>JAHZTW010000001.1:65622847-65781216 GCA_020283515.1 Alliaria petiolata
ATGAAAGCTTCCCGTGGAAAGTACTTCTTCCTGAACTCGGCACAGAAGGTCCCCCAGCCAATAACCAGACCATTCCTGCGACTCATCACAC
The DNA here is from genome assembly GCA_020283515.1 of Alliaria petiolata. Taxonomy (NCBI): domain Eukaryota; kingdom Viridiplantae; phylum Streptophyta; class Magnoliopsida; order Brassicales; family Brassicaceae; genus Alliaria; species Alliaria petiolata. The sequence continues at coordinate 65,622,939 of JAHZTW010000001.1, forward strand.
TCTTCCACCAAGTATGTGCGTCCCCTTCCATGTAGTGAACCGCAATATCCGTCTTATATCCATCAGGACAACGGATCGAGTCAAAGTTCCTCTCAAGCCGGTTAACCCAGTCATCTGCCTCCATCGGCTGTGTTCCACCGGTGAAAAACTTGGTCCCCAACTTCTGTATGTGTTCCATCACTTTCAGATACGATGGAGCCCTCGCCCCAGCCGGCACTTGTTCCACTTCCACAACTGGCTCAACCACTCGTGGCTGTTCTACTTGGACAGGTGCAGCAGCTGGCAATCTTTGCAACACCTGAGCCAGCATGCCCAACACTGCCTCCAATCCGACTGGAGCTGCAGCAGCCGCAACATTAGCCGCAAGGTTCCCAATCTCAGCCACATTCCCTTCAGCATTCACGTGCTGATTCTCGGCAACATTCTCACCATCTCTGTTAATCGAGTTTTCCCCAGTCTCTCTCGCGGTTCTCCTAGCAGCACGGTTACTCCTAGCCATCTGCAAGGTTCGGAACAGTTAACTAAGCTTGCCACATCAACTTAGTTTTCACACAAACAAATACTTACCGCAGCACATCAGGCTTGGAAGGATGGATACCCACTAACCCATTTATGCTAAAGATTGTCCTAGAACCGACCACGCTCTGATACCAAATTGAAATGCCCTAACCCGAAAACTATGTACCGCGGTACAGTCTGGCTCGGCCACTTTCTGGCCGGCCTCGGGTATTTTTAACTATTTCCGTACTTAGACAATTTTTCGCGTGTTTAGTCTAGCCTTAGAGATTTTTGCACGATTCAGTTAAGTTCTTAGCATAAATAACTTAGATAGGAAACTGAGGTTCTAGTCATACAATGAGAGTTTGCTAATAAGTTATTACATTGCATAAATCCGACCTATTCTACCCAAGTACATATCCATCCCTTCCTTCCTGCCATCATCATGCCGCGGCTCCACAGATCAGTTCCCTTCACTAACTTCTTTACCTGCATCCACAAAGGATGCATAAGCAAACGAATTGCTTAGTGAGGCGGTCATCCCGTCCCACTTAGCCACATATATAAAATCGCATCCAACAATCAATCCAATCAATCAATCACGCTTAATCAATCAGAACGGCTCACGAGCCTAACCATGGCCATCGAGCCTTACTTGGCTCCCGAGCCTTATACACCATGGCTTACGAGCCTTTACTATTTTCGCAGATAAAATGAATCAAACAGTAAAATCTCACGGATTAAATCAAGCAATCAAGATTATCGAATCTATGCATGAAAACGACCTTAGACATGAAGCCCACTGTCACGCACTTACCTTAGACAATCGGCTGTAGCAATATCTTTAATTTAGCCGACGGTTTCTCGATGATCTCTCGATCCGAACACACTTCTCTCGGACTTTTCTCGAACTCTCTCAGCGACAGTCGAAATCACTCGGCTATCTCACGATCGGATCCGAAACTCTCGAACAATCTCTCGGGTAAAACACTTTCTCTCGGACGAATTCTCTTTAAGTCTTTCTCTGTATTTTCTCTCTCGATGAAACTGATTTCTCTCGATGAAAGTCGTGCAGAAAAAGAAGTTATGCGGTCTTTCTCACTATAAAACGCGTTTCTCGGCAATAACCGTCCCTTTAGTTGATCTTCAGCGTTTTGCCTAAGCCAACCAAGGTTAAACTGTTCCCGCGTCTAATTTACTCGGCCAATTTTCGCTTCCCAAACGAATAACCGTTCCCGCTTGATACTTAGCGCGAGAATTGCTAATAAAAACCGAGTAACCGTTCCCGCCAACTTAAGCCGCGCGCGCTCAAACATTTCTCTCGGCCATAACCGCTCCCGCTCGGCTATCCGAGTAACTTAGCGCATTTTTACGTTTCCATCCGAGTAATCCACAAAATCTCTCGGATAATCCAGCTCAGCTCGAACCAAGGTAACCGTCCTGTCCGAATTCCGACCAAGTGTTCCAAAAAACACGGACTGTCCGAAATTCACTTGTCCGAGCCACTCTCGCCCAGCTCAAGTCGAGTTCCCATTCGACTGTGTTTCGATTTTCACGGCCAGCTCCGATTTTCGCGGACAGCTTCATTTTTCTTTCGGTTGTTCTGATTTTTTCTCGGCAAACATGCCCAATCACTCGGCTAGTCTTCTAACCAGCTCGGTACTCTGACCTTCGGCTAACCCCCCCCCCTCCCCCGATTTTTCTTAAACCCTGACTTAACATTCTGATTCCCAATCGAACCGCGCGTCCGTACCAAGTCCCTACCACACTCATACCGCGCACTCATACCGCGGCCGTACCGCGCTCGTACCGTTCGATCCGAAGATCACGGTCGTAACACTATGGAACGACCATCCTCGAGATTCTTGCCGCCAAAGACAAGCCTCTGATTAGCCACTGGGACGCCCTTATTGTCCTGGATCTTGTCCTTGACGCTTTGGATGGTGTCGGATCCCTCAACCTCTAGGGTCAAGCCGGACACGCCCAGCTCCTTTACATATATCAGCATAACTACACACACAGATCTTGAAAATATGTCACACCTTTCTCCTTTTAACGATTTAGTCTCGAACGCTTTAAAGATAACGATGCGTGAGAGAATCAGGAATTTTAGGGTCCTTTTCAGGGTTTAATCATTTTTCAACTATTCCTAATTATGCCAAAATTTTATTGATCTCACGTTTTCATATTAATTTCTAAACAGAAAACCAAAATGATATTTCAAGCCATTCATAACCATTTTACCTACTTTTCAACTACACAATATATTCCTTGTCACGTTAGATATAAAGTTCCCAAAAGAAAACTTGAAACATCTACTCGTGTTTGGAAATCGAACACAAGTCTTTGCAAAAAAAAGACTGATTAAACTTCGGAATAAAAGAGAGAGACATTTAGCAAATGCAACCACTCTGTATAATGACAAGATTCGAGTCCGGCTTGATGTTGTAGTCAGCTACGGTGCCACTATTGTTGAGCTCCGTGCCAACAAAGTTTAACTTCAGCTGGTTCACTGGTGAGCCCCTGTGATCATGGATCCTGGTCTTGACTTTTTTTAATGGTATCAGACCCCTTCACCTCTAGGTTGAATGGTTTGTTCTTTATAGTCGATTCGGACTATAGATATGTGCGTAGAGAGCTCTAGCGTGACTTATCCACATTTACAGCAAACCCTATTGTCAACGGCAAGCTTTGGATCACTTTTGGGGATTTTAATCAATCTCTTAATCCGGAGGATGCTTCCACTGGAGAGTCTAGGATCACAGGTGAAATGGAAGAGTTTCATGATTGCATAATCAACGCAAATATACATGTGATGTGATATTTGACCAACCTAAAATTCTAATTAAAAAAAAACTCTAATTAGAGAGTAGTAAACTCGGTATGCGATAATCGAACTCGGGTTCTTCTGGTTACCGCTTCTTATACATCTCTTATGTTCCTTTCACAACGGTGAGCTTCAACAAATAGTTAATCACACCTAGATACGCTTCACTGCCCCTATTTTTTTACCCTCGAATTCCATAGACGGGTACACTTGAGTTTTACTCCCTATTATCTCTATGGCTTTTAGTTTTAACCCGGCTATTTCGTAAGTCTCTGCCACTGCATATATTGTCCTTACTTCAAGCATGTTTTTTTTTTAACTTTCTCTTATACCCTCAAGTTTATCGTGAGACTATCATGGTCTATGTTTTTCTCCTTCATTTCCCATAGAAGATTATCGACCTTACTTGGTTTTCTTAGCTCACTGCAGTCAGATATGATCCAGTTTACCATTCAGCAACAAACTTTTCCATTGTCGCCACTGCCACATCAGATGCAACAAGCGTATACTCGCACAACTTTGTTCTTGGTGAAACTATCGAGCTCGGTGTTGCTTTCTTTCATCTCTAGGAGAATCTCGTCGGTTTCGAAAGAGCTGTAGATTGCCGTCATCAAGCTGTACAATGTAGGCCTAGAGAGCAAACCTAGCTCCCTCGTCTTCTTGAAAACAGACTCTGCTTTATCAAGATTGTTTTTCTCCGATCATCTTGTGTAGCAAGATAACAGAGAGGTGTAGATAGATTCGCTTCTTAGATTAGTTGGGATACTCTCGGAGAATTTATCTGCTTCTCAATAAGACGAAATAGAGCTTTCAGAGATGAGATTATAGATCTTTTGTTCAATTTATGATAGGGCATGGAAAAATCTCTTGGAACGCTGGAGGTTCTAGATGATACCTCCCACCAACGAAGGATTCAATTGATTCCCATGTTGTTGTTGTCGTCACTGATCAAGCACATGCAAATTCTTGCGTTTTGATATATTGTCGTATCGATCCGATTCTGCGGAGTTTGGTTCCTCGTCGGAGACGATTGTGTTTCGGAAGAAGAATCGAGAACACACCTCGCGTCTTGTTGAAGATTCAGCACATCATGCTCATGATGAAAACTTAGGGTTAATTTTCAACTTTGTTTTGTTTGTTTTTTTAAGGAAGAAAAATTTAGTGAGACTTAAAAGTCCTAAATTTATACCATTCGACTCAAATTATTGTACTAAGAGCATGTGCATTGCACATTTTAAAAGTGGGTGTCTAAATATTATTTTTTTATTAAATTTAAATAAGTTTAATGTTTTAAGATACTTTAGTTATGCAGACATGTCTAAAGTCCAAAAATAAAATCCTATATTAAACACTTTTTATCAGTTTTGGATCTTTAGTCTTAAAATTTATTATTTTAATAATGTTATTAGATCTCTTAAAATGTGCAATGAACATGCTTAAGAGTTTCACATACCAAGGCCCGAGCCCAGGCCCACCATAAATTTATACCATTAGCGCTAAACGGAAGCAGAACGGTCGGTCTCTTTTGACTCTGGAGTATCGACGAAGTTTTTTTTTTTTTTTTTTTAACGAACCTTCATCAAATTAAAAGTCAAAATTACAAGTCCCCATCGGGGTTACAGGCTTACAGCTCTTCAACTTCACCAGATCTGTACAAAAAAGATCTGCAATTAGAAATTAGCAGCCTATGCTAAGCAAAAGTCTAAAACTACAACAACTTGATTAGCTAGTAGGGTAAACCACGAAGTGAGCAAAGAAACCGAGGAGGAAGAGCTTCTCTGAGCCCGAGATAAAGAATCCAGCCTGAAACGGATAGTAGCTTCGATATCAGCGATTACCGTGACCACTGGTCTCGACAAACCGGAATGGAGCCTAGCATTCCTCTCTTTCCATATAGAGTAGATAGAGGCTTGGAACACTAACTTGAGGATTAAGGCAACGTTCTTATCTCTAATTGGGTCTTTCATCCATCTCAATCCATCCTCAAACAAACTGGGAGGATTAAGATGGGCTTTGGAGGAAAAGAAAGACCAAACCTCATTACTAAAAGCTTTTTTTGTCTTTATAGTTTATACCGATAACTTCGATGGTGACGAAGCACTACGATTCCGATATCTTCTGATAACCTGCCTCCTTCTTCTTCCTTTTTTGCTCACTCAATCTATTCAAGCTTTTCTTAGATCTACCCTTTTCTCGATACTTAGCTCAGACGATCAGTTTTACGTCGACTTATGCTTTCGCTGTTCTTCGTGAGACTCTGACTTATCTTCTAATTACGTTTTGCCGAGCGGTAATTGAGCCTCCACTGAAAAAAGACTCATCTTTTTGACTTTTGGTTTCACTTCGTTACTAATTTGTTTGGTTGGATTCAGACATTTCCTTTTTGAGTGTCTTATGGTATTCTTGTTTTGTTTCAGGGTCCAAATTCATGTCGACGGTAACAGTTTCTCGATTTTTGAAAGATATGGCCAGAATCAGTGAGTTGTCTGATGAATTGCTGATTAAGATTTTATCGTTTTTTCCAACAAAAGTTGCCGTCTCCACTAGCATTTTGTCGAAACAATGGGAGTTTCTTTGGATGTGGTCGCCAAACCTAGAGTATATTGACAACGATATCGATATCAAACCAAGGTATTGGGATTTTGTTGTCAATAATCTGCCGTTACATAGAGCTCCAGTCATGGAAATCTTGCTCCTAGGCTCTTGTCATCACGAGTTACTTCAACCTGAGAATATCAAACTATGGGTTGGAATTGCGGTTTCTCGATGTGTGCTTGAGCTAAGTATCAATCTTTCTTGTTTTGGTGTCGTACCACCAGATGTATCATTGCCGAGTAGTTTGTATACATGCAATTCGCTCATGACTTGAAACTTGAAGGCGAGAAGATTCTTGTGGATGTTCCTGGAACGGTTTATCTCCCTTCCTTGAAAACCTTGCATCTTCGATTTGTGACATACTTAAGTGAAGATTCTCTTCGAGTGCTTCTATCCTACTGCCCTGTTCTGCAAGATTTGTGTATAGAACGAGATAAAGACGACGACAATGTGGGAAAGATAGTTGTTAACATCCCGTCTTTGCAGCGTTTATCCTTGCAGGTGGATGTTCCAAATTATTCTGATGGGTATGTGATAGTTACCCCTTCTTTGAAATATTTCAAATTTGAGGATTTAAGAGACAGTATCTCCTATTCGATTAAGTGTATGCCAATGCTGGAAGAGGCAGATATTAATGTTGAGCACCAGATCCAGAAGTTTCTCAAATCAATCACATCCGTCAAACACCTTTCATTACGTCCATTATTCACCAGTGCAGAAGAGGTAACCTGTTTCCATCTATCAACTTCAAGTTTTCAATCGAAATGTATCACTTAACGAGACTAAATTCGGGTTTTCTTGAGATTGAAATTTTTGTCATTACGATGTTGTCGTTTGTGCAGTCTCTGTGTATCCTGTTGGTATTGTTTTCAATCAGCTTGAACATTTGAAGCTACGCATATTCAGCGAGGATTGGTCCAAGTTACTTGTCTGGTTACTCAAAAATTATCCTAAACTGCGAATCCTCAATCTCGACGTCGATGTAAGTTTCTTCATCTACTGTTTTCAGTTAACAACGATGGACGGTGTATTCTTGACTCTATCTTTCTCTTTCTTTTTGTTTTTTTTTCTCGCAGAGGTTTCAACGGTTTGATGATTATGAACCGGTTAACTTGAAGAATAAACGGAGCTTTGTTCCTGAATGTTTGTTGAGGAGTCTCGAAACTCTGGAGTTTGCAGGGTACATGGGAACACGAGAAGAGAGATATTTCTTGAGTTTCTTCTTCAAACACGCTTGCTGCTTGAAGTCTACATCAATCATTCATCATGTTCCATGTGGTTTTGGTTCTACGGTCTAGTTATATGTTGTTTTTGCATAACCTTTCATTATTAAACAAGTCTCTTATTAAAGAAGACAAGCCACTAAGCGTTGGTTTCATAATTTAATATGCATCATGCGAATTTTAATGACATATATTTCATTAGACATTTATACTTTTTCAAAGAAAAATATAATTCTACGTAAATATTATTTTTAATGAGAAAACATTTACGTACCTAAAATATATAATTAACAATTTGGTTGATAACATGGATCAAAATATGGAATATGGAACTTTCAAAAGTTTAAAACTATATATTTCATTAACGAGTATTTTTGATGACATTTTTTTTCCAACCATTGCATTATATTAAAATCTCAACTGAGGGGAGTTCGTGTAAGACGTAAATAAAACAATACAACAATGTAAAGATAAAGACTTGAAGATTTATCTGATAGGTTGCCACAAATATTTGAGAATCTTATACCTAAGAAGATAGTTTTAAGAAAATTGAAAGAAATTCATGGATTCAAAAAAATGAATTTTTTTTTCAATAAATCCAAGACCAATTCATGGTCAATAAACGCTAGAACAGCTAATGCTGAAGTAGAGGTTATAACAAATCTCTTTTAAAAGGAGGATAATGGTAGGATCAACATCTGCATAAAGGAAGGAATAATTCCAATGGATCTCTCCCCTTTTGGAGGGGAAGGTAAGTCTCTCTTCTTTCGGGGAGGAAGGTCTCTCTCAAAAGGAGAAAAGTAATAATATGTAGGCAAGCCTTTAAGAACTTAGGTAAATGGCTCGCTGCAGTTTTCTCCACATAGGAGGAAATTAATATCTCTTAATGGGCTGGAATTGGCTAAAAAGCTCAATGAATGACCAACACGGCCATGCCCACAAAGGTACTTTGCCAGACATCTTTGCTTGGCAGGATTGAGTGAGGGAAATCTACAGATCCGAAGGCAACAAATGGATTTGAATGCCTCGAAATGGGTAAAAGCCCAAAAAGTGAAGTATGGCCTAGGCCCATAGAAGTAAAACGTCGAGAAGGATGGGATGAAAGTTTAGCGAAGCACCGATAGGTTCACCGGAAACGGATTCTGGGACAACAGCTGCATAGGCGGGTGGTCGGAGTATGGAGGAAGGGCTGAGGTAGGTGTTCGGAGGAACGTGGAGGGCATTGCCGACAGGGGCGACTAACTTTGGGGGAACAAACGGTGCGACGTCCCGGGTCAACTCCGAGTCTAACAATATAAGGGCCCAAGTTTTTGTTTTCATCAATATATATTTTATCGGATTTAAGATTTAGACTGATAAAAGGACATTATATTATAAATATTATACATAATTAAATTATATGTTTTTACTAAAATCATTAGATAAATAATTAAATCAGTTTTTTATACTTTTTTTAATAACTAGGTGTATAAATATTTTTTGCCCAAGGCCCCTAATATTATAGAGCCGGCGCTGTCCGGAGACTCTCGCCGAAACGATAAGACAAGCGGATGCGAAGGAGAAGCTTTTCTGTATTTTTGATGACTTGATTTAAGTTTTTGGAGAAAAAAAAAGAGAGAGAATAAATATGTCAATTCTCAATATATACTCCGAAAAAGAACCAAATAATTAAGTGAATTTTAGTGGTGATGTTTCTTTACTTTTTGGTCAAACTCTGATTATATTAAACTTAAATTCAAACAACAATAGAAGTTAGTATAAAACTTTTTGCCAAAGAGTAGATACTACTTGTTACAAAAATAAAATACAATGCATTAAAATGATAGATTAAACAGTTTAAATCAGAGATAAAAACTGGAAGCTTCTTCAAAATGATTTCTAAGATGATCATTTTGAAAGCAATCTGAAGTTCTTGTACCACTAAAAGCAAGCGAACAACAATTATTGCTCGTAATGCCATGAAGGCTGAGCGTTTAAAGACATTCTCCATAAAAGAGAGAAACGAGTTCGGAGATACGCCGGTAAGTTGATAATACTCAAGAACCGCATCTGCGAGTTCGAAGATATGCCGGTAAGTTGGCAAAACTCAAGAACCGCATCTGCGAGTTCGGAGATACGCGGGTAAGTTGGCAATACTCCGTAACCCAAGTCGACAAAATCCAACAAAAACCCATCCATTGATCCGGTAGATTTGAGTATTCGCTTCAAATAAATTGGGTTGAGCCAAATCCATAATATTAAAAGACTCACAAGGCCCTTTAAATTGCAGTTTGGTTGGCCCATCTCAAGGCCCATAGAAGACCGAGTGTCGACCAGTGGTGAAGATAAAGCGGGGGCAATATGGTGGTTGAACAGCGGAGCGATGGAACTCTCCCATAGGGAGGAAGTTGATGAGAATGACATGCCTAAAGCAAAATATCGCTGGTCATGGAAGACCTGAAATTCAACGGAAAAACACCTTGGTGGGCTAAACTTGGGGACAAAGCCCACTTCTGAAAAAACTGGGACAGGCCCACCATTGTGTTTTGAAGGGTTTGAGCGAGGAGACACTTGATGGCTGAGTAGAGCTCCGCATCTGGGAAGACGCCGTCAAGGAAACTTCCGGTGATAAAGGATGAGAGGCACTTTGTAGGAGCAGCGGCCAGAGAGCTGAACAATTTTATCTTAAATAATTAGCCTAAATATCAAGTTTCTCTTATTCCGGCTTCTTAATTTTTGATATCAAGGATTTCGTGCACAATATAAATAGATATGGTGATAAAGGGTATCCCTTTCGTAATCCCAGTCGTCGTTTAATATGTCTTTTTGGTTAAACATTGATAAGAACCTTGTACTCTACCATTTGTTTTTAAATTTTAATTCAAAAATGTAAAAGAAAACAACAATCTCCAGATTGAATATGTTGATCATTAAAATTTTATTCATAGAAAAATATTTCAATCCTTGCAAATTATAATATTTATACCACACTTATTAAATTCACCATTCAACTTTTGTTTCTCTTATCTGGTACCGCTTATTTTGCATCGTTTTTTGTCTAGAGGAGTAGTATTTGAACTGCTTTCTCCTGTTTGAATCGCCTGTTTTGCACCGGACGATTCACCGTCATCACTGAACCAGAAAAATATAAATATTATCATTTACTTTATATATTCAATTTTCTACATATAATCTTTTCAATATGTTGAATAACTACACCATAATAACATTTTTTGTATAAAACTTTAAATGTCATTTAAATTATGGCCATATCTATTAACATGTCGATAATTTAGATCACAATGTAGATTAACATTCTACCTTTGTACTTATGATACACATAAAATCCATCCAAAATATCATTATTTAACAAAAAAAATTGGTTATATAGATTTATAAAGAAAATGAATAAATAATATACCTTTTTAAAAAAAAATATACATACATCGTAGAAAAATCGAATTTGGTATCTTTCCAATGTAATTGGATGAGTTGTCCTTTTTTCAAATCTCTTTCATTTCTGATATTGCTCCATCCACCTCCAAAAAAATATTTATTTCTGCCCTTTTTAAGGTTTATCAAATAGGATTTGTCATTATCTTGAACTTTCACTTGAATACCTTTTCTTAGAATCCTAACTCCCATCTTTTTTTCTATGTTCTCCATCTGCAATTTTGGTAAACCCAAAATACCTTTGTTGGAAACATCATAGTCTGGTTAAACGTTTTCTTATTACCATAGTTGGATCCATCTTACAATTTTTTTAAGTGCTTTAAGAATATAACTAATAATGCTTTTAGAAAATGAAATATTTGAGAATTTTGAATATTGGAGCTTAGCACATACAATATACAATATGTTCATATATAGTCGTCAACCAAATTAATGTTCTCTATCTTTCTATATATGTTTTTGATAGTATTAATTCTTTAAAAAACAACTATATAAATTTAGTAAATTTTTATGGATAGATTTTCTAAGTGAACATATATTACTTTTCTAAATTTACAAAGTTGTATGTGAAAACCACTGCATATCCCTTGTTAAATTGTATTTACAACAATCTTGTTTTTTAGTTCTCAATTTTTTTTATATAAACTAAATCTCTTACAATATCATTGAAACATAAATTCTATTAATATTATTTATAAAAAAAAATTTCCAAAAAATACAAAGCAGCTTATTTGGTATCTTATATTTTTGACATTTATATTATTTTACTTTTTACAATAACTCCGATTATCTTTAATATTTACTAATTTTAAATTTTAAAATCATAACTAATAACATGAAATCTAGTTATTAATAAACAATGTGAAATTTTTAGAAGCATTTGTTATTAATAGTGCAAAGTCAAAATAAAGAAGTTCATCATAAAATAAGTAAACTAATTATTAACTAAATAAATTATTAATATCATATTAGTGAATTTATTATATTAAAAGTGTATTGGTTAAATGAGTATAACTATAAAAAAAAGTCACAAAATGATCATTTGTTTTATTATTAATAAATTATCATACATAGATATATATTTCAAAATTTCATTTACATAACGTGTAGATTTTTTACGATATATAACACATAATTTTATGATAAGATAGGATTATATTTTTAAATAAGACAATTATATGGATATATATATATTATATACGTCCACAAATGTTACAACTGTATATAGCTTAAATTAGTTACAATTTATTAGATTAAAATGTTTTTTCAACAACCTTACTTTTTATTACTTTTCTTTTTAAGTTTGTTTTCAAATACATAATTTAACTTTATTGCCATTCTAATTATAATTTAATTAATTAAACAAAAAATCAAATGAAAATATAAAAAACGTAGATTTATGGTATTAAATAATAGCCAATTATCGTAAAATCTACATAAAGTCTAAGAACATAGAGTAGTTAGACATAGGCAATCGGTTCTACGATAGTAGGTCGGTTATATTTTTGTTTCTTCATTTTAAAAAATCTTGACAACTGAGTCGCATAAAATCCTATCTATTTGCTTGCTTGATTCGATCCATCATCCCTGAAGATTCCAAAAAATCCAATGTTTTTAGTCTTTGGTTTTCACATCCATTTATTTTTTATTGCTTGCGTTATTTACTTACAATTCTTTGCTATAAGAATGTGACACGAAACCCCCACTTAATCGAATTTGGTTTAGAGATGTTAGAAATCTGAGAAGTCTTGCAAATCGTCAATCTCAGTGGATTCGATCCCTTAATATACTATCGTGATAACAAATCTCAATATATACTCCGAAAAAGAACCAAATAATTAAGTAAATTTTAGTGGTGACGTTTCTTTATTTTTTTGGTCAAACTCTGATTATATTAAACTTAAACTCAAACTACAATAGTAGTTAGTAGAAAACTCTTTGCCAAAGAGTAGATACTACTTGTTACAAAAATGATAGGTTAGACTGTTTAAATCAGAGATAAAAACTGGAAGTTTTTTCAAAATGATTTCTCAGATGATCATTTTGGAAGCGATCTGAAGTTCTTGTACCACTAAAAGCGAGCGAACAACACTTATTGCTCGTAATGCCATGAAGGCTGAGCGTTTGAAGACATTCTCCATAAAAGAGAGGAACGAGTTCGGAAATACGCCGGTAAGTTGGCAATATTTACTGCATCTGCGAGTTCGGAGATACACGGGTAAATTGGCAATACTCCGTAACCCAAGTCGACAAAATCCAACAAAAACCCATCCATTGATCTGGTAGATTTGACAATACGCTTCAAATAAAGTGGGTTGAGGCAAATCCATAATATTAAAAGACTCACAAGGCCCTTTAAATTGCAGTTTGGTTGGCCCATCTCAAGGCCCGTAGAAGACCGAGTGTCGGCATGTGGTGAAGATAAAGCGGGGGCAATATGGTGGTTGAACAGCGGAGCGATGGAACTCTCCCATAGGGAGGAAGTTGATGAGAATGACATGCCTAAAGCAAAATATCGCTGGTCATGGAAGACCTGAATTTCAACGGAAAAACACCTTGGTGGGCTAAACTTGGGGACAAAGCCCACTTCTGAAAAAACTGGGCCAGGCCCACCATTGTGTTTTGAAGAGTTTAAGCGAGGAGACACTTGATGGCTGAGTAGAGCTCCGCATCTGGGAAGACGCCGTCAAGGAAACTTCCGGTGATAAAGGATGAAAGGCACTTTGTTGGAGCAGCGGCCAGAGAGCTGAACAATTTCGCCGGACCGGTGAAATACCCATGGGATAGAAGGTAATTGATGGAGAAGAATCTGATTGTGACGGAGCAGCAGACGAGAAACTCTGAGGAAACATAGAGGAGGACTGAAGTTGGGAACGCGAGGATGGATCTGACGGGTCTGCCGGATCCGGAAGCTCCGGCGGCTCAGGAGGGTGAATGAGATCCAAACTCACCGGAGGTATCTTCCTTTGAAGGTGAGAGAGAAATAGGAGCAGATATGATTGAGTCGTCGGCGCGGAGGACTGAAGCGAGGGGACGACCATCGGAGCAAACTCACTCACCCAGACGGCGGAAGACAAAACAATGGTCTTCATGGAACCTTGGAAGGGCCCGAGAAGGAAGGAGAGCGGCAAACGATCAGACGGAAAGAGCCGCAGTGACACCAGAGAAACGCCGGAGGAAGGGGCTCATTCTGGTATTGTGCGACTACCTCGGTTTTCGGGTCTGAGAGAGAAACTCTTAGGGTGAACTTTTATTTTAGTGGTGACGTTTCTTGACTTAGATTTTATTCATTCAAATATATTTGGTGCAAGATTAATTTGAAATCTGAATGAGACCTTCTAGTATGAAATCGAAGACATTCTAGAAGCCAAGCGTTATGCATCATCCCTTCCTCTAATGGTTTCAAAATTTAAAGAAAAACAAAATTAAGAAGGAGACTTTCATTTGCAGATTCAAGAAATGGAGATCTCATGGAAAATTAAGGAGTTTGGGCAAATGGTTCTTCACAAGTGTGTAGATGTCACCAACACTGATTGGTTCTAGGGATTGTCCATTTAGGTGTCTGGCACATCATTTGAGTGCCTAAATATTTGTATATGTTCATACACTTGAGGGGATGGTCAAATATTTTTACACCCAAACGTAATCACTAGTGTTTGGTACAAGCAAGTAGACCTTCGAAGATTCTGCCTCATAGCCACATGATGGGCACCCCTCAACCATTGTTCAAAGTATTGGTACTTATTGTAGCTCTTTTTATTGTTGTATGCATGTTATAATGCCATCATGTACCATTTGATTTATTAATTTTATATGTTCACAAAAAAATGAAGAAGTGCAACTGTACAGAGAAAAATTCGCTAGGCAGGCAGGCTCGTAGACATTTTAGGCCTGAAAAAACAGCCAACAATTGAGTTTAATAGACGTGATAGGGTTGCAGTTTCTCATAGTTCTTTAGAAATACTCAAAAAAACAATGATGCTTTAGAAAACTTGCACTTTAGTTTGTTAAATCTCTTTCCTCCACATCACTTTCTTTCCTTTATTTTCATTTTTCTTCTTTCATCTTCTTTAGGTGTCATATCAGCGTCGAGATCTCGTTTCGATCCCTGTGGTCATTTGAGGTTATAATTCCTCTATAAAACCAATAGAAGAGAAAGGCGGTTCCATAGCTAAGCGCCAAGCAAAAAAATGCGAGTAAATCGCTCCAGGAAGAGCTCCCTCGCGGGCAGTTATGCGCTCTTCCCCTAGAAGTCGCATACAAATTTCAACTAACCTTCGCCTGGCTCGTAATCCCCTGGGATGCGCGGTCAGTCGGGTATAATCCACATGTGCAGGCAACAAGTCGAATCAAGGGAGCCCGCCTCCTCTATCTCGATCTGATCCAACGTGCGATTGGCTCGAAAAACCCTACGCAAGGCAATTCCATTCAGAAATATTTTAGAGTATGAAACAAAAGTTACCTTGTATGTTCTAACAGGAAATAAAGAGCCATTATCATTCGACTCCTTGCTCATCTCAGACAACACTTGAAGTCGGGGGTAATTGTTGGGATCGGTTTTACCGTGACCAATCCCGCTGGGTCACATCGACAAGAGGGCCTGTCAAATAGTGCACCTACCTGCAGACCCCCCCCCCTCTGGTAAGCATCACGATTGATGGGACGGGCGCCGAAGGTAAAAGAAAGACCCGGCGGTCGAAATTTTTATCGGTTCCAGAGAAGATGTGACCGGACGACGGAATTAGCGGAGCCAATAAGAAGATGCGTCAAAAGTACATAAATAGAAGAAGAATCAGACTGAATAGGAAGTCGGCCTCGGGAGAAGGCCAGAGAGGCTCCGCAGACACCGTAAACACCATAAACACCGATAATAACCGGCGATATAAGGCTGTATGGATCTCGTGAGGGCATGTCATTTCCGACCATGCCCCATGAGATCCCAAGAGGTTAGTAATTCCCTCGTCATTTAACCACCGTGAGAACTCTTTCATCCTCTCTCATGCCGGACATGGGTCTATGTGCCCCATCATTAAACAGGGAATTACTATCTACCGTCACGATCTCCGGACGTGATGCTTTAAACTGAACCACGCAAACTGATGCAGCGTATATCATTATTTCCATTTTGCTCTGGTTTTGGGTATTAACTATATTCTTTTTTCTATTGTTCTTTTCCTTTTTAACGATATGCATGATATTTTCCTTTTACTAAATGCTTAGGGTTTTAATCTATCTTATATATATAGTCGATGCCTTGATTTGTGAGGAACACGACTTATTGAATTATTATCAAAGAAGCTTTACTTTTTATCTCTTGTTATCGGCTAGAACTAGGGTTCTCAACGATCTCAAGATGCGTGATTCGTTTGGGCATTCGCAGACTAAACAATCGATTCCGCAACTCCTATCGGTTACTACATCGTATCTAGGCATCACTACATCGTGACCTCTGTTCTAGACATCGTATTCGCGATCTCTAGATCAAGAACCCTAGACATCGTATTCGCGACCTCTGGTTCAAGAATCCTAGATATCGTATTCACGATCCTGAGATCAAAAATTCTAGACATCGTATTCGCGACCTCTGGTTCAAGAACACTAAACATCATATTCACGACCTGTAGATAAAGATATCCTGGAATTCGAGATCTTCGAGTTAGGTTATAGCTTCCGCTACATCACAAATTCACCCTCTTGAGTATTTTTTTTCCAGTTGTGCACTCCTAATTTAGGCGTCGGAGAATCTTCGGGAGGGAAACCCTTTCTCATTCCTCCTGAGGGTTGTCTAACCCGTCTGCTAGTGATTTCAGGATCCGGAGACTCGGTTCAGTACCAGCTCGGGTATTACTCATTTTCCGGAGGATGAACCTGGGATACGTAGTGCAACCACCCCGGAGAACACATACCCCCATTTGCATCCTGCAAAATACTCCCGAACAATATTAAAGAGAAAACAATTTAAGGTCATTTTTGTAGATGTGTCATATTCACAATTTTTTCATTTTTTTTTTTTTTCTTTTTTTTTATTCGGATATCTTTATTGCCAAACATTAAGTACTTTGCGCAAAAATAATTAGAATATTCTTATTTATATTACTAAACAAAATTTTGCATTTTTTTATTTTTTTTAAATTATTAATCATATATTAATTATGATTTTTGACTTTCAAAAATGATATTCTAATAATTGATAAGGTAACATATAATGAAGTTAACATAATTTGGTTATGATTGATAGCATTGTGTAATAGTGGAAATGCGTTTCAAACGCGATTCTGTAAGTATTTTACTAATATAAAAATCTGCATAATATAAAAAAAGGGAAATTAGGCTAAATAACCATAAAAAACTCAAAATTAACAAAATAACCATATTGAAGCTTTGGTTAGAATATAGGGTGAATAATATGTAATATTGTCAAATTGCCCTTATGAATGATATAGAATGCGTCGTACTATATGAATCATGTACTATACTATTTATTCTTTCATATCATTCTATTTACCACAAAAAATACAAACATATTATTTTGTGTTTCTCTCATGCCCCCCCCCCCCTCTTCCTTCCTCCTCACTTCCTCCCTCCCTCCGTCAATTTCTCCCTCCCTCTCGCCCTTCCTCCTTCTAGAGTTAGAAAGAGAGGTTTGAATTATTTTTTTACAATTTGTACTATTTTAAATTGAGTGTATATAGTATAGAAAGTTTGTATAAAATGAGGTTTAACATTTATACTATTTTCGATTGTGTGTATATAGTATAGAACGGTAGCGTCTTGAGGGGCAAAAAAGAGAAAAGTTAGGGTTTTTGGTTATTGAGTTTATTATGTGTATACTATGGCTATATTCTTTATTTTACAGTGTAATATGGTTAGTTTTGCAAAAAACCCATAAAAAACGCTGTGTTTTTGCGAACAAAAAAAAATACAAAAAAATCTCTATTAGGCAAAAAAGTGTTTTTCAAGTAAATTATTTGTGTAATCAATTTTTTATATTATTTAATTATATAACTAATCATATTTTATTCTCGAAATAAATACTAATAAATACTTTTTTACTACTAATGTTTATGTAATGAATCAGATTAGATCTATAATTTAGCCCAAATATCAATATATTTTAAATTTTTCTATGATATCAAATAGTATATAAAATATAATGAAAAATTATTTTAGATCATTTATATTCTGCTATTCTGCAAAACTTATTCAATCATACAAAAAAATAATTTAAATTATTTCGCAAGTTCATTATATTTTTTGTCAATATACGATTACGCAGTGTTACTAATCGAAGCCAATATATATGTTTAAAGTGTTAAGTATATTTGAATATTATAGTATCTTACTATTTAAAAAATTATGTTACTAAATTTACTCACTTCTAAAACAATTTAAGATATTAATTGTATTATATTGAGATCTAAATTAAAATAGGTAACCTAATAACCAGGAACAGAAAATATACAAATTGAAAATTTGGAGCCTTCACCACAGTTTTATGATGAGTATCATCCGGTTAAGTGGAAGAATAATCGGAGCTATGTTCCTGAATGTTTGCAGAAGAGTCTCGAAACTTTGGATTTTGTAGGGTACATGAGAACACAGGAAGAGAGAGATTTATCGAGTTTCTTCTTCAAACACGCTTGTTGCTTGAAGTCTACATCAATCATTGATCGTGCTTCACAATTAGGTATTTAACTGAAACTTGAAATAAGAGTTTTTGCATTTGATTGTGAATTTTAGGTTTGTCTTTGTTGAATGTGGAACTTGCTTTCGAAACGAAACTTGTACCTTCTTATCATGTGGTTAATCATGTGGTCCGCTTAACCTTTAATTATTGATTGATATATGTGAGTGACTTGCGACTCAAGTCTCTTATAGTCTTCTTTAAAGAAGAAACCCAAACTCTGTTGTGGAACATAAGTGACACGTCTCCTAAACTACAGGTTATGGAGCTCGAAGGTTAATCACGTAAAGCCCGAATGGCTGCAGTATGGGAGCTGTGTGGTAACCCAAATCGGATTATCAGTGGTGAATGGTAACGTGATTTCTGAACAATGCACAGTTCATAGACTTGTTGGGTGCGGTTCTTTGTTTGTAGACAGAATGTCCGAGTGTTTAAATGATGTATTTTCACTCTTCGGGATGCATGAAGATCTGGTTATACCCGAAAATGCGTCACCATTAAATATGAATATTTACGAGGTCTGAGTTAATTAAATAACTGTATTAGCTTTTAATGAACCTGTTGTAAGAATTTAGATTCATCACCATTACTTTTGATGTATGATTAGTTCTCTGATTCGAGAATCCGATATTAGTCTACTACGAAATATTTAATTTGTCATAATCTTTGATATATAATAGTGTATGGAATATTTATGATAGATACATATATGAAATATTACTTTAATGGGACTGCATTTTTTACAAATTAAAAGAGATTATTTCATTTTATTTGTCATTTAGTAGATCATAAGGGATACTGATGACCATATATTGTTAATGTTGTGTTAAGAAGGTGTGCTTTAAAGGTAAAGTGTCGAGATGATTATTAGTGAAGTTTCACCTAATCATGCCTTACAAAGTGACGACAAAGAGAAAAGATATCTGTAAAAGACATGTTCGCTTTTATTTTCTTTAGAAAATAGAAACATAAAAATTATGACCACACAAGATCTTGAAAAAATATGTTTAACACTTGATTGTATCTTTATGGGCACACTCATAATCTCTTTCGGTCCGGAATCAACATTTGATTGTATCTTTTAAACGTAAATTTTCTCGTTTCAGCGGAAATTCAAACTCGGGAATTGTATCTTTTGAAAATCAAGTGAACATAATACATTCAGAGTTTCAGACCTAACATATGATCGATTTTTCGATTGTTATATTTCATGTGTAAAAGGTATATTCTTTTCATGTTTTTGGACATATCTTTTGAAAATATGTTGGACTTTGTCTAGAAACGAATCCTTTATTTGCCATGATTTTCGAATCAAAGATGCTTTTATATTTAAATACTCTCTTTAACACGGTAATTCCTCATCTTAAAGTTTGTAATCATATAAAGAAAGTTTGCTTGCTTTGTCTTTGATCAATGTATATTTTTCGGCCAATTAGTACAAAAAAAGAAAAAAAATATAGAGCTTGTAACACCAAAATTTTCTAGCACCATCACCATCACCAGTTAAACGCCATTCACATTTTACGAATATAAAAATTAAAAGGAAGAAAACGAATACTTCGTTTGCAGAATTTAAATTTAAAATATCTATGTGGATATACCATTTACCAATATTCGTACACATGAATCTAATCTACCTAATTCAATTAATAAATCACATCAAGAACAAAAGAAAAGAAAAGTTGTTGAGTTGAATGATAGCTCAAAATTAAAGACAACTTTCACATTTGCACTTCAATCATTCTTTTGCATATTCTACTTTGTAAAGCTGCTCTTCCTCTTCGATTTCCCTTTATAGAAAAAGAAAATATATCTTTTACTCTGTTTTTTGTTTCGTTTTTTTTTTCAATTAAAAAAAATCATAAAAATCTAAGAAAATTTTGATCCAATTCATTTTAAAACTTCAAAAATTTTGCTTGTTGATTTATTTTCAAACCCTTAAGTTTTTTCAATTAAATAAAGTAGTATGTCGTCGTTATGATAACCATCAACGAGGTCAATAGAGGAAATGGTGACTTAATCACCTAAAATGCTTCTTTTTTATAAACAAAACACATATGTTTGTTTTAGGCTATTTTTTATCCCATGGCCCGAATTTTTCTTGAGGTTTTTTTCTCATGATTTTGGTTCATCCGAAGAAGACGATGGTCAATGTGGCCTTCATCATCCTCATAAAAACAAAATCTCGTTTTTTCCTCTAAGTCTTGTAGCTTCAATAGCGGTAAAAACAACATCATTAATTAGTTAATCTATACTAGAGAACTCTGTCACCAATCACAAAATTCACAAGAACAAGCAATTCTTAAAAAAATTAGTAGATCGCTCATCGACGCAAAAATTGTTAGAATGGTATTATTAGAAAGAGTGGGATTTTGAGGTTCAAGTTCCAACGACTATATTTTGAAAAAATTACTCAGATATTACAGAAAGGTTGGAATATTACTAGTATATTATACATTTTAAAAAAATTACTCAGATATTTTGTGCCCTTGTATAATTACAATTAACAACCTTGATTAATTTGAGATTTTTTTTATTACAAAATGATTAACCAAAAATTAGTTTAATCCACCTCATTAAGATAAAAAAAATTAAATCCACGTCATTAACAACAGTTACGGAAAAAAAAAATCTCTTTCTCTCGGCGAAACCTCTCTCTCTCGGCGAAACCTCGTCTCTTCCGGCCATCGTATCGTCTCTTCCGGCCGCCGTCGTATCGTCTCTTCCGCCGTCGTATCGTCTCTTCCGGCGGTTTCTTTTATCTTCGTCGCATTTCGTCTCCTTTTTCACGAACTCGAGTGGGGACTCTTCGTTTTCTCGAGTGGACTCTTCGTTTCCAATCCGTAAGTCAGCCGTAAATAATCCATAAGTCAGCCTTAAACAATCCATAAATCAGCCGTAAACAATCCATAAGTCAGTCGTAAACAATCCACAATTACTGAAACCGGATCCATCATATATCGGAGAAGGATGAACGAAAATGAAGAAGAACGAGGAAAACGATGACGAATTGGATGTTCAAAATTTAAGTTTTGGATATCTCTGTTGATGTGAAGAACAAGGTGAAGAACAACGACGACAAGAAAGACGATGACGACGACGAGGAAGACGAAGACGACGTTTCGTATTTCTCTGTTGATGATGACATGGAAATATGCATCTGACGTCATTTTTTAATTGATGAAGTGGCAAGTAAGCCACCAAACGAACACATAAATCAACTGTCTTAAACCAGCCATCAAACAAAACTTTAAGTCNGTGCTCCGGTCTCAGTTTTCTTCCTCCGCCGCGGTAAACGGCGTCGCCTCCCATTTGGCAGCTCTGACTCCGAACCCGATCCCTCTACGATTTTCCACGAAACCCGGCGAGAAAGAGAGCAAGCAATCTCTACGTAGCCTCCATCGCTGCTCTAAAGCTCCGGCGTGAAATCGCCAATCTTTTCATCGTAGATCTTTTAGTCATTTGGTTTAGTCATTCGGTCGGGTCATTAATTGGTTAGTTAGGTGTAATCCGGTTTAGTTTCGGTTTAATGTTGGTTAATGATTATTTATGAAACAGTAAGCTGTGTAAAACCGAGCTCTATGGGTTTTTAAGTTTCGAACTTTTATTTTTTGCAGATACAAGTTTTGAACTTTAATTTCGGGGATAACTACATCTTTAACTTTGGTTTCAGAGATATCTAATATGAGATCATAGTTTGGGAGACATCTGGTGCTATACGATACTTATCGTGGGGAAATAGCTCGTTTTCCCTAAAAACAAAAATCTCGTTTTTTACTCTAAGTCTTGTAGCTTCGATAGCGGTAAAAACAACATCATTAATTAGTTAATCTATACTAGAGAACTCTGTCACCAATCACAAAATCCACAAGAACAAGCAATTCTTAAAAAAAAATAGTAGATCGCTCATCGACGCAAAAGTTGTTAGAATGGTAGTATTAGAAAGAGTGGGATTTTAAGGTTCCAAGTTCCAACGACTATATTTTTTTAGTTAAAGAATGTTAATAGCGTTTTTTAGTTTGCAAGAAACGCTAAAAGTAAAAATAGTGGATTTAATACTTTTTATAACAATAATATACTTCTCTGTGGTAGCACAAAAACACGTTTATGTATCTTCTTCAGTGGTCACCACATAATGATAGAATTGTGTAATCATTGGTTATTTTTTCTAAAGTGCTACAATTAATTGTAATAGAAACAGTAATATAATGAACTAGTAATTAAGCGTTGATTAAATGTGGGCGTTCAAAATCGAAGGTAAATAATATTTACTTGTAGAGATCAAATCAATCAATTATAATGTGATCCATACCGACTCATCTACCTTCATATTCATTTAGTTATCATCGTAATTGAGGTCCTTGTATTTGTGAATTATGAGACATCTAATATATAGTGTGTATATTATTTTTTTATGTTGACATAAATATAATTGATAGAACTTATGAGGTAGGTTTTTTGATATGAAATCTGAACATTTATCTACTATATATATGGAAGGTCTCTCATATATAACTTACAAAATAAGGTTTAAGAACTCGTTGAGATTAATATAATTTGAAATTTTGAACCGATTGTGTTTAATCGAAACGTAGTTCTAAACTTTCTATAATGAATATCTCATGGTCTAAGGTCTAAGCGTTTACATATGTATATATATATGCATGGGCCTACGATAAAAGAGACTATAATAATTTAGAGTGAAAAGAATGTCTTTGAAAAGACCAAAGGAAAAAATTGGATTATTGGATGTCTTTTTTGTATGAAGGAATAAAAGAGAGCCTTTTCTCATTTTTGCATGGAAAGAGACGTTCCATTTTCAAAAAAATCCACTAATAGATTCCTTCATCTGACCCAATTAAACATAATGTATTCCTTTTCATCTTTATTTTTACAAAATGGTCCAACTCCAACGTAGCCATCTTCTTTTTAAGAAAAAAAAATCTAGCCATCTTCTTTTTAAAACCAATCGATCTGCTTTGCTTTTTGAAAATTATTTCATAGTTTTATTGCCGTGGGATAATGTAACATCCTTGCCATGGATTCCGAATATTTGAATCCCTCACTATTCCTTTAGCTAATATATGACTACTTTGAAACAGTTTGTCTCTTTCTTTTTTTTGCTAACTGATTAAGAGGTCATTTAGTTCAATAACCATTGAGTTCAAAATGGAAGAATATAGCCATCATAATAGAGTATTAAACTCAACAGCCAAAAACATCTGTTTTGGTTAGTCTATTATTATGCCCAATTTTCCTGATTAATCTAGAAATTGTCTCCGACTCATTTTTAGCTATAACCAAAATTTCGAGTAGTGAAAAATATATGACAAACAACATTAATCATCAGCACCTTAGTATCTGTCTATCTCACTAGAATTCCTTCTTGACATCGGTTAATATGTCTTATAACACCTGGAAATATTATATGATTTTGGAATGGCAATGTGTAAGTACCAAAATTTGGACCATGCTATGAGCCATACCAATTCACGCAAAATCAACTGCCCAATAAATTCATATGATGCTCTTATTTTTTTAACAATTATATGATGATCTGAGAATCACTAAATTAATCTCAACCAAATTCCCCATAATATTTTCATTTTTTCCCTAAAAACTAAATTTTTTTTGTTTTTGATACTTACAACCTCCCTCAAGAAGATTAAGCTTAAATAGCTCATATTTGGTTCATTCTCAAGTAAGCTCCCTTTTTAGTACTTGTCTTTTTGAGTACTCATATATTTGAATTACAACGTTTTGATTAATTTATCTGAAAAGTTATGCTATCTCCACTTCTTTTTTTTTTTTAATAACCAAACGTAAGCCTTGCATTTGAAAAGAAACATTTCTTTTTCTTTTTTAGTTTTTTTGCCATATAATCGATTTCTTCCGTTCTTAATATGTTCACCTAAATTAACAAACGGTTGCTCAACATTTTGGTGAATACAATGCATCAAAAAGAATAGTTACTACAAGTGGACTTCAAACTAAGAGAGAAAAATCTATTTTGGGTACGAAAATAAACTTTTTTTTTTACATTTTACGAATGTACGTATATATTACTGTATATGTGTATCTAATATATACTTACGTAGTTACGTGCATATTTACACATAATGAACGTAGACAGGAACATATGCATGTAAAGAAGAACGTTACAGTTAATGCTTACTGTATCGAAACAAATAAGGAAAACATAAATGAGGAAAGTAAGGCAAAGACAAAATGAAGAAGAAGTTGTCCTTTTCATTAGATAAACTCAGAGAATCAATTTCTCGTGAAACCAATTTAATAAGCCTCTCGTGACTGACCATTCTTCTTCTTCTTCTTCTTCTTCCTCCATTTCTCTTTATTATCTGTCCCTTTCGATCTTCCTTTGACCTCATTTTGTTGACCCAATCTCTCCTCTTCAAATTTTCAAGTTTTCTTTATCCCCCAAATTTTAATATTTATTTAGCAATTCAAACCAACTTTAATTACACTCAGTGAACAAAATTTTGATAGATGCTAGTGTCTAACATACTAATCATGGATTAATCTGTGATTTTGTTTTTCGTAATATTGATTCTTTTGTATATTTAACTAATGTAAAAAAATAGTAAAGAGATACGAAATATTCTCGCATTATTTTTTGAGATCTTGCAGATAACGTCTCATATTAGTTTACCAGGATTTTTTTTTTTTTCCCCATCCACTATAGTATATAGAAAGGCTTCATGTGAAATACACAAATCATTATAAATAAATAAAAGACATTCAAAAGCAAGAGAAATCACGTAGCGATCTCCCTCTTTCTTTACATATATATAGCGCTCACATAGCTCGCGATGTAAGGAGGCGTTTATCGATGGTTCATGCAAATAATTATAATTAAACCTAACGGTCTACTACTTCTGACGCGTAGATGACGGTCCAACGATCAACCCAAATTTAAATCCGAAGGCAGTTTGGAACCAACAACTTCACTCTAATGCTGATCTCATTTACATTTTCATTTGATGCATAATTTAATTCTATTTTTCAAATTTGGGAAGACTTTAGTTTGATAAATCCATGTATCAAATTCATGACACAAAAAATATGTATCAAATCCATGAATTATCTTTGATATTATTTATCTTATAATTATTTTTTAGTAATACATATATAATTTTGATTCATGCGTCTAATTTCGCATGAAATTTCTTAATACACAAGAAATTAACTTTTTAGTAATATAAAAATTCGATTCATGCGTCTGAGTTCATATATGAATTTATCAAAGCCTATAATACAATTATAAAGTAATTCTCAAAACATCTACTAAAGAAGCTAATAATATTAAAAGTTCAAAAAAAGAAGAAGAAGCTAATAATACCAAATTGTTAGAGAACCTATTTAAGCAAAGGTTTGTAATCTCGTGCAAGTGAAATAAGTTCTGGAATGAGACAAAAGAAGAAAGCAAGTAGAAGAGACACGAGAGAGAACCTTGTAGACCCACCTTGTCGTATATACCATAGTATTTTGATTCTTTCCCACATATTAATTTAAATCAAAGTGCATATAAATAACCTTCTTCTTTTTTTTACTATAAATATAATTAAACCAAAGAAAAAAAAAATAGAACGATCTGAGCATCTTGCGGAAATAAATAAAGAAATGTGTGTTTAATTAAAAAATAACTTTTGGGTGCAGATGTTTCCTTTTATCCTTATTCGCTCTGTGGTCGCTCTTGGAAATTCACGTGTCTCGGGTTATAAATTAGACTTATAGTTTCACGCCATTCGATTTGTATTTTTCTCTTTGTTTTATCCTTCACGTTCAAATATTGAAAACAGGAATATGAATTATTATTTTATATATTCGTTTTTAGAAGAAATAAGAGAAATCATGTGATGAAAGAAACTATTCGTGGTATTCAAACTTCAGTTCACTTTATAAATGAGAATAGAATCTTCTAGCTCTCCATACACACCATAGGGCCATGTCAATGCACACACTCACATATACACATATAAAGTTTTCCATATATGAGAATGAGACCACTATTGCCAAAAGGTGGTGCGTAGGCTATAATCGAGAGCCCAACAAAAGTTCATGTTAGATTAAGGCAAAGTCATGCATGAAAAAACATCTTCATAGGACGTGGACATGAAAAAGAAAAAAAATTAACTTTCGAACTATATATATGATAATTCAGTAGTTAATTATTTTGATTGGTAATTCATAAATTGATGGAATTTAGAATTATTATGCGATTATGTAGAACTTTAATAACAAACGTTTGATGTCAAAAAAAAAAAAAAAATAGTAACAAACGTTTTTGCGGAATATCGAGTTTTATTTATCAATTACAATATTTAATTAGCAAGATTCATGAAATATGTTATGTGACGATTTTTTGGTAAGTTGATTTTTTTTCCTCTCATTATACGATGACATTTCATTATACATTATTTCCACATTTTTCCGCTCAGTAGTATTACCAATTAGAGACAATGTCTAGAAAGAGAGACTAATGGATTCCTAATTAATATTCCACCTTGATAAATTGGTGCATGAAACAATATATATATATTTCTAAAGTTAACAATGGTTAAGTTATTTCTCCCTCAGACATATCTAATGCTTACAATATATACTATTTTCAACCTTCATACTGTTTTTGTGGAGACTCAAGAAAGCTGATTGATCTTAATTACACAAGATTATAGTGTATGGAGAAACTAACTCATCTAAAACAAAAACAAAAACAAGAAACAAAATATGGTCTGAGCTTCTCTTGATTTTTCTGATTATTATTCTTATAGTAGTGATACGAATATATACAACTCCTCAAATACTTGATATTGTAATTCTTGATTAGATCTTAGATCCATTCTAGGTATCGATGCCTTTTTATTTTTAATTAGATCTTCGTCTTCTTTTTTTTTTAGTATTTCGTTTGTAATCATCGTGTCCTTTATGCTCTTTATTGATGGGTATTCTATTCAACTCCAAAGGGTAAGTTCGTCAAAACATTTTGTAATTACCCGGGGCCTACGAGCCCGACGGAGGGATTCGGGACCCGGAGCCCACGAGTCCAACGGAGGGATGGATGATTCGCCGCGGTCAAGGTGTTACATATTTTTTCAATGGTATCGTTTTACAGTTATGCCAAAAATAATATTAATGACATCATATATATTTGAGTTTTATGGTTAATGAGAACTTAAGCCGTTCTGTTCAACCTTTGTAAGATTGCAAATCAATAACATGCTAGAAGATTATAGCAAATTAAAACGGGAAAATGTACGTTTTTCTCCAATTATATGTATATATAATAAATAAAATGTACGTACAACTACACAGATAACATATAGTTTTTAATGTGATTTCTTGTAAAATATATATAACTAGTTCGTCTTACCATCCATAAATTATAAAGAAAAACTGATGTTTAAATGTTTCTTATTTGTTCAAATTACAGATTTCTTAAATATGCTTTTCAATATTATTTTTTAATTGTTTTATTATACAACAGTCAAATTGCTTAAGTATATCTTACTATGCTGGTTAATCGATCTTTGATCACCGATAAGCTAGGGTCTTTTCAGTGATACTTAAAGATAATCACCACCTTTTAATTAAAGGTTTAATATTGATCAACAAATATCAAATGATTAAGTACATATTATATGTGAACCCCAATATCGAAATCTTGAAAGGGCTCGAAGAGAAGAATAGTTTTTTTTTTAATTTTGTTTTTTTGAACTTTCGAGAAGAATAGTTTTGCAAGAAGAGTTTGGAGTATGTCTGTTTCTCCATTGGAAACCTCAATCTTTCTTCTTGAGAATCTACAAAACAAAATAACCAAATAAATACTTACGCAGAAGCGAGTATATTCTATGTTTTAATAATTAAGAAATGATATATATAAAAATAATAAGATTCATTTAACTGATGAGGGTGGTCAATTATTCAAATTGTTTATGCTATAGAGTCTTATGGGCTCAGAACAAAAACAACGGTACAAAATAGAAGGGTAAGGTGTAAAAAGGAGAGTCTCATACTTCGAGATTCTCTCTTTTCGTTTTGTTTGAATAGATAAAAACACTATTGATCAAAGTAGTACAGTAGAACCTCTATAAATTAATATTCGATAAATTAATAATCACTATAAATTAATAATTTTTGCTGGACCCGAATCGGATCAATGTAAAAATTAGCAAAATTCGATAAGATAATAAGATAATAATTTTTTTGAAATTCTTATGTAAATATATGGTCCTAATAATAAGCTAAATTAATAATTATATATCTAAGCATATATATTTATATATATAACTAAGGTAATATAGTAAAACATGAATAAATTATTGTTTTAAGTTTATAAACATTGTTGATTTATCTTTAAATTCTTTGATATGATATTTTCTAAATGAATTTTATAATTTCGAAAACAATTTTGTATTGTTTCTTGATGAACGTTAAAAGTTCAAACCGAAGATAATAAATTAATAAAATTATTAATTTATAGATAAATTAATACCTCTATAAGATAATAAAATCTTGAAATCCCAACATTATTAATTTATAGAGGTTTTACTGTATAATGAGGCTATAGTTTCTTTTTAGTATATAACCCAATATCAAATTTCATTAATATCAGGGGCTATAGGGTTTAAATTTTCTATAAAAGAGCTATATATGAGGAATGTAGAAATTGATAGGATAAGTGCAAAAAAAAAAAAAAAAAACTATTACTCTAAACTGTATTTTTCTTAAAAATATTTGCTTGTCTAAGTTATGGACTAGATAAAGAGATAATCTTAATTCCTAAATTTGTATGGGATAAATACAAAAAAAGGAGTTACTTTACGAGTTCCTCTAAAAGTATATGCAATTTTCTATATCTATTCCATCAACATAAAATTGTACATTATATCATTCCATCCATTTGGCAAAAAAAAAAAAAAAAATTCATCTTTGTCTGAGTTATATAAAAACAAGCGATAATATTTCAGTAGTCTTGCACTTTTTCTACTTGTCAAATTCATATATTTTGTTGAACGTTTTAGATTCATCGACCTAAATATATCTTCTCCTCTTCTTTTTATCTAATTCCACATTTTGTCTAACTTTTCTTCTATGGATATTGTTATAAAATCGCAGTGTCTTAGGTGATGTTGAAGCACTTATTCTTCAGTCTTTNATATCTTCTCCTCTTCTTTTTATCTAATTCCACATTTTGTCTAACTTTTCTTCTATGGATATTGTTATAAAATCGCAGTGTCTTAGGTGATGTTGAAGCACTTATTCTTCAGTCTTTTTGTTCAATATTTTGTTTCTTCCCCTCTAAATTTGTTTTATGGCAGTCATTGTTCAGTAAAAGAATCAGATTTTATTTCTCTTAATGTGTTGAATTTGAGGAACTTTTTTTGTTTCTTGTTCTAAGGCTTTCCTTCGTTACTACATACATCTAGGAAAATGCATCTCTTAAAAAGCACAAGTTTAAAAGTAAAAGATTGTTTGACATGAAAATATTGGGAATACTTTTTTCTCTATCTTTTTAAACTAAGATGAAATTAAGAAATAACTAATACGAGTTTATCTACATAAACTCGCAATGCATATAATATGAAGAAGACACAAGTTCTAGTTGCCCGAGGAGAAGCAGAGAGCTTCATGTGATATACACATGACCTAGGAAATTAAAAGAAAAGGGGGATATACACATGACCTACTTTTAGTTTTTAATTATATAATTTATGGTTTTCACATGAATCTGTAATTCAGTTTTTATCAATAAAGTTAGAATTTGCAAGATCCAGAAAGAAAAGGAGCTCTTATGGATTTTTAAGTTACCAATGAACAGTTCATTCAACAATGATATGTTAAAATGCATATGATCATGTATGATATGCATAAGTCTTAAGACATTGTGTGTGTGTGTGTGTGTGTGTGTGTGTGTTTTTCAAGTAATATATTTACTAAAGTATTCAAATAAAGGAGCAAAACAGAAATGTATATATATGAAAAAGACATATATTTTGATTATTCGAGGGAATAGAAAAAAGTAAAAAAAACAGTTTGTTGTGAGAAGAAGAAACAACAAAGAGATGCATTGCATGCAGAGAAAGTTTCCAGTAATAACAATAAGTTGAGAATAGTTGCACTAAAGAAGAACAGAGAAGAAACCTCATAGAGGAAAAAGTGTTGACCAATAAACAAAATTAAATAGGGATAAAAAAAGGGGAAGTAAATACAGAAGTAATTGAAAATTTATAAAATTGGTATATACTAAAGTTGTAATTATTGGAATAAATAGAAAGAAAAAAAAAAAAAAAAGAAGAAATGATTGTTTAAGAAAGTAAGAGAAGGAAGTGGTGGGTGAGGGAAGGGATCGTAGTGTCAGAAAAGAAAAGAAAAGAAGGAAGAAGAGGTCACGGGTTTGCCTTGAAAGCCACTTTTTCATTTTTTATTTATTTGTTTTAATTTCAGACACTCAGACACATATTCCCCCTCCATCTTCTCATTAATCGAGGTTGCTAACTTCCAAATTGTTTTTTACATTTTCACACACACTTTTTTTCTTTCTTTTTTGTTTGATTTTACTGCCCCCTTCATTAAAATCTAAATTAAACTTTTGGAACCTTTATTGCATTTGATTTTTTTTGTTTTTCTAATAGTCCAAAGAAAAGTTTGAATTCTAACAAAACCTTTGTAATTTACATGAGATTCTTCTCTCACAGTCGTAACGTATTTTGGATAAGGTTGTTGTTTTTGTTTGTGATTATTTTAAGTTTATATGTTAAATTATTGTACTTCTTTAACCAAAAAAAAATTATTGTACTTTTTAAAAAAGTAACTTAATATTTTAACAATTTAATCGAATATTTTTTTTGAAATTACAGATAATCATTGATATTAGTTTGAGTGTTATTGGAAAATTTGTTAAGAAATATACAATTTTAATTGTTATTAATCACAAAAACAATAATATTTAACAGTATTAAAAATAGCATTTGCTTTTATTATACTGTTAATTTTTGTTTCTTCTAACTATTTCAATTTTCTTTATCACTAACAAAATTTTACAGTTTATAACATCAATCGGATTTATAGTAAAGTATGCTTAAATTGATACGATTTTATGATAGTCTAATTTTTTTTATTATTTACATGTAAAACCGTATTATATTTATTTTATTATATATACAGACACAACGTGTTCTTCTCTTGTGACAAGATATAGGATTCCACATCTCATTGTCTTCTTTGTATGATTTTGACATGATACAAGAATCTTTGGAACCAATGAATTTCGCTATTTCTTTTTCACATCTCATTGTCTTTTTTTTTCTGTTGATAATTCTACAAAAAGGGAAGTGCCTAGACACGGAAAACCTATTAATATGTATGATTTTACCGCAAGTGATAGATAATCCACGAATTATAATTTCTCACTTGACATTGACAAGTGATGACTACGATGATTGGGCTAGAGAGAGTTCCATACGACACTCATGAGAGTAAGAAAAACAAAAAAATATCGGATTCGGAGATAATGCGATCTTCCTAAACACATGGTGCATCAAATGACTAGTGGGCAAATCAATCGCTTAAACCGAAACACTAGATCCAACATTTCAGGCAAGACATATCTCATTTCAAAATATTACTTAGGATTTATTGGATGTTATCAAAATATTACGTACAGTGTTATATGTTTTGAACGAGCTGCAAAATCAATAGTTGAAAGGTGAGCTCGCAAATAAGGAAACATGAACTTACTGCATTTTCTTCACGTTTATAATTTTTAAATTCTCTTCGATGAAAAAAAACAAATAGAAAACAACACAATTGTTTGACCAAAAAAAACAAAAAAAGAAGAAAGAAAACAACACAATTTTAACTAGTTAAACGTATAAACGTAAAACAACAGTGCAACATTTAATCAGGTGAATAATTGGTGCTACATATTCTGTATATGTGTTTGGCGTTAAGAAAAAAGTTAAAATCATTCAAGTAGAATCACTCTCACGTATTGGTCAACAATATAAGTCTATTCACTTGCATGCCACATCCATGACATTTCTTTTCTGAATCAAAGCTTAATCATTTGATGATCATTTAAAATCATTTACATATGTATAATTTTTTTTTGTTCTATCAACCACATATTTTCAACTCAATTTTTTAACCATCATTATTTTTGTGAGTGTGTGCATGCAAAAGTAGATCACACAGATCTTCCAATTTCATATATACCAGGAGAAAAGAAATACCCATACACTGTATTACAAATAATAATAATAAATATATATAAACAAAAAAAAAAGCCACTAATTAATATAGTAGTTACACATGAGGACAGATACACACGTACGATCTTTTAACCTCAAAATAAAAAAAATAAAATAAAAAGATTGGTACTCACTCACTCACTCCTCAGTACTAGAGTACCGTCTCAGGCTCCATTTTTATCAAACCACACCGATACAAAACAAACACAAATCGTCTCTCTCTTCCTCTCTCTCTCTCTCTCGGTCTCTTTCTTTTTCTTTCTCTAATGGCGATGATGGTGGAGAATAGCTACGGTTACGGTGGTGGAGGCACCGGAGAAAGGATACAGTTAATGGTGGAAGGTCAAGGCAAGGCGGTTCCGGCGCCGTTTCTGACCAAAACTTATCAGCTTGTCGACGATCCAGCGACGGATCATGTTGTCTCTTGGGGAGACGATGACACTACTTTCATCGTTTGGCGTCCACCGGAGTTTGCTCGTGACCTTCTCCCTAATTACTTTAAACACAACAACTTCTCTAGCTTCGTTCGTCAGCTCAATACTTACGTAAGTGAAGCAACCAAAAAAAACGATTTGGGTTTTTTAAAGAAACGATTTTGATACACTGAAACGATTTGGGTTTTTCAAAGAAACGATTTTTATACACTTAAACGATTTGGGTGTTAGAGTTTTGATCGATTTGTCATTAAAGATACAATTTTTATTCATAAAACGATTTGGGTGTTTGAGTTTTGATCGATTTGTCATTAAAGATGCAATTTTTATACGGAAAACGATTTGGGTATTTGAGTTTTGATCGATTTGTCATTAAAGATGCAATTTTTAAACGAGAAACGATTTGGGTTTTTGAGTTTTTGTCGATTAGTCTTAAAAAAAAAATCCCATTTTTATATCCATAATCGATTTGGGGTTTTCCGATTTTGTCTTGATTTGATCGATTTGGGTTCTGATTTTGTGATTAATCCCTCTTTCGATTTTGTTTCTTAGGGTTTCAGAAAGATTGTTCCAGACAGATGGGAGTTCGCGAACGAGTTTTTCAAGAGAGGAGAGAAGCATTTGCTCTGCGAAATCCACCGGAGAAAAACATCTCAGATGATACCAAACCAACACTCTCCGTTCATAACCCACCACCATCCTCCGCCGCCGCAGATTCCATTCTCCTCCGGCGGCGCGAGTTTCTTCCCTCTACCGCCGCGCGAGGACGACATTTACTGGTGCGAATCTCCGCCGCCGAGACAAAGATCCGTACCAACCACCGTGGAAGCAACGGTCACGGCGTTAACCGAAGACAACGAGAGGTTACGGCGGAGCAACACCGTCCTTATGTCGGAGCTTGCTCATATGAAGAAACTCTACAACGACATTATCTACTTCGTCCAGAATCATGTCAAGCCTGTTGCTCCGAGTAACTCTTACTTATCCTCTTTCCTCCAGAAACAACAGCAACAACCTCTTCCTCCTCCTCCTCCGCTCGATTATTACAATAATGCCACTGTCACTAATCTCCATGCCTTGAACTCTCCTCCTACTTCTCAAAGCTCCATTACTGTTCTTGAGGATGATACTAATCACGAGAGTAATACGAGAAAGACGAAGCTTTTCGGGGTTTCGTTACCGTCTTCGAAGAAGAGATCACATCATTTCTCAGATCAAAGTAGCAAAACAAGACTTGTGTTGGAAAAGTCAGATCTTGGATTGAATCTCATGACTGCTTCTACACGCTAAGGGTTTTTTTTTTTTTTGGGGTTAAGTTAAAGTATCAGCATTATTAGCACTAATGTTGTATCAATCTTAAAAAGACTTTTATCTTCTTCTTTTTTTTTGTTTCCCTGATTAATAATCTTTTTCTTCTAATCGATTTAATTTTTCCTTTTTTGTTATTAACTTTTGTTTTGTTTTGATTTCTGGGCTTGTTGTGTCTCAGGAAAATGAGAATGTCAGTGATGTCTCTAATGTAGATAGGCTTTTAGGTTACTTTTTATGCATTTTCGAAATTTTCATGTTTATCGGACCGATCGAGTTTATTAATTCCTTTATTTAATGCTTTCACGTCTTCTTTTTTGCTTGTGTTCCTTTGTTCTCTTCCTTTTTTCGGATCCATCCACGTCATCTTTTTCCCAGTTTCTGGTTCCCAGAAATTTTCATTTTTTTTTTTTTTTAACATCTTTTCATTTTGTATTTATTGTTCCTTTTTTTCCATTTTTTAAAAAAATATATCAAAGTAATTTAGCGCTGACAAAAACAAAAGTAATTTTTGTGTTTGTAAAATTACTTTTCCTCTCATTTGATTTATTTTTCACTTTGGGCCTTATTGAACCTATAGCCCACTACATTTGTTTTTTCTTCTGGAAACACTTTCTCAAGTATAATAATTGTGTGAAAATAATAGAGGTAAAAGTTCTCCAATGGGGAGCAAACAAATGGCCACTTTTTTTTTTGCCCTCAGAATTTTAAATGGACTACATCTTCCATTAATGATTTGGGCCACACAAAGGTAGGCTTTAACGTCCTAATTAACGACCGTTCTCAAAGAAACCTTATTATTATAAGACGTTAGCATCAACGAAAAATGTGAATTAACAACATACTGAGATCAAAAACACATGAGATGTTTCTAGCTCAAAATGAGGTTAGATGAGGATTAATATGCCGTTTTGGAGGGTGAAAATTAGTAAAATAATACCATTTTAATACTGGGAACCGCAATTGAAGTTGGGTTTAGCTCCAACCTCTAAATTGTTTAGCAAAAATAGTCATATTAAAATCTTCAAATGATTTGAAACCAAGATCACCTTCCATTTTTTAGAAGTTTGCCAATATAGTTTACTTTTTCTTAATTTTGTTTTAAAATGTACTCACGGCAAAAGACAAGAAGAAAAGTTCCTTTGTTTGGAAATCCTTCTTACAAGGGCGAGATTTGCTCATAAAGGGTCTTAGATTTGTTATAGGTGGCGGCTCGGTGGTTAGTACATGGACTGACCCGTGGCTCTCATTACATTCTCCAAGACCGCCAAGACCAATAACTCCCAACAAAATATGGGATTGTGTCAGAATGGTTTTGGTGAAGCAAAGACGGGCTGTGATGAAGAAAAAATACGAGCAACAATTTTGGAAGAAGATGCAGAGATAATTCTGAAACTTCGACTAAGCAACAATGCCACAACAGATTTTCTTGATTGGCATTACACCAAATCTGATATATATTCTGTTAAATCAG
Source organism: Alliaria petiolata (assembly GCA_020283515.1). NCBI lineage: Eukaryota > Viridiplantae > Streptophyta > Magnoliopsida > Brassicales > Brassicaceae > Alliaria > Alliaria petiolata. Next base: position 65,658,684 of record JAHZTW010000001.1, read on the forward strand.
GATATTGGTTAGCTACACATTTACCAGAAAGCAATCAACCTTATCCTCGAACGGGTAACAATCACCTAAAGTCCGCTATAGTAAATACATCTCCAAAGATAAAGCATTTCCTTTGGAGAATATCATCAAACGCTCTAGCAACAAGAAGGATTCTGAGACAAAGATTCATGCCCAAAATGTTTAAATGGAGAAGAAACAATTCAACATCTATTCTTTGATGGTATCTATGCACAAACGGGTATTACGTGATGGATCATATGTTCAACAACAACGAATTTCTAGAGCCGGTTGGGTTTTACGTGACACAAACGGGTATTATTTAGGTGCGAGACAAGCTGAAAGCCAGTCAGCTCAAGATGCTCAGGAAAGTGAAGCTCAAGCACTACCAATGGCAATGCAATATTGTTGGAATAAAGGGTATATGAGAGTACAATTTGAAGGAGATTGCAAAACTTTGGTGAATCTTGTTACCAAAGACACAATGGAGTTTGGAATGCTTAATTGGATCACCTCATATAAACTAGTTTAACATTAGTTTTGTTTTTAGGAAAATTTTGCATGCGCTCGTATAGCCCACGAAGCCCGTTTTCGGCTAATCCACATATACAAGCAGCTGAGTAGCGAGGCCTGTTGACCAAATGCCATTTTGACATGTCTAAGTAATACAATTGATTTTGGTTTGAAATTACTGTAGTTCTGTTTGAATATATTTTTGACTTGTTTATGTACACGTGAGAACAGAGAAACATTGAATTATTGAAAATTATTTATGGTCCCATTACCAAATGAATAAAGTTCTTTATTTCTAAATTTCAATCTCACTTCCCTCCAAGATTATAAGAAATGGAACGCCATACCCCACGGGCACCAATTCATAATGCATGGCAAATAATCATTTGACAATATGTTTACTATAAAAGATAGACGACTTAAATATTCCTTATTTTGATTATTAAACCATATTCTGCTGAAAATGTATTTATTTAAATTTGCAAACGTACTAATTTACTATCATTTTTTTATGTGTCTAATTATTTTACATATGGAACTCCCAATTTATCATTTGAAAATAGGAGAATATAACCAAAGTAGCAGAGCCCAAATTTAGTAAAAATTATGTGTATGGATACGAAAAAATTAGTTACGGTGCTATAGCGACCGAAAAATCATGAAATTTTGTTCAGTATCGTGACTAATTGTTTTCGTGATTATATTAGCTTTTCGTGATTTTTTTCGTGATAGCGATGGAAAATTTCTTACGGATTCTGTGGCTATGCGAGTGATTTTTACTAGTAAATTAACAGTGTTGTTCAAGTGGTAAAAGACTCGCCATGAGAGTCAAAACCAGAGAACGAATTCCACCAACAACGATTATCATCTTTCTTTAACCATTCTAAACGTTCTAAGTAGCAATAATATTCGACTTTTTTTATAAATCTCTATTAGTTTGGGTTTTGGTGCACATATCTATGTGCACTAGTTACACAAAAAAAGAAGAGAAAATCATTGACATGTACAATGATTAAGTGGGAAAATATGCAATATTTATAAATATATGTGCATAGGTACAGCTAGCTAGCATGCAATGTAGCGGGAAAGCGAGTGCATGGACTTCAGTGAGTGTGTCTTATATAATGCCATTTTAACTTTTAACCTAAAAAGCAAACTCTCTCTTTCTCACTCTCTTTGTTTCAACGAAAAACAATTGTGAGAGTCAATAAAGTATCAGACAAACAACTAACCACATACACACCACAGCTTACATGTACATTGATGTCTATGTACACATCCCAAAATTATCATCGGAAATACAAATTGTTTGAACAAGACTACTGTTATTATAATCTGATAAATGTACATATATATTTATTAAAATTAAATCTTATTATTTTGCATATATGTTATTCAGTTCACCTGTTTTAAGCGTTTTAATATTCTTTAATATAAAAATATCTGTTCGTGAGTCGTTATAACAGTACAAAAAGTTGTAGATTTCAAAGTTTAATTGTTTATAGAAATACTGGGTCTAGCATTTATATATATATTGGAAATGCTATTATATTTTAATTACGACTGAATTTGTTAAGAACAAAGACGAAATTAAAGAGATGAACTAAACTAAGATTTCATAATTAAGAATACATCGCAAAGATCTACACATGATACATCAGAATCGCAGATTATAAGGGAATTCTTAAGTAGATTATGTAAATTCAGAAACTTATTATTACTATTATTTTTTTTTTCTTTTTTATGAATGTCTAGATACCAACTACTTCGTCTGAACCTAAACCAGATCTACATAAGAATTCCACATTTTCTGCCTCATCTTCTTCACCTACCTTCAGGGTGCAAAGGGAAAAGCTCAAGAGTTACATTGTCAATGATTTTATTAAAAGTATTTGCCATTGTAGCATTAGTACTACTATTTATGTTTCTTCTGCTCTCTATCTCCAAGTTTTCAAATCCCCAGCTCCTACATGTTCTCTTGTACTCATTCTCTTCCATTAACTCTTCCTTCTCCACCATTGATTCTCTCTACAAAAACATTAAACAAAACCATTAATTATAGTTAACTAAAACCCATAAAACTATATATATAATATTATTATTTAATACATACCCTGATCTCTAGTGACGATGATGTTCTTGTGTTCGTTGTTACACTAGGGTTAGAGACACTGGAGGTCTTGAAGCTGCTTTGGCAACTTAAGCTGATGAGGTTGTTCCTTTTCTGTTTCTGTCTCTCGCGGGCTTTGTGGTTCTGGAACCAGTAGAACACATTCTTGCCTTCGATTTTTCCGTATTTACCGAGTTGCGATGTGATATGCTCGATCTGTTGAGCGTTAGGAGTGCGCATGCCACCTTTGTACAACATCTCAAGTATCCCTATCTGTTCTTGAGTCGGGTTCCACCTTGTCCCTCCCGGGTGCGTCTCCACCTAACATGTCATTTGTTAGTTGAAAGAAAAAATATAATATAATATAAAAGGATAAGAACCTATCCATTTGTTAAAAATGTTAATGTTTTAGGTATATGGATATTTAGTCAAAACTTTTAATATTGTGAAAATAAAAATTTGAATGTGAAATAAGGGAACTGACTTGAGGAGGGTCAATTTTGTGTTCAAGAGGGTATTCGAATTTTCTCGGACCGGTTTGATCGGTTTTAATGAAGCTCTTGAGGTCGAAAGTGGCGGATGTGACGATGGAGGAAGAAGAAGGAGGGGAGGAAGGGCTGCCGGAGAGCTTCGGGGCGAGAGGACGGAGGCGTTTGCAGCTTAGGCTAAGGGATGATGGCGAATCATGTTGTTCCCATGACGAAAATCCATTGGAAAACTCATGAACCTTCATTGCTATATAGTTTATTTGGCAGATGTTGTGTCGCTCTCGTTACAAGACTTGGCTTATGTATATATAGAAGGGATTTGTGGAATGTTGATTTGTAGTGAATAATGATAATTGGTGATATCCAGTTGGGTAGGAAAAAAGAATGGAAAATGAACAGATGATTGTTTTTACAAAAGTGGGACGTCGGGAAACCAAAGACCAAATGATGGGTTATGGTTGACTTTTATCATTTTAAATCTCCTTGTCTTTATTGTAAATATAAATATTCGGAAATCAAAGCAATAGGTAAAGAAAAAAATTCAAACTAATTAAAGGTAGTGAAATCTCTGATTTTGTGTTTTTGTTTTATTTGAGAAAGAAAAATCCCGTTGTGTGAATATAGATATTGGTACATGTGCTCTATATACACATAATAATACATGCGTACGTGTGATGTGTTCATGTCTGCATGGAGTACTACTTTGAGCTATGAATAATTGTACCAACCAAAATAAAGTAATTCCATGTGCATACTCTCATGCGTGAATCGGGAATGGGTAAAAAGGAATATAACTAAACTCAATTACCACATTTATATGTATCTTTTTTTTTTTACTAGTTGGTCTATAATATGTCTTCGGCTCCTATAATTTAGGCGGAATGTTGAGGCACTAAATGTCGTGATATCAAAAGACTTCTCTATTCATTGAGATTGACATTATTGACCCACGAGCCAGTAGGTTTGCTTTTACAGAATTTAGGACTGATTTTTTTCGGATCAATTTTTAACAAATGCATGTGATTTATTAGAAAAATCCTAAACCAAAGCTTGGCACAATCTTTCATTCTTCAAGCTGTAGGGACATAATTTCTCTCACACCTTTCTTTATTTCAAGAAATTATTTTAGAAATAAACACAGAAAAAGTTAGCTTTAATGATAAGATGTCGAATGCTTTTCGGTGGCTCTCAAGTCTCAGCTACTTTATTTAGAGAAAAGAAGAATAAGAAGAAGAATGAATAAGGGAAAAAAGTTGTCTTCCAATCCCAATACTCGAAATTGCTCTTATTACTTTTCTTAAGATACGGATTTTGCCTAAGTTAGTGGTAGTTTATATAATGAGCCAGGCCAGACTTTTATGCGGAAAAGAAAAGGCTATAAATATAGTACAGTATAATGTAATATAATACTATCATCAGATGATAAAAACATTATGAATTATGTTGATTTGTTATTAGTATAAAAGCATGGTTTAGTTTGGTTTTGGTAATGTCAAGCGTCGCATTCACGTTCGTTCAGTGTATTGTATTGTAATTCTATTGTACATTGGGAATCGCAGAATTTCAAATTCCCAAGTCAATGGTATTTTACTAATGAAATAACAGTACGTATCTACAAAATTCCTTTTTGCCCTTAAACCTTAAACGATGCCCTAATAGAACGGGGAATTATTAAAATAGACAAAAGAAAATAACTAGGATATATGCTAAATATAGTTAATCTGCTCGCGTGCACTAAGATATATTGCGAACATCCTATCACAAGGAGGAGTTACGTCTTAGTATAAAACAAAAACAGAGATAAAAGCAAGTTCTTTAGCCAAAGAAGCTCACTAATTGTATCCGCCATGAAATGGTATACAACTTTGGCCCAAGAACGTGACATCATAGGTTGTTTCTTCGTTTTTCAAAAAATAGGCGAGTCACAAAAAAACTGTGGGTTGTTTCTCCGTTTGATTTCCCAAAGACAACAAACCTCACAATATTATGCCATCAACTTTATATTTATAATGCGATATACCATTTACATTCAATAGCTTTCTTCCCTTGTCTCCATTTTCCAAATATCTTTATTCTTTAGTGCTTTTATATCATTCTTCATATATAGTCAGTTGCTAATATGCCTATCTTTAACAACTTCAAAATATATATTACGGTTCAACATTCACAGTAATAACATGAAGAAAGTGTTTATAGAACTAGCTAGTGGAGAAGCGAGAAGCAATCAGAAGATACAATGTTGCATGAACGGTGTTGCGAAAATTTTCGGCAAGTAGAGTCAACGGAATCAGCATACGATGCATGCATACCAAATGTCTAGTGTTTAGAGGAAAGCATGCAATATCCAAACTCCAAAAGAGGTTAAGGGCATGTGCATTGGAGACTTTAAAAGTGGGTGTCTAAAAATTATTTTTTTTTATTAAATTTAAATAAGTTTAATGTTTTAAGACACTTTAATTATGGAGAGATGTCTAAAGCCTAAAAATAAATCATATATTAGACACTTTTTATCAGTCTTAAAATTTATTATTTTAATAATATTATTAGATCTCTTAATGTCTCTAATGCACATGTTCTAAGGAGGTCAACACAAACTAATTAAAGATGGAATTTAGCGTGCTATTTGATTGAATGTATATATATATATTTTTATTCGTTTAGAATTTTCGTAAATAGATATACTAAAATATAACATATTAAATGATATATAAACCAAAATTATTAGATCACAAGTTTATAAAAGAAATTAAAATTTCCAAATAAAAAATAACATATTATAGATTTTTTTTTGGTTCTTTTCACGATAATAAACCAATGTGAAACCAACGATCGAGCGAGTTTCTAATATGTTAATTGTACGAACAAGGTGGCTGAATGGGTAATTAATTACTAATATACTATTTTTTAATTAATTTTAGGTGTTTAAGGTTTTTATATACTAGATTAAGAAATTTTTTTGATTTTTGATTTTTTCTATATTTAAATATTATTTATTGTCTACTTAAACATAAATTCATCAATAACAAAACAAGTGTCAAAATATCAATAGTTACAAAGCAAAAAATAATAATAAATTTTGTATAAATTAATAAAAATATCATTTAATTTGAAACAAAATTTTGTTTACTTAATGAGAGAAAGAGTACTATGTTTTACGGCTGAAATAAAATTATAAAATAATAATGTTTGTGTCGTCCGAAATGCCTCTCGGAATGTGGAGTTTTTGTTGGAAATAACGATGTTTTCCGGTACGATATAAATTCAGATTTTTGGAAAATTAATTTCATTAAAAGCTAGTACAATGACAAAAGACAATCATGTTAATTGGAAAAAGTGAAAGGACAAGTGTCATTCCATCTAGAGATGGTGCGTGGGGGTAATCATATCAAGTTTGACACTACGCCCATACATTATTTGCTTTCTCTTTAAATTCAGGTCTCACGTAATTAAGAGTGTGTTAATTTCATTTAAACACCTATTTTATTATTGGTGACTATAATAAGTGATGGATACCAACCACTAATCATTTCCCGCCATAGTCACGATTCACGAAGACACATTGGCCAAATTAATTGCCAAATAGTGTGACACATTGGCCAGATTAGTAATCGTGGTCATTAGCCACGGATAAGAAATGGTTAGTTTAGCCAATAAATTTTAAGTGTCTACACGATAATTTTTTAACCACTAATTTAAAGTGATTACATCGTGTTCTACATATATTTCCGTAAGTGACCATATCTTAGTCATTTGGTCACTGAATAGTCCATAATTAATTTGTAGCTATATTGGTCACTATAGAGAGATTATAGAAAATTCTAGAAAATATCTCAACAACTATGATTTCTCTATATTGCTGCTTAAAAAAAAAATTTCTTTTCAACCCATTTCTTATTAGTTATTACTTATTACTGATAATATAATAACAAGATTGTAAATTTCTGCATATATTTAATTTTAACTCGGTTTGGTAAAAAAATATCGGGTTTATATTCTAAAATCAAGTCCGGCATTAACCGAGAAACAAGGATATTTTGGAATTTTTGAGGTTTTTTAAATAAAATAAATTTAAAAGAAAAATACATAAAATAAAAGTATTTATTAAAAATAAATCCAAATTGAAACAATTATCAATATGATTTTATCAAATCCAGTTCAAATTAAAAGCAAAATTTTGATTTAATAAATACAAATAATTTGTAATATCAAATAAAATAAAATAAAAACGCTTCAAATCTAAATAGTAGAGATTATAAAGTCGAGCTGAGAATCCAACTAAAATAAAATATAAATTATAGGGTTTTCTAGGTATGTTCGAGTCTGGTTGGGATAAAAGGCCAAAAAATCATTAGCCCGAACATGCTTAGTACGAAAGACTCATTTTTTGGACTTATATATCTAGATTCGAACAAAATATTTTTCTGGATTCGACCGGCCGAACTTCGGATTTTGACCTTAATCGACACCCTTAATAATAACAACAGAGTACATCGTAATACAAACTTACAAAGATAAACTATCCTACCCACTTAATGATATAATTCTGATTTTGTTCCCTGGCTGTTTTTGCTAAAACACCCACACCTGTTGCAATATGTCTTGGTACATATCCAAAAGAGAAATTGCAAAAAGGAGAAGATAGAGCTAGAATATCCTGGATATATATATATATTAAGGCAGTCATATATATATGTAGCCAGCATTGTAGTAGATTCTTCATGCCTACCTGGAGTATCTTTAGATTTATTAAGGCAGTCATACAACACCTTGCAGTCTCCAATGAAGAACATTAGAGTCTCTTTTTGATATCTGTAATCTTGACAGTGTAAGCAATAAATCCAAATTTTGACAGAGGGAGTTACCTTGAAGATCCTCACCCATTGGAATTTCAATTGGAGCGAACTCCCATATTTCTTTAGCAACTCGAACACTGAAATATGTAATCTTGAAGAACATGAGAGTCTCTTTTTGATATATGTAATCTTGATGGTTTAGTGTTTCATCTCCTTCCCCACAAATCTGACAATGATGGTCAAGTTTTATACATCTTCTTGAAAGTGCAGCAGCAACTGGATACAATAAAGAGCATGGACCGCTCGCTGGACTAGGTGGTGAAGTTGGTAATTAACCAATTGTCAGACCAAACATGAATTTGATTTCCTGTTCCAACTATCCATCTAATTCCTCTCTTTATTATAGCCTTCGTTTGCATTATACTTTTCCAAGCATAACTTGAGGTTTGACAACTTCTTGCTTGCAAAAACCGTCTTTTTATAGGTATTTAGCTTTGAATACTCGAGCCAGCAGAGATAAGGGATTCTTGATTAACCTCCAAGCTTGCTTTCCTAACAAAAACTAAATTAAAATCTCTGAGATCTCTAATCCCTAATCCACCTTCTTTTTTAATTTTATCCTAAACAACCCAAGGAATCTTGTAGCCACAAATGTTTGTCATATATATTTCCATCGATGCTAAAATATATTTTGGCCAAAAAACTATATGTGCCTAAAATAATTTTGGTTAAAGTCCATTGCCAAAATATATTTTAGCATCGATGGAAATATATATTGGTTCTGTTTGTCTACTATTATATTTATCGTAGAAATATAATTGGTTAAAGTCCATTGCCAAAATATATTTTAGCATCGAACCAAAAAACAATATGTGGTTAAAATTTTGTTTTTCTTAAAGTGGTTAAAGAAAAATCTCTAGATCAACTAAACGTACATCACGACATCGTTGCAAAGATATTATTACATAAAAGAAAGTGTGTGAGAAGACGAGGTAGTCGTGGCACTATTTGTCTACTATTATCGTTCACGTAAGAGATTGTAAAAGTAGATGTGCATTGCATTGGTTATCTTGTTGATGTATTTGTATAGATGTGATAGAGAAATTGGGATGGTCAAAGGGACGAAGGAGAGAATGATTGAAACAAAAGAGATAAGTGATGAAGTCGAGAGTAACCTCTAAGTGGAGCAATCGGTGCTCTAATAATATTTCATCAATCATTACCAATTCGTATATGTAATCCAACCAACTAAATTTGTAATCATACGCACGTGTCTGTGGCCCACACGTGGCAACCCCTTTCCTTTGCATTGTTAGCATTAGTGTTTTTTTTTTTTTTTGATCCAAAGCATTAGTGTTTTCTACCTCCTCTATTTTACAAACAATGTTGTTTTAGAGTTTTATTTTTGTTTCACAAAAATATTGTTTTACATTTTTAGTTTAGAATTTTTTTTGAAAATCTAGTTTTAAATCTATTGTTTCAATGTATTAATTAGAAAAAGAAAATTATTTAGTGTATTAATAAAGATTAAAATTGACTTTTTAATAGTTTTCTTAGTAAATATGATTTTTTCAAAAATTACTTTTTGTGAAACAGAAGAAATAATAAATTGTTTTTTTTCGATTTTGTTTTTTTCTCTAAAACATTGAACTTTGTAGGATTTATTTAATGTAATTCATTTTACAAAATTAATTAATGGTAAATTTTTGGGTAGGAAAATTGAAATGTCAAACTTTACATTTATAGAGTATTAGTCTCTTCAACAATAAATACTTATTAGTTACTATTTCCTTTTTTAATATTAATCTTTATACTTTTTCTTAAAAAATGAAAAGTACAATATTTATTTATTTTTAATGTGTGAAAAATTCAAAAACCCATTTTATTAGGAAGAAGGAGAGTATTTTCATTCCATCTTTTGGAATGAAATAGTATCATATTTTTAAACTTATCTTTTAGGTTTAAATGTTGATTACAAACCGTTAAAACTAGGGATAATTGGCAAAATACCCTAATTAAGATTTAAAATTTGAAAAATACACTAGTTTTTTAATTTTTTGAAAACTACACTTATTCAAATGTAAAAAGACTTTTTTGACCGGATTTTAAATAAAAATTACATATTTTAATAAATAAAAATTAAATCTAAAATTATTAATATTATAATTTTATTGAAGATAAAGATGTCTAATTTTATCTCGACAAAATGTCAGTTTTATAAATTTTATTAGTATTGTATTAAAAGATACACATAAAAGATTTTCATTATAAAAACATTCGAACTTTTCATGAGATAGAGAAAAACAGAGTAAAGATTGGTATAATAAAATAGATGAAAAACATATACATAGTGATAACTGAAGAAAGATGACCAAGTTTTGGAATTTTAGTGGACTCATGGCGGTTGAAACTCCACGATCGAAGGGATATGTTTTGCTGTATTATTACACATTCTTTTTTTAAAGGAAAGTAAGACAATGGTGGTGAAGAGGAGAGAAAGATAGTAGAAGGAAATGTAGAAGATGATTTTTTTTTTTACAGCGGAAATGTAGGAGATGATTGGTTTCTCTTAATGTTTTTTATTAAAAATTAAATTTTTTTTTTTTTTAAATAAGTATAAAATTATATGATTTACAAATAAAATAAAATTAAAGTGGATATCATTCAATTTTAGAATTTTTATTTTAATTTTTATTTAATAATTTAAATTATTATAAATTCTTAATTAGGTTAAATTAAGTGTAATTTTTTAAAAAAATTTAAAATAGTGTAGTTTTCAAATTCTAATCTGTTTGGGAGGTATTTTTTCAAATTTTATCTTAAAACTATTTGGTTGGTTGATTTTTTTGGAAAGTATTTAATTTTTTTCAAACAGTAGTACTATAAAAAATGAAGGGAGGTTCTCCAGCGCTGACACATCAACCTTCTCTCATTGGTCCACTTCAAATATTTTTTACAAAAACCATTAAATAACACAAATAAATATTACACAATTAACTATAATTTAAAACCATTTAATTTACATTTAACTATTAAAAAATTTATTAAAACATAAACATAAAATAAATAAAAATCATATTTAATTTTAAAACATTATAAACATATATATATATTATCTAATATAAAATTAACTGTATATTTTCAGGTCTTTGCGTGATTGTTAAATTTAAAAATTTATTAAAACATAAATATAAAATAAATAAATATCATATTTCATTTAAGAAAATCATAAACATATAAATATTATATAATACAATATATAAATGCATATTTTCATGTTTTTGCATGATTTAATAGGCATCTCCGAACTGACAGATTAACTAACGAAGATAACTAAATCTTAATACAAGTGAAAAACCAAATTATGAGATAAAAATGAGAATAATAGGTAAAAATGCTTTAAACAATTTAAGAAGAAAAATCAGGACTGTAAAATTATAGAACATAAAAGATACTTAATATTTTATTAATAAAATAACCAATTATAAAAAATAGAGAGAAGAATATGAAAAAAATAGAGAAAAGGAAAAATAGAAAGAAAAAAATATACAAATTTTAAAAACATAAAAAATATAGAATCAATGAAATATACGTGGAAAGAAAACAAAACTCAAAATGGTAAATCAAAAAAGTGGAAAAATTATTGTAATATTGTGATTTGAATGAATGAAAAGAGCATGAAGAATAAGTAAATAACTATAAAATGATGTATGAAAAATTAGAATAATGATTGAGGAAAAAACGAACAAAATAACAAATGTTTAGAAAATACAAGAAAAAATTGATGATAAAAATAAAAGTATAAAACATATAATTTATAACACAAACTAAAACAAAACCTGTGCAGTAACACATGTTCTCTACTACAAATTACTAGATCATAATAAAATTTAAAAACATATTAAGTATTCACATAATAAAACAAAATCGGTTCTCTCCTAGTGTTTATAAAAAGGCAATAACAAATAACAAGAAGTGAAACAACTCCATGCACACCAATAAGGGCTATGGTAATTAATCAACAATCAAATGACTGTGAAATAAAAACAAATCCAATTGGATTGATGTGGAAAAGAATAAACACGCCAATGGTCTCATCGTGATGATGTAAAAACATCTTAAAGAACATAATTTCACACCGTACCCAAATTTTCTCCATCTCTTGGATCACCACTTCAGATCTCTGCTGTTTGTAAATAATTTTTTTTTTTTTATCCTTTTGATCCAGAAAAACCCTCATTAAAAATCGTTTTGAAACTCCTAAGTTTCTAAACTAGGGTTTATGCCATCACTTTAACAATTTTTGAAAGAACCAGATCTACACCAAAAAAAACCCATAAACTAGAAAAGAAGAACATTAGCGTCATCACCTCAGCGGATCTAAACCACCAATCTAAAAGTTCATCAGACTTTGCCGTCAATTCGTAGAGAAAAAAAATCCTTAAAAAAATGCACATCAAATAAGACTTTTAGTTTGTAAACTATCATAACCACATAAAAAAAAAAGATACAGTTCCGGCGCTATAAAAACAGCTAGAGCTATTGATAAAAAAAAAAATCTCTTTATTTTGAATTTCTTATCTACAAAATCAAATCTTATTCTCGATCACAAAATCCGTAATTATCTTTCACAGGGATGAAGAAACCATTTGAGTTATAAATCCTACCTTAAAAGAATATTGTTATCTAATATACATATGTAGTGAGATCTGAGAAAACAAGGCCATGGCCTTACGACCACAGGACTGTCAATATCTATATATTAGTTTGCATTTCAAATCCTTAAATTGGCGGGAAAATTTGTGAATTACCAAAAATAAAAATTTCATTTAGGTAAAGATAATTTGTTTGGTTTTTAGTAAGTGACATAGATACCAAAAAAAACATGGACATGAAAATTTAACGACCAATTTTATTCATTATAACTTTTTTTTTTTTTTTTTAGTTAATATATCTATAGATCGATCAATACTAATGAAGTAATGATCAACAAGTTGGGTCCGATTGGTAACATAAAACGGTATGAGATTTTTAGCGGTAAGCTGAAGTAGATAAGTGCTTATGAAATAGTTAAAAGCTGTAAAAAAGAGCTGTAAACAAAAGCGGTATAAAAAAGCTGAGTGTAATACTGTTGGTAAAGCTTTTTGTACAGCTTTTGTGATTGGTAACTATTAAAACGGTAAAGTCTTATTAAGAACTTTATGGTAAAGCTTTTGGTTACCATTCTAACCCGTTAAATAATAGATCGCATACTAATATAATAGAAATACAAATATTTTCATAACTTGAATGTCTTTTCCAAAACAAAACATATTACATTAAAAAAATAGATTTCAAATATTTAAAACTACATGTATGAGCAATTCGCTTTTAACTGATTTTGATTAGATGACAAGATATACCCTTAATTTTTTTTCTGTACATATTATCATAATTTTTTTTATTTACTGCCATTATTCTAAATTAATTATATTAGTAGTACGGAGAGTCCTATCAACCAAACACAATCATATAAATATTTCGACATTGTTTGATATTCACAATCTCAATTATCTTGGTCTAACGACTCCTGTTGGTGACTCTTCATATCTTTTTGGACTTTTAGGACTATGGATCTTGTATCAGAACGAAGATTACTATTTAGGCACCTATAACTTTTTTGCTGATCATACGTTACAAATAATCACGAACTCTTTCCAAATATATTTTTTCAACCTGCATAACATACAAAATGTTTCCAAACAAGTGACGATTACGGCTAGTTTTCATACGACTCACAACTTCTCACGTTGTTCTCTCTCCAAAGAGAGAGAGAGCTTGTAGACCTTATTCTTTAAATAAAAGTAGCGATGAGCCAACTACTACGATCACATGCGCATTTTAAGATTTTATGGTTCAATACAATTAACCTTGGAATTGTAGTGGGAGAACTTAAAAATGTACGCTCGAGTTGGTAACTTCTTTACTAGGACTGGCAAAATATATATTACATTCTTTGAATTTATTATCCGTTTTGATCCGATTCATAAAATTTGAAATATCTGTAAGACTGTAACTCTACAAAGAAAAACAAATACTAAAATTTAATATTCTTTAAAAGTTAAGCAAATCACAAATTAATAATAAAATAAAAAACAGATATCTTCTGCGCTATGTTATAAATATATATATGTATATGCATATATATAATATTATATATAATTTGTATAACTAATATATATATGTAAGTTTTATGAATTTATGTTCATTAAATTCATCATTATAAATATTAAAGTTTTTATGAGTTGTTGCTATTTTGGGTTAAATTATGAATTTTTTTCTATAATTTTTGAATTTTAATAACTATTTTAAAAAATATTTAAAGAGCGGATGTCCGACTAAATATCTAGATTTTGGCGATATCTGAACATCGTATATCAAATTAGTTTCATAAAAAATACGGATCAGACAAATGTTAATCCGATCAGAACGTAGCCGGATATGAATACCACCAAACCAGAATATTCATTTTGTGCCCACATCTATAATTTTTTACACTATAATTAAAGTTCTGTTGACTGTTTGTTGCACACTGGATCCATTTTATTGATTAAGTTTTTTCTTTCTCATAAGTTCAGAATTTCTGTTTGACTCTGTTTGGTTCTTATTAGAAAAGGAAAACCATACAAAACATAAAAAAAAAAAAAGATATCGATGACAAGAAAAATAAAAGAAAATAGTTTACAAGAGAAAAAAAACACTCTTTCTCTCAACTGTTTCAATTTTATAATCTATTAGTATTTACTAAGGTGACAAAGAAAGAAAAAAACACATATTTACCTAAAAAAGAAATTGATATGGAAGATTCGCGTTTTGGTAGCTAGCAGTAGAAAATAAAGTTGGAATGAGCAAAATTCTCTTGGCTTTTTGGGCACTCAGACTCACTCTGTCGCTCACCTTCACTTTAATTTCTTATCTTTTCTTTTTCAAATTCCCTCCTTTTTATTTTCTTGAGAAAGTTAGAGAGAAAAAGAGGGAATGAATTGAAAAGGGTTAAGGTGAGTGAGTGACATTATGATCGCATGGCGAGTAAATTGTCAAAGTCATGTAAGGCTAAAGTTGGTACAAAATTTGCATCCAAAATCTTCTTCTTTCTATTCTTTGAGGAGAACACTCCATTTTTTTCCAACTTTCTCTAATTATTTTCTTTTTCACCCACAGTTATCAATTTTAACCGAATTGAAAAACCTTGTTCAAGTAGTGATTTAGTAGCTGATAAGTTGTCAGGTGGTTAGGTTGTGTTAATTACTTAGCTTAGTGATCAATACCAAAGTATGTACTTCCTAAATTGTACTTGTAACATCTCCGAACTATTTAATTTAGATCATATGCACGTCTACACCACCTATTATTAGTTTATTACTCATCTAAATAGTTGCAGACCTTATCAGCGATCTTAATAAAAAAATTTGGGTGAAGTTATTTTTGTTATTATCAGCGATCTTAATAAAAAAAAATTATAGTTTTTTTTTGAGTTTTTTTTCTGACCAAAGTGTATATTGATAAAAATGGAACAACAAAATATATATATGGATTAAATGAGCATTTTAAATTGATTTTATTTTTCTTTTGCTTAGGTGGACAAGAAATGAGAAAATGGACGATTTGTGTCAACGCTCGAATTTAAACTCTCATATTGCATATTATTAACAAAAAATAATATTTTAAAAATAGAAGTAAATTAAAATATTAATCAAAATTGTATGAAACACAATTAGAAATATTCATAAAAAATTAAAGGCTTATCTATTATTCAATATACATATGAAAATTCTTTTTTAATAATTCTTTTTTCCTTAAGCTCACTATCTTCAGCTCTAAACCCAAAGAAAATTTGTCTTCAACAACCTTCGTCGAGCAGCCGTCGTCTTCACCGTCTTCATCAACCAAGCTTCTCCGTTTGATTTTCTGTTCACCGTCTTGACCGAATTTTCACCGTCTCATCCAGTTTTCCTCTAGCCACTGCGGCAAACCTAATTGAAGGTTGACGAGAGTTTGCTTTTATGTTAGTTTTTTTTTTGTTCACAAATTTTTAGATTATTTTGTTTTCTCCGTCTAAATTATTATATTATCATTGTGGAAAACAAGAACGGATACAAAAGAGAAATACATATTCGGTAGATACAAACCCGCAAGAGGGAACAAAACCCCAAAACAAATAGAGACATAAAAATCACACTACAAAAACACGTGACTTTTAATCCAACTGCTTGTGCATGGTCTTCTTTTAATTTGAATTTAGTCCAAATAATAATTGGCCCAATTATTATTATATTATATAACCAAAAAAGCAAGAATTGGCCCAATCATACATTGATAAAACCGAAAAACGAAGGGCTTTCAATCTTTGGCAGGAGAAACAACTGAGTGTAATTCCACTCTATAAAATTCACCGTAATCAAAGAATAGTTAGTTGTTGTACCTTTGCTGTAGTGTTTGAAGAATAAACTTGTCATGCCATCAACACCAAGAGAATTTGAATGCTTGATGGAAAAAAATTGCATCTTTGCTCCTTGCCATTAAACATCAATGAGTTTCTCCAGCCTCTATCTATNGGCACTCAGACTCACTCTGTCACTCACCTTCACTTTAATTTCTTCTCTTTTCTTTTTCAAATTCCCTCCTTTTTATTTTCTTGAGAAAGTTAGAGAGAAAAAGAGGGAATGAATTGAAAAGGGTTAAAGTGAGTGAGTGACATTATGATCGCATGGCGAGTAAATTGTCAAAGTCATGTAAGGCTAAAGTTGGTACAAAATTTGCATCCAAAATCTCTTCTTCTTTCTATTCTTTGTGGAGAACACTCCATTTTTTTCCAACTTTCTTTATTTATTTTCTTTTTCACCCACAGTTATCAATTTTAACTGAATTGAAAAACCTTGTACTAGTAGTGATTTAGTAGCTGATAAGTTGTCAGGTGGTTAGGTTGTGTTAATTACTTAGCTTAGTGATCAATACCAAAAGTATGTGTACTTCCTAAATAGTACTTGTAACATCTCCGAACTATTTAATTTAGATCACATGCACGTCTACACCACCTATTATTAGTTTATTACTCATCTAAATAGTTGCAGACCTTATCAGCGATCTTAATATAAAAAAATCTATAGTTTTTTTTCTTACCAAAGTGTATATTGTTAAAAATGGAACAACAAATTATATATATGGATTAAATGAGCATTTTAAATTGATTTTAATTTGCTTTTGCTTAGGTGGACAAGAAATGAGAAAATGGACGATTTGTGTCAACGCTCGAACTTAAACTCGCATATTGCATATTATTAACAAAAAAATAATATTTAAAAAATAGAAGTAAATTAAAATATTAATCAAAATTGTATGAAACACAATTAGAAATATTCATAAAATTTAAAGGCTTATCTATTATTCAATATACATATGAAAATTCTTTTTTAATAATTCTTTTTTAATAATTCTTTTTTCCTTAAGCTCACTATCTTCAGCTCTAACCCCAAAGAAAATTTGTCTTCAACCTTCGTCGAGCAGCCGTCGTCTTCACCGTCTTCATCAACCGAGCTTCTCCGTTTGATTCTCTCGTCCAGTTTTCCTCTAGCCACTGCGGCAAACCTAATTGAAGGTTGACGAGAGTTTGCTTTTATGTTAGTTTTTTTTTTTGTTCACAAATTTTTAGATTATTTTGTTTTCTCCGTCTAAATTATTATATTATCATTGTGGAAAACAAGAACGGATACAAAATAGAAATACATATTCGGTAGATTCCGGAGACACAAACCCGCAAGAGGGGGAACAAAACCCCAAAACCCGCAAGAGGGAACAAAACTACAAAAACACGTCGTAATTTGGATTTGGACCAACTAATAATTAGCCCAATTATTATTATATATAACCAAAAAGCAAGAATTGGCCCAATCATACATTGATAAAACCGAAAAACGAAGGGCTTTCAATCTTTGGCAGGAGAAACAACTGAGTGTGATTCCACTCTATAAAATTCACCGTAATCAAAGAATAGTTGTTGTACCTTTGCTGTAACTTGAGCACTAGACACAGTCCAGTAGTGTTTGAAGAATAAACTTGTCATGCCATGAACACCAATAGAATTTGAATGCTTGATGGAAAAAAACTGCTTCTTTGCTCATTGCCATTAAACATCAATGAGTTTCTCCAGCCTCTATCTATCTATGTTTGATTTCAGAGAAACATGGAAAAACTTTAAGAATTATAATCTCCAGACTTTAAGTCTTTAACCACTTGTTTCTACTTTTTTTTTTTGGGGGTCTCTAGAACATTTCCTCTTCTCTGAAAGCTTGAAGCAATTCTCTTTTTAGTAATGACATTTGATTCCAATTCCAAGATTCTGCTCAAACTGTTGAATCATATCCTTGGAGTTATGTATCATTCTTTTTCGTCCATTGGCTTAAAGATCTTATTCATCTTCTTAGCTTATTCAAAACTAAACCTTCACCAGCTTATGTAAATGAGTATCCATGCTTGAATTATTGTTTCCTTCACAAGTGGTTTGAACCTTCTGTCAAATCTAAACTGACCTCGGTAAGAGTCTTCTAAAGCCAACAGTCTCATCTAAAAATTCTATGATCTGATCTCCTCTTACCCAAGAAAGATTGATTTTATAACGAGAATTGCTTGAACCAATCTTTATTTCCAAAACATTTGTCTAATCTGCATTGTATTCATAACTTGTGTCTTATACCACCCTAAGTAAACTCATTTCCATGACTAGGCAGTTCAGCCATTTCACAAGAAGTTAGTACATATGCAAAAGGCAACAAAGTTGAATTGATTCTTCTTGAATCACCTATTTTCTCATTATTATGCACAATTTCATTGAAAACTCCAATCATACACCAACTGTCTTTCCTATTAAATAACACTGATATGTCTTAGTCTTTTCCAAACATCCAATCTTTCTTTATCTTCTAAAGTTCCATATACATACGACACAAAAAGGAAACCGCTTCAACCTGAACTTGAAAATCCAACATACCCTAATTCACAAACAGGTCAATATTTACACTTTAGCGTATCCCAACCACTCTTGTAAGTCAACAATACATTACTACAATTCATAGTCTCCATCAAAACAACACCTCAAAGAGATTTTTTTCCGCACCTCCTTGGAGTGTGGAATTGTCAAATCTTGAGGCCACCCAACTCCTTAATAAATCCAACTCAGAATGCTAATTATTGGTTTGGCGATTTAATGATTAAAATGCCTCATCTATGGCCTTACATTTTGGAATAATTCCATCTTGCACCCTTTGCTTCTCATTTTGAGATCTTCCTAAGTTTTTCTTTGTACGAGACTTCAGCTTTCTTCTGGTTTTGAATGGCGTTTTTTTGCGTTTTTGCCTTTTTTTAATGGACCTGGACCATAGACTCTATAACAACTTTGAAAATACTTTGGACCTCCAAAAAAGTTGGTTGATGCCAGTCAATACAATTGGTGCTAGCTATCTTCGACTATATGAACAACCAATGATCATGGTTTATCTAATCTATTTTTTTTTTCTGGGACAAGTATCTAATCTATTTTAAAATACATTTTTTGTATTATAAATTCTTAAATTTTATGGAAGTATTATTTTCTTATTACTTAAAAAAATAGTTTTCAATTTTTTGAAAACATGGGTTAGTTTTTACATTATTGAAAATTTTTAGATTATCAAACCAAATCTCTTTGAAAACTACTCCATTTGTTTCACAAAAAATGTTATTCTACTATTTTCACACATATTAAAAAATCTATTAAAAAGTTTATTTTATATCTTATTAATACTGTAAACAAATTTCTCTTTCTAATTAATACACTAATATAATAAGGCTAAAACAAGATTTTTGTTTAAATTTTTGCATGAAAAATACAAAACGACACTATTTGTGAAAGAACCTTAAAACGATATTTTTTTGTGAAACGGAGGGAATATATAAAATCAAATTGTAAATCATATTATCCGTTCTTATTTTTCATTGTAGACTTAAAAATATTGAAAACCAAATACAGAATAATGGATTAAATTTTTCATAACAGACTAATCGTAATACTTTTCAAAAAAATAAAAATCTGAATCATAGAATTACATCTAAACCTTCCAATATTACTAATTGATTGTTTTATTATCTATTCCCTCTATTTAAAATTAAATGTCATTTTAGAAGTTTTCTGTTACAAAATAAGTGCCATTTTATGATTTCAATGCAAAGTTTCATATAATTTTATCTCTTTTACCCCTAATTAACTTTTTTTTAATTAATTTGTGTGAAAACATGCATATTAGGAGTGTGATTTAATCCAATAGTCAAATAAAGATATAATTGAACATTTAACTCTTTTATTCATTTGTGTGAAAAACTTTACACTATATTTAAACTGAAACCAAGGAAGTACTCCTTCCCTTTCACAAAAAGTATCATTTTAATCTTTTATTTTTGTTTTAAAAAAATATCATTTTATATTTTCAATACAAAAGTTTAAAGAAAATTCTAGTTTTAACCTTATTGTTTCAATGTATCAATTAGAAAGACAAAACTATTTAGTGTATTAATAAACTATATTTAGTTTATTAACTAGTACTGCAACATTCAATCATTTTTAAATTTTATTCACGCATATTTTTATCATGCATAAAAATCCAAAACTAACAATCAAATTATGTGGAAGACATCGGATTTTGAGTATTCACTCTAAAGCTAATTCTCTCCCAGGCATGCCACCCAAGACCGACACCACCTTGCTCCGAAACCAGGATGAAAGTCCCTCCAAATTATCCTGAAGAACCATTTCTCACTCGGTTTGTCCTCGTCGGCGAGATAGCACTTCTGCTATGTTTTCCATGACTTCAAATCAGTTTTGATGTTTGCACTTCTGTTCAGATCTACCAGAGTCTCTCTCTTAGGACTCTCTCTCACCGTTCTTAGGACTCTCTCTCACCGTCGGGTGCCAATCTCTTTGATGCCGTCAGACTTTCTTCAGCCACCAGAGTCTCCAGTCTCTATGGCTACAACATCCCCGACAGAGGAACCGCATCTGCTCATCGTCAAGCTTCTGGTTTTGTCGGTTTCCATTTGAAATCCTTCTTTAGGGAGAAACAGAAGTTTCTGCTATGAATTTAACCAACTTCTTATTTTGAGAGATTAATTTCAACAACTTTTTCTGCTATGAATGTAAGCTTTTATTGCACGTTGGATATATAAGTAAAACCTCTATAAATTAATAATGTTGGAACCATAATATTTTATTAATTTATAGAGTTATTAAGTTATAAGAAATATTCTTAAATAGCATCAAAATAAATTTTTAACAATAAATCCATAATCATTGTTTTAAAAACACTATAAAACACAATTCAACCAATGATAAAATAATTTATCAAATATAAATAGTTAAAAACACTAAAAATTAATTATTCTTTTAATTGAAAGTTAAAAACATAATATAATTTGAAACATATTTTCCTGCTAAAACATTGCTTATTGTAAAATGGAAAGAATATATACAAATTATTAATCTTATATAATAAAGTAAGGTTTTTTTGAGAAGTGAATTTTGAAATGCTGACATGTGGTAGGTGATGTGTCACCTACATTTAGAGAAAAAAAAACATAAATACATAAAAAAATTTAAATGTATAATTCATAATTATAACATTTAATTCATCTCTTTATTTTGTTGTTCTTAATTTAATAATAGATGTACTTCATTTTTAATAACCAGAAAAACTATAATTAACTACATAACTATAGAAAAACAAATGTGATATCTTATAACATATAATAAAGTTTTTTCATCAAGAGCCCTGAAAATTTTGGGACAGGTTTTCCGTTCCCTCATACACTGTTCCGAATTTTTCGTCACATTCCCTATCCCGTTTAAAATAATTATCCATTCGAAACTATTTATTTTATTAATACGGGTATGAGAAGGGAATGAGTATTAGATCGTGTACCCGAATTACCCGTTCAAAAATGAAAAACTTGAAAATTCTATATATATATTTTTCAAATTATTCTGAAATTTCCAAGGATGTTCTATCATATTTCCTTTTGAGAATTATTTTCCAATTCACTAATTTTCTGTTTCCGTCCCATAACCGTAGATTTCCGTCCTGAGTCCCAAAATTTTCAGGGCTCACATACCTTCATTCTACACATTTACATTTGAAGGAAAAACTTCTCAAAAAAAATAAATAAAAAATCCAACTACATTAAATAATTAAATACAATATACAAAAAAATAAAAACAAAAAACTGCAATAGAGATTCTACAACAATCTATAAATAGAAAGAACAAAACAACAATCTACAACACAACTCACTTTTATTACAACATAAATTTCTAATAGAATATATATATATATATATATATACACTATCATATAATTTCTTTCACACAGTCAACCGGAACAAACTGCGTCTCAAAATCACACGTCCACTCCGTCAAATATAGAACATCAACTACACAATCCGTTTTAGCACCAATCAAATACTTCAAGTAAATAACACTATCTTCAAAAATATGATTTAACTGCTACCTCACTTATTATAATATAGATGACACAACATCAAGTACATTAACCGAAAGTTTAATAAACTTTATTTGGAAATCTATGCTATCATGTCGACCACATAACACACAATGCCTCGAAGTCTCTTTTGAAATTGAAGATTTCAATCCAAATGCATCAAGAAAACTATATGTTGATTTTGTAATTGAAGACGTAGAGAGAACACAAATCCAAGCTACACAAGAAGAATATGACAATTGTGATATATGTCTTGATAATCTACAAGGACCAAAAAATATCTTAACATTTAATTTTACATTCACAAATTTCATCACAAATATATTTCAGATTGGTTATACTATAAAATAACATGTTCTTAATTATTGTCGAAAAGAAATTCTCATTCACTATAGATATTATTATTCCACCAATCTTTCAATACAAAATTATAAAACTACATGATATTTACAAAATAAAAATTAATATTTATCCACAAATTTTTACTAATAAATATTATAAAATAAATTTTAAAAATTAAAACATTAAAATTATCACAAATCCGTGCGACGCACGGACCTTCTCCTAGTTTATTATATTAATGGGACTATATATTTACATAGATGTTTCAAAAAAGTTAGAGATTATTACCTAGATTAACCTTACTCATATGAGTATTGACTAGAGTAACTTCCTCTCATATAACATAAACAAAACTAACCTTACAAAATTTGGAAAAGATCTTTAAAACCAAAATTTCGTTTATATTACAAAGTTGCCACTATAATTAAAAAAACAATAATTTTTTAAACTAATAAAAAATCTTAAAACTAAACCATTTAAAATATAAAAAAACATTTTCTCTCGGTGTACTCTCTCTCTTCTCTCTCTCAAAGAGAGAGCGATTTTTTCCGATCTTAATCGGATTTAATCTTCCGACTTGTCCGGAAATAATTTGTTGTTCTATATTTACATGTTTTCTTCTGCTTTTCCGTTTTTATCTGAATTTTTTTGACCTCGTTCGGATCTGTTTTCCGTTTATTGCAATTTTTTTATTTTTCTTTAGATCTTAAGGAGATCAGAAGATTTTCGGCCAATCAATCTCTGAAAAAGGAATTATGCAGGAGACTTCGAAGTGGTGCATCTATGAAGCCTGGTGACCAAAGCATGTTGTTGGCGGTGTTTTCCGGCAGCAAATTGGTGGCGGTGGTGAAGTAAATCTATGGAGTTCCCGATAGTTCTTCTCACCTGTCATGTGGTCCATGTTTTTTTCTTTACTGAACACGTGTTCTTCAACGTTTATCATTAGAGTTGTGTTTAGTTTTAGACCATGTTCGAAAACACGCTACAAGCGACCGATTCTGCGGCGGTGATGCGCTTGGCGGCTCCCAGCCCAGGGGATTTTACCCAACTCGCCTTTAAAATCGGATTTGTAGAAAAACTTCAAAAATTTCTTTGAATTGAATCATAAATCAATAGTTATTTGATAGATCTATCATATTTGGCTGTAAAATAACAAGAAAACCAAAAACAAATGATGAGAATCGTGAAGAAATCATGGAGCCAGCGGCTAGGGTTTTCAGAGTTCATTGTCTTTAGGAAGAAGAAGAGGATAAAAACGTCATTTCACCCAAAAATTCACCAGCATGCTTGCAAGGGGACTTGAACTCATGTACAATAAGCTTATTAATGGAAAGAGATATAACCACTAGTCTATGGTTTTTTCTTTGTCAAAGTCTTCAAATATAATATATAAAACAGTATATATATTAAAAATACAAAAATAAAAGACCTCGATTTTGATAATTTTGTTGTTTAAACTACAGAATGTGAGAATCAATAGTTTCTATTACATCATCCACTACATATGTTAGCCCTGGGCATAAAAACCGAACCCGAAAACCCGAACTGGAACCGACCCAAAATAACTGGTTCGGATCGGATTCGGTTATAGCCTAATTACCCGATGGTTCTTAAGATTGAGAACCGTGGGTATCGGGTCGGTTCCGGTTCGACCCGATACCCGATCAGTTACCCGAAAAAATAAAACCTACACATGTCCCTTGTGTACCTTTTGCCGATTCAGTAACCCTATCTCTATGCCTCCTGAATTCCTTACCACCCGATTTCATTGAAAAATCCCAAACACACAAACTGGAATCCCTAACTCCAATCGTCGGTTGTACATCGTCACCACCTTCCGCCTGGTCGAGAAACCAATCGAAGGTAAGTCTCTGCTACCGTACTCTTGTGTTTCTTAATTAGATTGTCAATTAGTAGATTCCGATACTCAAAAGTTTTCATGTTCTTCGAATCCGATACTTTTTAGTCTTTACGTCAGATTCTCAAATCTCAATTGTACTGCTTGCTTCTGATTCGATCATATTGTAATTCTTTCAAATCCTCAAAAAATCTTTGTTTTCTCATACGATTCTCAACTGATTTTTCATTGGATTGTTGATTTATTGTTTCCTAATGATCCGCTTGATTTATTGTTTTCGATTTCATCTGGTTTTAATATTTGCTTCTGATCGTGATTCGTGTACAGTAGCTTTGAATATGAAGCTTAAACTTAATTGATTTGTCGTGCTTGATGAGTTTATTTGTTACTTTTCTTTTCAGAATTCAGAATATAGCATTTGATCCTAATGTGTATGCTTTATCATTGTAATGCAGATGGCGTATTGTGAATCACCTCCACCGAACAATCACTCTCCAATAGAAGAAGATAATGTTGACGTATCAGATGAAGATGTGGAAACAGAAACTCCTAGTCCTGGAAATGGAAAGAGGAAAGGCAATACGAGAGTTAGTGGTTCTGGTACTGGGTCAAGGAAGAAGACAAGGTCTTGGTTTTAGGATCACTACACTCGACCTGAAGACAACTATGATAAATGCAGTTGTAATTATTGTGGGAAAGTGATGTCTTGCCCAACAACGTCAGGCACATCGAACCTGAAGAAACACTTGACGAGCTGCAAATTGTACCAGGTATGGCTAGCCGCTAATAAGTTTAAGAAGCAATTTGTGTTAACTCCTGATAAGGAAGGAAATTTAGCCATGTGTAAGGTATCTGAGAGAGTGTTTAGGGATGCTACAAACGAGATGCTAGTATTAGCGGAATTGCCATTAGCTTTTGTAGAGAGCCTGGCTTGGAGGCATTTCTGCTCAAGAGTGAAGTTGTATCAACCTCATTCTCGGAGAACATGTACAAGAGATGTTGTAGAGATGTTTGTGTCTAGAAAAGCAGCTATGAAGAGTATTCTTGGGAAGAACAAGCAGAGATTGTCGTTGACTACCGATATATGGGTTGCTCCTTATACATCATCTAGTTATATGGTAATAACTGCGCATTTTGTTGATGCTAGTTGGCAGTTAAGAAAGTTCATCATAGGCTTCAAGAATATTTCGGATCATAAAGGTGCAACGATTTGTAAGGTGCTTATTGATTGTTTAGAAGAATGGGATATAAGGAGAGTCTTCTGCATCACAGTAGATAATGCCACAGCTAACAGTTCTGCTATGAAGAGGTTCAAGGAAAGCTTCAGTCAAGTTGGTGAGAATGCTTTAATTCTGAAAGGTGCTCATTTGCATTTAAGGTGCTCGAATCACATATTGAACTTGATTGTAAAGGAGGGTTTGATGGAGATAGACGACAACATTAATGCCGTTCGAAATGGTATTCAGTATGTGAGGTCTTCAACACCTTGACTGAAGTCGTTTGAGTTTCGTGTAGAAACAAGAAAAATGACAAGGGGAAGCTTACCTTTAGATGTGAGGATGAGATGGAATGCCACATATCTGATGCTTGATCAAGCTATGAAGTTTAGATTGGCATTTGATAAGATGGAGACTGAAGATAAACCTTATAACGACTACTTTTTGGATTTTGTGGATGGAAAGAAGAGGGTCGGACCACCAGTTACATCTGATTGGGAAGAAGTAGAGAGGTTGATTCAGTTCCTCATAATTTTTTACAGATCAACTTTGAGACTTTCAGCTTCTACTTCGACGACGGCTCATAAGATCTATGCTGAGATAGTCACCATCACTAGGATGATCAGTGCAATCAGCGAGAACGCAGGATCTGATGAACAGCTAAGGTACAAAGCTTTTGCTATGATGGCGAAGTTAAAGAAGTATTGGAATCCGTTTTGGGTAGAAACACCTGAGAATGCTAAATCTCAAAATCGAGAGATGAACAAACTTCTGATAGTAGCAAGTGTTTTTGACCCAAGTAAAAAGATGAAGTTTGCCCAACTCTGTTTTGATACGTTTTATGGCAGTGAAAGCATAGAGTTTAAACTTCTCCTTGAAACAGTGTCAGATATCTTGACGAGTTTGTTTGATGAGTACAATGGTTATGCTACAGCTACGGTTGGGTCTCAGTCACAATCAACATCGTCTACACAGTCTCACTCTCAGTCCCAAGATCAAGATCATGTTGAGTCAAGGGTTATGATTAATGGTGTCGAATATGAAAGTATGGATAATCTGTACGAGGAGTTTATGGAAGAATCTGGCGTTCCAGAATCAATGACTGAGTTGGAGTTGTATTTGAAAGAACCGGTTGAATGTCCCAAGCTTATGAAAGGTACATAATATGATGTATTAGATTGGTGGAGGAGAAACAGTCTCAAGTTCCCAGTTCTATCTCTTGTAGCTAGGGATATACTTGCAATGCAAGTGTCCTAAGTAGCATCTGAATTTGCGTTTAGCACTAGTGGAAGAGTATTACCAAATAGGAGCTGTTTGACACCATACATGGTTGAAGTATTGATGTGCACTGAGCAATGGTTGAAATGTGAAATTCATATCAATGAAAAAGGAGTGATTACAATTGAATAACTTCTTTCGGATGTAAAGTTGCAAGATGATCTTATGAGAGGTAATTTCTTTATTTTGAACTCTGTTTTAATACGATTTTTCAATTTTTAATTTGTAAACTTATGTTCTTTCATTGTTCTTTTAGAGTTTGATCCTGAATTCAACATGCAAGGACCGTGATAATGAGGTAAATAATCTTATACTCTCGCCAAGAGCCTTGTTGTTTTTGTTGCTTAAGTGTCCTTGTTGATTTTCTTTCTCTGAGATTTAGCATTGATTTATATAGGTACTAGAGAGTAGAGATCACTAATGAGTGAAGAGTGCACTAGTGAAGAATGAAGAGATCACTGATGAGTGAAGCGTGTTTTGCATTTTGATGTTTTCAAACACAAGTAATAAGTATGGCTCATTTTGATGTTTTTATCTTGGAAATGTTTGCATTTTGTACTCTATTCTATGTTTTGTGTCTCTGTTTCTTGTATTTTTGGATTTGAATTGGTACTATTCGATCATATGTTGGCTAAGTTGTTGTGTTTAGATTTTATTGATTTTCGGGTATACTGTTATATTTCGGTAAAATGGGTAATATTATAGGTATTTCGGTTCCATTCGGGTAATAAAAACCGATCCGAACCAAAATTTAACAGAACCGATTTTGTTTCGGTTATTAAACGGGTCTCACAATATAGAACCGAAACTACCCGGAACCGATCGGTTCTTACCCGGAACCGATCCGAAATGTATTCGGTACCTATATGGGTAAAAAATACGTCTACCCGAAAGACCCGGAACCGATCGGTTCCTACCCTAAACCGAACCGAATACCCGAATGCCCAGAGCTAACATATGTGTTCATATTACACAAAAAGTGAAGAAATATGTAACCAAAAGGAGTTAAAAATTCAAATAAAAAGAGGCTTCGAGTAATTGAAAGGATGGTTGACCTATCAGTTTGCTATAATTCATTCATGTTCATTCTCTTTATTTTTATGTTTGCATCCTTATCACCAAAAATATATATGATATTTTCATTATAAACACATGACATTAACGACACACAATTTATAGAAGAAAATTACATATTTTCTATATTGCAACAACATAACCAAACAAACGCAAACATAAAAATAAAAAGTAATTACAAGTTTTTGGGGCGAATTCAGAGTTAATTATCGATCCAAATTCAACAAACTAAAAATTGGCATATATGACAGATTTTTGGGTCTTTGTAAAAAAGTCAAATATCTTCCATCAAATAAAAGTCTACCATAAAACGAACACGCTATAGCAACCAACGATGTTACTCTAGTAAATACAAAAACATATAATTCTTCCATAACACAAACACGATAACTCTACCGTCATTGTACATAAATCTACCAATTTATTACATATCTACCATCAAATATATAACTCTACCGGCATGCTAATAACAGAGATCCGCTGCATTCCAGCAAATAAGTCTGTCGCATCACCAAATATATCTACCACATATTATCGACACGTATTTACAAGAAAACCAACACGGCTGAAAATCTTCCATCAAAAAGATTATATCTACCAATTTCAAAATAAATCTACCACTCTAGAAAATATCTTCCACCAAGTTTGTATAAATCTATCAAAACAACTACCAAATTTCATACCCCACAAACAAATCTACGGTAGATTTGTACCGTTGACCAAGAATAATAAGTCTACCGTCAAAGCGTTGTATGACGTGGCAACCCAAAATTAATGGCACTTTCGTTATTACGATTTTTGTCATCAAAAGTCCGAAGAGTATAATCGGTACGTTAGGTTATTTTTATAATAAAAAAGTTTTGAGTCAAACTAGCCGAAACCCCACATTTCAAAATTAGTCTAGTTATCCTCCCAAAAAGTTATTATCTTATTATTTTATCAAATTTTGCTAATTTTTATACTGATCCGATTCGGATCGGTAAAATTTATTAATTTATAATGATTATTAATTTATCGAGTATTAATTTATAGATGTTCTACTATATTATATTTTACATGTGAATATTTACAAAATATCTTGTTGGTAACAAAAGTTGCAGAAACGGTAATCGTTACTTTAAATATTGTTAATTTTTTTGTTAAAAATGTAAATTAATGGAATTTAATTTAAGTGATGACATGGCGACATAATTAACACAAATTATTATATTACATGGTAAAATATATTAGTAATAATAGA
This sequence comes from Alliaria petiolata, assembly GCA_020283515.1. Classification (NCBI taxonomy): domain Eukaryota; kingdom Viridiplantae; phylum Streptophyta; class Magnoliopsida; order Brassicales; family Brassicaceae; genus Alliaria; species Alliaria petiolata. The sequence continues at coordinate 65,688,152 of JAHZTW010000001.1, forward strand.
AAAATAAATTTTAATTATTAGCCCAAGTAAGCAATAACAAATCTATAATAAAATAACAAAACAAATAATACCAAAATTCAAAAATAAACCAATAGATAAATATTCTGAACAAATAAATTTCATCTGTATTTATTATTTTATGAAATTGTTAGTAACGAAAAATTGTATTAATAAGTGAGATAAATTGAATTAACTACATAAAAATAATCATATATTGTTTAGAGAATAAGTATGACATTTAAGAGAATAAGTGACTATTTATATTTTTATTAGTTATGTATTGTGGTGTATTGGGTAAAATAATGAAGAAAAAATCTTACAGCAGTCTATAAGTTTCTTTCACGTGATTTAGAAAAAATCGCAGGAGAGAAAAACAAAATTTGACTACAAATGCTTTAGAGGAAAAAAAGGCAGTAAAAGTCTGGGAAAAAAATAAGCTGTTAGAATTTTAAAATAGGATATCCTATTTACTACAAATGCTTTAAAAATTTAAAAGCTTATTTTTTTAGCGGCATCATTGATCACCCATCTTTTATTTTATGGAGCGTGTTCTCAAAAGTTTAGCTCGGATGGCACAACAAGTTCAAAGATTTGCTCACTCGTGTTTAATGGTAGAAAAACAGAACCTTTTATCCTTTTATTATCTTCCAAATGGTATCAATGTTCTCTCACTGTTCACGGGTATTGGTGGCGGAGAAGTGGCGCTTCACCGTCTCCAAATCCCGATGAAAGTGGTGGTCTCCGTGGAGATCTCGGAAGTCAACAGAAACATCTTGAAGGACTTTTGGGAACAAACTAACCAGAAAGGAGAGTTGATTGAATTTGCGGACGTTTATTATCCTTTTATTGAAGATCGACTTCAACTCAATCAACCGTTTATCCTTTTGTTATCATGTTTTTCCTTTCAATTATGTAATAAGAGAACCAAAATCTTTGGCAAAGAGTTTCTTGCTTTCTTCTGTTGTAATCCTAATCTAATATTTATATAAGTCGATTGTTGCACACACAAAAAATCAAATTATGTTAACAAATTCTAACATTACTTTTTTTCTCTCTCTCCAAAATTCCTCAATGTCCACGAGTCATCTAGTTTTTCTCTATTACTTTAGTCACTTATCAAAATCCAACACAATTTTTTTTGTTTTTTTTACCTACATGGCTACATCTGTAAATGTCTATATTATTGTATATGTATATATCCAAAATGAAATAATATATTTCAAGGAATAATGTAAAAGTTAATTGGATCTTACAGTATTTCGCTTTAAATTAAGAGTCTTTGCTTTAAAATGGAGACAAGATTTGGAGAGAAATTAGGTAAGTCACTATAATGTTAAAATGCATTAAGTAAGTGAGAATAAGACAATATTTATATTTAATTATTTTGATTTCGACCTTTATTTCATTTAATAATTAAGAAAAGCGTTTTTTTTTATTTGAATCATTATAACATGATACCTTTTAGTCAAAACAAGCATAAAGAGTGTCACTTTAAAGTTTTTCACACATATGAAAAAAATCATAAAAAGTTCTACTTTATCCCTTATTAATACTTTGAATAAATTTATATTTTTTGTTAATACAATAAATGAATAGGGTTAAAACTTGATTTTTATTCAAATTTTTCCATTGAAAATATAAAACAACACTCTTTGTGAAACAAAAACAAAATCTTAAAACGGCATTCTTTGTGAAACGGAGGAAGTATGAAATATTATGTATTAATACCGAAACACTCCCTCTCTCACGCACACCTTCATCTCTTATTCTCTCTCTCTCAAGTTTTTGTCTCTTTATTAAAGCTACACACACCAGCCCATCTTCTTCAAGGTCGACTCAGAGCTCTGCCGCCGTCCTTTCCTCCGCCGCCACCGCAGCTGCCACGTAAGCGAACCATACCCAGATTCAAAGAAGCCAATCGGGTTGATTCATTTGGAACCACTTCCTCTCTCTCTCTTGTGAGTTTTCTCTCCATTCTAATCTTCAATTTCGTGACTTGATCATCTGTTTCAATTGATTTGGCTAGGCTTAATAATATGAATCATTCCTCAAAAATTGGAAATTCATACTTCAGTTTGGCTTCGCTAAATGTTTCGTGTTGCGTGTGGGGGTTGTAATATTTGTCACGACCGTGACTCGGGCCCAAAAGAATTGGGAAAGGCCCAATTAGAAAACCAAGCCCATAAGGGCAAAACCCTTGCGTCGTCACCTTCGTCTTCAAGCTTTAAAAAGCTGCATCGAGACCTTGTCGAGCCGCACGTTCCATCGATCACGCCGAAGCTCTGTCCGAATCCTGTCAGCACTGCCGCCACTGTTTCGGACCAAGCCGGAGCTTCCAAACGTGAAACCGTTGACGAGGGGAGAGGCCGCCGTGAATCCATTCCGACGCGACGTCTTCTCGAGTCCACCGCCGCCGCTCGTCGTCATCGCCGTTCTGCTGCTCCAAGCCACCACCACCGTCTGTGAATCTTACCGTGGTAAGCAGATCCGGTCTCCCTCGTCATTTCCGTTTCTTTTTGGTTTCCCGAGAGTTTGTATCTTTGATCGCCATTGTTGCATGTACGTTGCTTCAGCCGCAAGTCTTGTCTTCTCCACGTTGAATTGTTGTTGCATTGGTGCGTAGGAGTCGTCGCTTCGGGTAAGCGAGATCTCGTTATAACCTTCACTGTTATTCACGTGAATGGTGATCGTGATGTTGTTCCCTTGGTTGCTTGAGTCCTAAGCCACGTTTGTTTTCTTCTTTGCCTAGATCCATTTAGTTATCTCAAGGTCCTTGTCCAGCGTTGTCATCCTTCCGTTCCATTCAAACCGAGACTAAGGTGAGGACTGGCGTGATTTATTCTCTCGTATGTTCATACCCGTTTCAGTCTGAGTAGTCTTTTGTTAATGCCCGCATACCTGCGCTGTATCTATATGAATACACGTATTTGATTGTTGCCTGAACCGGATTAGTAGCGCGTTAATAACACTATAATATTAATTGTTGCATTGTTGTTGATTGATGGACATAGTAACATAGATTGTTAAACGGAAAATGGTTGAATGAATTATGAATAGTGTTTGCGGGTGTTTGCATTGAGTGTGGGAAATCGCTTGTGTGAGTTGGGTTAAGCTATAGGCTTGTGAGGCACATTTGCCTCTGTGATGGCATAAGTAAGATAGAGGATTCTCTTACGTTATGAGTCTGTGCTGGATATGGAAGGCGTGTGGCGCACCATAGTCCATCGTCGGAGGCTTGACGAGCCCTGCGTCGTGAGGATGGACAGCGTGTTGTGCCGCTATATGCCACGGGGTGTGCGCCGGTAAAGGCGTGGATACACCAGTAGGTTTAGAATGTCGTTTCTTGATCTATGAGTGTCTTCAGACGTGATTGTTTGTGTGTATTAACTTAAGACTTTCGTCTGGAATGGTTATGCATGTGCGAGATGTATATCGTGGGTCCCGTTGGACCTGCACTCACTGGATAATCCAAATTACTCATCCCTCTCTTCTTGCAGGTGAGCGCGCTGGCATACAGGAGTAGTGATCAACTTGGTGATGGTTTTGGGAAGACATGGATTTTTATTTTATTATTCGTTATTTATTTTAAAGACGTTATTTTATTTTCGGATTTAATGTTTAAGTTAAAAAAATGGTTTTGTAAGACATTTTGGATACGATCCTTGGGAATAAAGTGGCATTGAACTAGCAAGTGGTTTCTTGTGGTGAAAGTTAATGCACTTGGACATGCCGTCTTGGTTACGTAAGAGGCGGGTGTTACAATTGGTATCAGAGCCTAGGATTGCCAAACCGGTCCTGACCCGGGAGGCGGATTGTGAAAGGAAAAAGTATTTTCATAACAACTTTCAAAGTTATTGTTTAAAAAAAAAAAGAGATTTATTTTCGGATTTTTAAAAATATTTTCGGATTTACAGAAAAAAAAAAATATTTTCGAAATATTTTGTAGTTTCAAAAAAAAATATTTTCAAAATATTTCGGGAAGTAGGGTTTTTGAAAAGGAAAAGTGCAAAACATCACCTAGCTTGACTTAATCTCGGTATTCTTCGTGTGTTAGGTTTTCGTCTTCGGGAAAGAGTCTGACCGCTTGTTTCTTCTGTGTTAAAGATGCCGCCAAAGAGAACATGTGTTGCGCGAGGCGCGAGAGCTGCTCAACCCGCAGCTAGGACAGAAAGTCAGGCTGCTTCGACAGAAAGTGTTCAGGGGAGCCACACTGAGAATCAGACAGTGGGTACGGACGCAGCAAGGGCGGCCCCAGGAGCTAACCAAGCTAACCAAGCTGCTGTGCTTGCAGCCGTGATGGAGGAGTTGCAGAGGTACCGTAACCGTTTTGGAGATCAGATGCGGAATGACCCATGAGCGGGAAATGTGCATCAGCAGGCTGCACCGTTGAATGGCCAGAACGGGTGAGCGCAATATCCGCCGCCACCTCCACCACCGGCTGTGCATGTGCAAGTTCACGGACCTTCGTACTGCGAAACGATGAGGCTCATGAGGGATATGCAGATGGATCACTTTGATGGGAAAGCGAGTGCTGTAGCTGCTGACAACTGGAGGAAAAAGTTGGAGGATAACCTTGATGCAATCAGATGCCCGCAGGAGTACCGCAGAGATTTGGCTGTGCAATACCTGAAGGATGATGCAATGATTTGGTGGAAAGGTGTGGTAGAGTCAACTCAAGGGAGATACGAGTTGACTTGGGCCGATTTCAGGGACGAGTTCACTCGGGAGTATATTCCGCCAGAGGCCATGGACCAGATGCAGAGTGCTTTCGATGACCTTCGTCAGGGTAACCGAACTGTCCGAGAATACAAGGAAGAGTTTAACCGTCTAAGGAGGTTCACCACCAGGCACTTGAACGAGGCAGACCAGATTCGTAAGTTCATGAGTGGATTGAGAATCGACCTCAAGAACCGTTGTACTATAAGGAAGTATGTCAGTATGGTGGATCTAGTAGAAACTGCTGCTGTGCAAGAAATTGGGCTGCAGGAAGAGCTCAAGTTGTCAAAGAATACTCAAGCTAAGAGTGGAAAAGGTGCTTAGAGCCATAAGAGGAGTTGGGACACTGCTAATTCGGGAGCAGCAACTCCTAAGGGTGTTGTCTGCTACAGGTGTCATCAACCAGGACACGTGAAAAGGGATTGTACTGCAGGTCATGTGCCGAGAGCGGCCCAACCTAGGGTGGTCCAGCCGCTGAGAATCACATGCCATCGTTGTGGGCAGATTGGACACTTTGCGAGACAGTGTACAGTTCCGCTTCAAGGGCAGCAGCCAAGAGGACAGAACCGGGAGCAGCTTCGGTTGCCGCCGCCACCAGCGGGGCAAGCGGCACAACCTCGAGTTTTTGTCGCGGGGGAACACGGTGGAGTGGAACCGATCGCTGGTATGTCATTCCCTCTAACTTTTGAGTTATTCATTGTGAACTTTGCATGGAATTCGAGTAGCTTGCTTAGTGTAATACCAACCGTGTAGGATCGGTTTTGGTCGGGGGAGTCGCCGCCCATACCTTGTTTGACACAGGAGCTACGCATAGCTTTGTGTGCCCGGCACTGACAAAGTGCTGGACTTTTGATGGAGTGTTCGTCTCAAGGACGAAAGAGATTCAGACAGCCGGAGATGAGCTTGTGAAGTCCACCGGAGTTTACGAAAAAGCACCCATAGTACTGGAAGGCAAGAAGATGCACGGGAATCTCGTGAAAATGGAGTTGAACCATTACGAAGTTATTCTGGGAATGGACTGGTTGACCGAGCATCAAGCGATATTAGATTGTCCGCGAGCCCGAGTACATATTTCGAGGACAGAAGGAAAAGTGATTTTCCAAGGGATTAAAAAGCGTACCGGGATCTCCATTATCTCGGTGCTACAGGCAGAGGAGTTACTAGAAAGAGGGAACGAAGCATATCTCGCAACCATTACCATGACCGAGGAAGGATCGGCACCGAAGTTGAGTACAGTGCCAGTCATAGCAGAGTATGAGGACGTGTTTGAACCGTTAACCGGGCCACCCCCACATCGGGGTGATGCTTTCACGATAGAGTTGGAACCTGGAACATCGCCTATTTCGAAAGCACCTTATCGTTTGGCGCCAGCCGAAATGGCCGAACTTAAGAAGCAGTTAGAGGATTTAACCGACAAGGGGTTCATTCGACCAAGTAGTTCACCGTGGGGAGCACCAGTGTTATTCGTCAAGAAAAAGGATGGTAGCTTTAGGCTCTGTATCGACTACCGGGGACTAAATAAGGTGACCATAAAGAATCGGTACCCGTTACCAAGGATTGATGAGTTGTTGGACCAACTACAAGGAGCATCATGGTTTTCCAAGATTGATTTGGCCTCGGGTTACCACCAGATTCCGATAGCAGAGGAAGACGTCAGAAAGACGGCCTTTCGGACACGTTATGGTCATTACGAGTTCGTAGTAATGCCTTTTGGGTTGACCAACGCTCCAGCTGCTTTCATGAAGTTAATGAATAATGTTTTCCGGGAATACTTGGATAAATGTGTGATCGTGTTCATCGATGACATTTTGATTTACTCGAGGAGTAAGAAGGAGCATGAGTGGCACCTGCGAGTTGTAATGAATAAGCTGAGGGAACAGAAATTGTATGTGAAGCTAAGCAAGTGCAGTTTTTTGCAGAGAAAAATTGGATTTTTGGGTCACGTATTGTTAGAAGCAGGAGTTGTTGTCGATCCAGAAAAGATCACCGCTATAACTAATTGGCCAACTCCTAAAAGCGCTACTGAGGTCCGAAGCTTCTTAGGATTGGCGGGTTATTACCGGAAGTTCGTGAATGGATTCGCTAGTATGGCCAAACCGATGACAAAGCTAACCGGGAAGGACGTCAAGTTTATTTGGTCTGAGGCATGTGCTAAGAGTTTTGAGAATCTGAAGTATCACTTGACCCGGACTCCTGTCCTTGTGCTACCAAAGTCAGGAGTACAGTATGTGGTGTATACAGATGCATCCGGGACAGGTTTAGGATGTGTGCTTATGCAAGAAGGGCAGGTGATTTCTTATGCGTCAAGGCAGTTGAGGCCAAACTAGGTTAATTACCCAACTCATGACTTGGAGTTATCTGCCGTGGTTTTTGCTCTTAAGATATGGCGTTCATACTTGTACGGAGAGAGGGTAAGAGTATTTACGGACCATAAGAGTTTGAAGTATATCTTCACTCAAGGGGACTTAAACTTGAGGCAGCGAAGATGGACAGAGTTATTGGCGGATTATGACTTAGATATAGTCTACCATCCGGAAAAAGCTAACCAAGTAGCGGATGCTCTTAGTAGACGTAAAGCAGACGTTTCCGAAGGGAAGGAAGTGCAAGAGCTCGTCGCGACTTTGGCTAGTTTGAGGTTATGTGCTACATCTATTGACGATCACTCAGCTGGATTAGAAGTTTTAAATCAAGCGGATTTACTGTGGAGGATTCGTGAAGCGCAGCAAGAAGATAATGCATTGTGAAAGATGATTAACAAAGGAGTGGTCAGATACCACACCGCCGCAAATGGTACTTACTTGTTCAGGAACAGAGTAAGTGTACCACACAATAAGGATCTAAAGGATGAGGTCTTGCGTCAAGCTCATACATCGACATTCTCTATTCACCCGGGAAATACAAAAATGTATCGGGATCTAAAGCGTTACTATCATTGGGACGGAATGAAGCGAGACATCGCCGTGTGGGTTTCTCAGTGTCAGACATGTCAGTTGGTAAAGGCAGAGCGCAGAGTGCCGAGTGGGTTACTACAGAACTTGCCGTTGCCGGAGTGGAAATGGGATATGGTGACTATGGATTTTGTTACCGGGTTACCGAAGACGACCGGAAATAAAGACGCAATTTGGGTGATTGTGGATCGACTCACGAAATCGGCACATTTCCTTGCCATCAAGAAAATGGATGGGGCAGACCAGTTGGCTCAGAAATATTTGGATGTAGTGGTGCGATTACACGGAGTGCCAGTGAGCATCGTGTCAGATCGTGACCCGAAGTTCACATCGATCTTTTGGCAGGCCTTTCAAAAGGCGTTAGGCACAATGGTGCATCTCAGTACGTCATACCATCCGCAGACCGATGGACAGTCCGAGCGGACGATACAAACACTTGAGGATATGTTGAGAGCTTGTGTGTTAGACTGGGAAGGAAAATGGGGAAAGTACCTACCGTTGGTAGAATTTGCGTATAACAACAGCTTTCACTCTAGTATCGGAATGGCTCCATACGAGGCTCTGTATGGAAGACCGTGTCGAACCCCGCTATGTTGGACCGAAGTGGGGGAGAGACGAGACTTATAGCCTGAACTGATTCAAGAAACGTTAGAGCATGTGGAATTGCTAAAGGGAAGATTAAAGGAAGCACATGACCGTCAGAAAAGTTATGCGGACCAGCATATAAAAGATTTAGAGTTCGCAGTTGGCGATGCTGTGTACTTTAAAATGAGAACGTTCCGAGGAACCGATAAAAATCGTAAGCTGAAAAAGTTGAGGCCAAGGTTCATGGGGCCGTATAAGATCATTGAGAGGATAGGAGCAGTTGCCTATCGGTTGGACTTACCACAAGAGTTGTCAGACTTTCATGATGTGTTTCATGTGTTAGTTTTGAGGAAAGTGGTTCGGGAAGCAGAGTTGATCTTAGCAGAGCCGCCGGTGGATGTGGGTCGAAACTTTACTGTTACGAGTAAAGCGGTAGAAATCTTGGCGCATCAAGAAACAGAAATTCAGGGTAAGAAGGTTAAGTCAGTTAAAGTCTTGTTGGGAGAGGGATGGTATTCGTGAGGAGACTTGGGAGCCAGAATCAGAAATGTTAGTCAACTATCCCGAGCTCTTTAAGGACAAGAGCGGTCATACGGGAAGCGGATTGAATTCAGGGACGAATTCTTCTAAAGCGGGGGAGAATTGTCACGACCGTGACTCGGGCCCAAAAGAATTGGGAAAGGCCCAATTAGAAAACCAAGCCCATAAGGGCAAAACCCTTGTGTCGTCACCTTCGTCAGCTTTAAAAAGCTGCATCGAGACCTTGTCGAGCCGCACGTTCCATCGATCACGCCGAAGCTCTGTCCGAATCCTGTCAGTACTGCCGCCACTGTTTCGGACCAAGCCGGAGCTTCCAAACGTGAAACCGTTGACGCGGGGAGAGGCCGCCGTGAATCCATTCCGACGCGACGTCTTCTCGAGTCCACCGCCGCCGCTCATCGTCATCGCCGTTCTGCTGCTCCAAGCCACCACCACCGTCTGTGAATCTTACCGTGGTAAGCAGATCCGGTCTCCCTCGTCATTTCCGTTTCTTTTTGGTTTCCCGAGAGTTTGTATCTTTGATCGCCATTGTTGCATGTACGTTGCTTCAGCCGCAAGTCTTGTCTTCTCCACGTTGAATTGTTGTTGCATTGGTGCGTAGGAGTCGTCGCTTCGGGTAAGCGAGATCTCGTTATAACCTTCACTGTTATTCACGTGAATGGTGATCGTGATGTTGTTCCCTTGGTTGCTTGAGTCCTAAGCCACGTTTGTTTTCTTCTTTGCCTAGATCCATTTAGTTATCTCAAGGTCCTTGTCCAGCGTTGTCATCCTTCCGTTCCATTCAAACCGAGACTAAGGTGAGGACTGGCGTGATTTATTCTCTCGTATGTTCATACCCGTTTCAGTCTGAGTAGTCTTTTGTTAATGCCCGCATACCTGCGCTGTATCTATATGAATACACGTATTTGATTGTTGCCTGAACCGGATTAGTAACGCGTTAATAACACTATAATATTAATTGTTGCATTGTTGTTGATTGATGGACATAGTAACATAGATTGTTAAATGGAAAATGGTTGAATGAATTATGAATAGTGTTTGCGGGTGTTTGCATTGAGTGTGGGAAATCGCTTGTGTGGGTTGGGTTAAGCTATAGGCTTGTGAGGCGGTTTTGCCTGTGTGATGTCATAAGTAAGATAGAGGATTCTCTTACGTTATGAGTCTGTGCTGGATATGGAAGGCGTGTGGCGCACCATAGTCCATCGTTGGAGGCTTGACGAGCCCTGCGTCGTGAGGACGGACAGCGTGTTGTGCCGCTATATGCCACGGGGTGTGCGCCGGTAAAGGCGTGGATACACCAGTAGGTCTAGAATGTCGTTTCTTGATCTATGAGTGTCTTCGGACGTGATTGTTTGTGTGTATTAGCTTAAGACTTTCGTCTGGAATGGTTATGCATGTGCGAGATGTATATCGTGGGTCCCGTTGGACCTGCACTCACTGGGTAATCCAAATTACTCATCCCTCTCTTCTTGCAGGTGAGCGCGCTGGCATACAGGAGTAGTGATCGGCTTGGTGATGGTTTTGGGAAGACACGGATTTTTATTTTATTATTCGTTATTTATTTTAAAGACGTTATTTTATTTTCGGATTTAATGTTTAAGTTAAAAAATGGTTTTGTAAGACATTTTGGATACGATCCTTGGGAATAAAGTGGCATTGAACTAGCAAGTGGTTTCTTGTGGTGAAAGTTAATGCACTTGGACATGCCGTCTTGGTTACGTAAGAGGCGGGTGTTACAATATTACTATTCTAGTTGCAAGATATAGTACAGATTTGGTACATGGTTAATGAATTAGAATTGTAGACTTCTGATTTCAATAGAGGTTTTATATGTCATATATATTACTATGTCATGGCTAAATTGGCAAGCCCTAGAAGAGAGGACGGCAGCTCTCATGAAACTGATGCAGGCAAAATCGATAGATGACTCATGAGTGAAGAGTCCTCCCCCGTAACTGTTTCCTGTTATGATGTACAACAAAGACGGAAAAGGCAACATACAACGACTGGTTATACATCATAATAAATGTCAACCAACGCATCATCAACACCTACAAGTTTGTACAGAGCATTAGCGATGCTATTTTTTATTGTACTATATATTGAATAATGTTGTACTACATAAAATATATAGTATAGCTTAATGTGACGCACTGCCACCATTGTTTTATTATAATTTGTTATATTATGTGTTATTGACCACCGTTTTATGTTGTTGTTTAATGAAAATTGTTTAATGAAAATGTTTAAACTGACTAGTATGCGTTGTAAACTGGCAATAATCATGAACAATTTCTTTGCATAATTATTGCAATCTCAAAGTGATTTGCAAAGGAAAATTCATCAAATACAAAAAAACATAATCGATGTACTGTACTACAAATGTGTTGTTCTACATTAAAATAAAATAATATTAGAAATGTGTTGTCCAACATTAATACCACATCAAATAGAATTATAATAGTTCCTTTGTTTGAGATGGAACCGGTGATTGTGGTTGTGTCCTCATGTTGTTCCATTTACTCTTCGTATGGAGTGCGGTTTTCCTTGGTTCCTGGTTATTATGTAAGAAAACGTTACACATGCATGTGTAGTCTACAAATCATATAGAACAACGCCCTACCATGAGAAGGAAATAGTTTCCGTTACCAAAAACAATTACATATGTATTTACTAATTTTTTGTATATAATATGGAATTCAATTTCCGTTTCTTTTTAAAACATGAAAATCATCAAGCGTATAATGCTTATATTAAACATCTACTATAGTATACATACCATCGTTTTCACATGTGTCAAAAACTGGTGACACATCCCTCCCAAATAAGGCAGTATTAAGGTAAACAATCGGTGTTTATAACATATATTTCGTTGCTCCCTAGCCACATAATTGTTAATTAATTTTAATTTTTTTATTAATTAGATGATATGTGTTATGTTAGAGATAAAACGGTGTGGGAAATATCAACAATTCTTGGGACCCACATGATCTGAAGACATCGGCTACAATCGGTGATATCTTTTTCCTGCCTCTTCTATGTAGAGGTAACTTCGTCCAAGAAATGTAGGTGATGATTACGTGCTTTATAATTAATTGCATATGGATATATTCTTCAATTTTCGATCCAATATGAATATTGAGCTAAAAACTTTACCTTTTATGTGGACGTATACTTTATAACACGTCTCTCCATTTAATAAATTAGATCCTACATAAAAACATAACATATGTTATAGGAAAAAACCATATTTGTCCCGTAAAAGTTATATATAAAGAAAAGTCGTCCGGCGCGAAAAAAAAAAAAAGTCATCCAAACTCATCCACAAAATAAGTCAAACAATTATATTTTATTTGCATTTGTGTTTTCTCAATCCTCATGCAAGTTTTTGTCATTAAATGCAAATTCTTTTTAAATTAAATTAAAATCTTATTGCATATATTTTTGTTAACTTTTTGTAAACATTGTTTTTTTTTGTCATCTTTAATAATATTATTAAACATGATAGAATACAAAGATGGAATACATCAATGAAATCCAAAGCCGGCAAAACAACTAAATATCCCCGGAAACTAAATCTAAAAGAAGAAAACTAAACCGACGGTAAACAATTAAAATCCTTGAGACAATGCTCAAAGAAATCGAAAATAAAACAAAAGAAAAACGAAGTAAACTAGAGAACTATTACAAACCTCAAACCTGCAAGATGCACGCCAGTATCGAAAATGTCTACGGCCAACCTACGAAACTACACTTCCTCCTTAAGTCGAAGAGAGACACTCTCTGAAAACCAATAACCAAGGCTTCATGAACCGGCAAGCAAGAGCAACAACTTGAAAACTCTCAGAAACGGCGAAGTCAGAACCGACCTTTTAACGCCTAGTCAGAAACCTGAACGAAGACCAGATCTCTAGCAGCAAAGGGCAACAAGGACCCAGAGGGAAGCCTAAACCACCACCAGCAAAACGACCACGAAAGCGAGATCAAAAAACACATGAAGGAATAGCGCACGAAGTGACCACCAGAAGGGAGATCCAGAACCTGCAAACTTCGGGCAACAACAGGAACCCTAAAAACGGACGAAAACTCTGATTAAAACGGAACCGAGCCAACAAAAGGAACCAAAGAGAGCTGACCCGAGAAGAGAGAGAGTGAACAGAGCAAAGAACACTAAACAACGACAGAAATCGTTCCACACAACCGCTCCGTCACCGGACTAGAAAGAAAACCACTCCAACGAAACAATGAAAGGCCAGATCTACGAGGGATAAACGATTCCGAAGATCCAAAAGATCCGACGCCTCCTACCTCACAGCAACCTAAAACCAAACAGAGAAGAAGCTTTGAGAAAACAACTCAAAACCACAAAGAAATTAAAACCCAACAGCAAAAAAACAAACAAAAACGAAGACAAAAGAGAAGACGAGAGACCGGCGATGGCTCTGAAGGAGCATCACGACACCGGTCATCGGACAGGAACAAAGGCGGGGGTTTGAAACGAAGAGAGAGTGGAGAGAGCCTTTTTTTTTTTAAGGGCGAACCCTTTTGCTTTTTTTTGTAAACATTGTTAAATTTTCTTTTGCATAACCTTTATTTAGTGTATATATAAGTATTGATGAACCTAAGGAACAAATATCACTTCAAAACATATTCAAAACCTTTTGTGTAGTTTTAGTCATGATCAATTGGATGATGACGAGTTTTGTGCTCAACATTCTAACCATACCGACGATAGCCACTAGAGGGGAGTTTTTCGATACTCATGATGCTGAAATATATCGATTTTTGAAAAAACTCAACAAACCCGATCTTAAATCCATCAAGATTGATTAATTTTGTGGTCATACACGAGATTAAGTACATTTATATAGGTACATCTTTTTTTTTGGTTAAGTTTTATTCCTTATTTGCTTACGATTTGTAATCCATGTGCAGAGTCCAAATGGAGATATAATAGATTGTGTTCATACTAATTTATGATTATCCTTTATTCAAAAACCATACTATTCAGGTTTGAAAAAAATTTTAATTTTAAAATTATTTTTATCATTATTATTATTCTATTTAACATAAAATTCAAGATTTCACGTTTATAGGTTGACTAAAACCAAAATATGATAGTATTTGTGATAAACCTAAAACTTGTTGAAACGATTTCTCAAAAATAGCACTTAACTCAATCGAATTAGTAACACAAAAATAAAACCTGTTATATTATTGGAAAAACTATTTTTGGGTTTTTGTGTTTATGTTTAATATGCTATATTTTTTGAGTAATTGCAATCTATACCCTCAGATAGCTACAAAATTAACTAACTATTTATAATAAAAATACGATTTTAACATTTACCTTTCTCTCTCTTTAATCTTCGTTCGCTTTTTTTCTGTTTTATCTTTCTTCAATCTTTTTTTAGTGGTGGTGATAATAACAGTAACAGTGATAACGACGGTGGTGACGTCGATAATAATAATGGTCACCATAATATATTGACGACGACGGTGATGATAGTGACAGTAGCAACAATAACACTGGTGGACGGCGGTAACAATAACGTTAGCGATAATGCTGGTAATAGTTAGTTAAGTGGTTATCAAAATAATTCCGTATAACTTGTAAAGTTAACAAAATTAGTTAATCGATAACTCATAGTTTTCATGAAATGATAAGAAGGTTAGCACGATGGTTATTACGAAAATTTTATAATATGATAACATACTTAACACGATATTTTTTATGATATGCTAACATACTTAACACGATATTTTCCAATAGATCTGTAATCATTAAATTGTTTTAGATCAAATATTTTTAATTTTATAATTTTCTCTAGACAAATGACGAAAAAATAAATATATTTTTCAACCCAAAAAAGAATGATAAATATATTTTAATAATATAGATAATCAAATCAACTATTTTAAAGTCTCTTACATGCATCAGCATACACATTCATACTACAAAAATCAGTGTTACAAAACTGATCTCATACAAGAGGTGAAAACTATAAAGAAATGGATTGTTTTCCTAACATATAAATATGAAATCTTGTGCCCACTTAGTCTAAATTTAAAGAAATGTTTTGAAACCTTTTCTAAAATCTATATATATAAAGTTAGCTTTTCTCTCTTCTCATGAAGACACCTCATCCTTCACATCATTGCCTCATTATATTTTTTTAATCTAATTTTTTTAATTCCAAATTTGATACACAATTTTTGATAAAAATTTAATACACATTTTTAATGAAAATTTAATACACATACTAATTATACATTTTGTTTTAACATTATAAAAAAAATTCCAAAAGACACCATTCATATTTTAAATTAAACCATAAATTTATATGAATATAATTAAAAAAATATATAATTTTTTTTAAATGGGCTATCTTAATATATTTCAACTTTTATAAATATTTAATTAGCTTAAGTTGTATCGCTAATATTATAAAAAACTATGTTATCAAAAAAATTCCTAACAATTAAAAATATAAGTTATCCTAGAACTAAATTTATATAAAGTTAGGTTTTCTCTCTTCTCATGAAGACACCTCATCCTCCACATCATTGCCACATTATATTTTTTAATCTATTTTTTTTAATTCCAAATTTGATACACAATTTTTGATAAAAATTTAATACACATTTTTAATGAAAATTTAATTCACATACTAATTATACATATTGTTTTAACATTATAAAAAGAATTCCAAAAGACACCATTCATATTTTAAATTAAACCATAAATTTATATGAATATAATTGAAAAAATAATAATTTTTTTTTAAATGGCTATCTTAATATATTTCAACTTTTATAAATATTTAATTAACTTAATTTGTATCGCTAATATTATAAAAAACTACGATATCAAAAAATTCCTAACAATTAAAAATATAAGTTATCCTAGAACTAAATTTATACAGAAAATATAAGTTTCTAAATCTTAACATCTAATAAAAAGATAAATAAGTATAATTAAGGTATACTTGAAACAACAATTGAAAATTTAATACACATTTTTAATGAAAATTTAATACACATACTAATTATACATTTTGTTTTAACATTATAAAAAGAATTTCAAAAGACACCATTCATATTCTAAATTAAATCAAACATTTATATGAATATAATTCAAATAAATAATAAAACGTTTTTAAAAAATGGTTATCCTAATATATTTTAACTTTTATAAATATTTAATTAGGTTAACAGGTATCACTAATATTATAAAGAAAAATATAAGTTTTTAAATCTTAACATCTAATAAAAATATAAATAAGTAAAATTAATGTATAAATAAGTAAAATTAAGTTGTTAAAAATACCATACTTTAATAAAAATATGTATAAAATAAAACGTAAAATTAAAATAATTTATGTATGATTAGTTAATTTTTAACAAAATAATTCAAAAAAATAAAATTGAGTAATCATGCTTATTATTCCTCACTTCACCTTGCACCTCATCCTCTTACTTTTGACAATACATAATTGGGACAAATTTCAATACCAACCTCACTCAGCCCAATTTAAAATCACTTTGACTTTTTCTTCCGTCGTAATCTCCGCTTCCTTCTACAGCCATGGAAACCCTTCTCGATAGCATCACTGTGCCGCCATGTAATATTTATAGAAGTTGTCATCTGAAATCTTTTTTCTCAAATTCATAGACTATTAATTACTTTTAATTTTCAGGCCTTGCAAATATGCAGGAGAAAGGAGAAATTTGACTACAATTATAGCTGAACACAAAATTAAATGCAGAAGATAGCACAACCTGATCTGAGTCTCTTCTTCAAGTGATTAAATACGGCTCGAGTATAGTTATATAAGGATAGGGAAATTGAGAATTGGTTAGGGATAAGAGAGTTGATTTGAGTCCAGAGTATCGTCTGGATTGTTGACGGTTGAGAAATTGTATCCATTGATTATCATCACGCGCGGCGTGAAGCGGAGGACCTTCTTGGTGGTCTTCATTTGCTTCTCGCTCGGTCTCTGGGAATTGAATTCAACTCATTGGGTCGAAATTCATGTTCTTTTTAGGCAATTACGAGTCCAAACAAAACCGGGTTCAAATGATGATCAATTGTTGGGTTTCTAGCGCTATTGGACTACATAAGGGGCTATGACCATAAAACAAGAAACGTGACCGGTTATTAATTTTAAAAATTACTCATGCATTACAATGATTGCCCTTTAGAAGAAAGGGAAAACAAAATTAATACAAACACTCTTCAATTGTCCGTTTCAAAATTAACAAGAACTCTACCTGCAGAAATATGCAAATTCATTTCCATATAATTTAAGTAACACAACACAATGAGTAACAAAATAAATCAAAACATGGCCATAACATCAAACACATACGAATATTCAAGAATTACCAAGTATTAAATAACATTAAAAAAAGCAAAACATAAATAATATATATATATATAAAATCCTGCTGCAAAATGAAAGTAAAAAAGCATAGATCAAGATTTCATGTGAGCGAATATTATAAGAACTAAAAGATATATCCAAATAATAGAAAATGTATAATGAACCAACATAATAGTAGAATAATTATACTATGGAAAAAATACAACTAAAGAATAATAACAAAAAACTTCCGCTCGAAGCGCGGACCAACCAATAGTACATATATAAAGAAATGTGTTTCTACTTTTGACTTTCTCCACATGAGAATAGAAAACAAAACAAAAGCAATGTATGTTTTCCTGCACGCCTTAGGGGCAGGTCATCGAAAATTGCTATATTGCACGCTTTAGGGCGAGTCATCGAATATTGCTATAATCATCAAATAAATTAATTAATTCTTTGATTAACTTTGAAAGCACATAATATATAGATTTTTTTTTTGATGTGAAGTACAAGTTTTCGAATGAAGTTCCCTACCTTCTATCTTCAAGATAAACTTAAGCAAATATATAAATACATGTATTGGGATGGTAATCCAAATATCACATCAAACTCATAATACCACAGTTTTGAATTTGTCCTTAAACAAAATTACCTACAACTAATATGCTTTACCACTTGAACTAAAACTCCATTCTCATGGACTGCAAATCAGATTAATAACAATTCATCGATACTTCATGCATGTATATATCTATACTTTCATATGTGTCTATGTGTGTATCGTGTATATAAGTGTAAGAAGAGCCTAAACAAAACAAAAAAACTATATGCTCGTATTGTGTATAATTTCACTACATATCTCCGGATTCCGGTATCTGATTGAGATCAGGTTTCTCAATCAATACCGGCGAAGGAGGCGGTGACTTCGCCGCAGAAGCAAGAAGAGCGTCGACTCTAGCGCCGACATCCACCGCTTTCTCCCGTATAAGAGCGGCCGGCATGTCGGCGGCGGCGGAGGCGGCTGATCGGTGGTCCTCCTCCTGGAAGAGGAGATCGGGGAAGTTGAGCCGTGCGGAGGGGCCACGGAGGTAAAAAACGGCGGTGTCGTAGGCTCTAGCGGCTGCTACGGCGGTTGTGTAAGAACCGAGCCAAAGACGTGAGCGTTTGTTTGGTTCACGTATCTCAGCCACCCACTTGCCCCACTTCCTCATCCGTATCCCTCTGTACGGCTTAAACGGCGTCGTTGCCACGTGGCTGGCCGCTTCTTTTTGCGGCGGCTGCCTTCTCTTCCGCCTAGAGGACTCTTGTTGTAGTTCTCCTTCCATTGATAGAGAGACAAAGCTTTTGGGAGGAGGTGGAGGTTTATAAAGTTGTTGACAGAATTGAATATTGAAAGTACAGCCGAAAGTTTTATAGAGACTGTTATGCAGAAATTGCCAAGCAACCTCGTACTCTTCAATTTTTTATTTTTACTGATTCTGAAACATATCAAATGCTAATTATCTGTAATATACTATGTATTTGTTTTTATTTTATTTTTAAATTTTTTTATAGTTAAAATAACTTTTGATTAATTTACTTGTATTTCTTTTTAATAGATTTTAAAAAAAACTCTAACACGAACACGAACACAAATTAATTATTATTATTTTTAACCAAACAGATAACTTGTAATGAGTTTACTGATTTTTTTTTGGATATATTGTGACATTATTTTTGACTAATCTCTTTTAAGGTTAGTATAGTTATTGAATATCCCATTCATCGGATATTCTAATGGATTTATTCTAATGGATTTAAAATTTGATATTTTTTTTTTGATAAAACCTGATATCATTTCGACTGGCCAAATAATAAAAGTACTTAGATAAAGAGAAAATTAGAAATAAAAAATTATTAATTTTATAGATTTCAAATTTTATATTATTAAAAATTCAACTCTACCCTCCAAATTATTAATTAATTTTTATATAATTATTTCATTGAACAAAAAAAATTCAAAATTAGTTATTTCTTCATTTTACACATAACAATATCACAATCTTTTTTCTTAAATACCCAACCAAATTTGTCACTTATTCGATCATTTGTGATAAGAACTCGCGGAGATTCTATTCCATAGTCTTCTGAAACCATTATCTTTAGTTCTTCAAGAGTAGTAATCGATTCCAAAGTAAGTAATCTACCACGTTTTTCTTGATCAACAATTAACTCCAACTCGTTGTTGCCAAATGATTCTCAAACATCGCACGTCACATAAATTTTCAGCATATTTATCTATAATAAACAAAAAAAAAATTAATCAATTCTCTCAAATAGGATTTGCACATATCAATTTGTGGTAAAACAAAAAGCAAATTCAATAAACTCACAAGATTTATGTGAAATCTATCCAATACTTTTTGGTTTATACCTTTGATTTTTGCAGAGATCTGAAAGAATCATAAACACAGAGTATAGTTAAGAAGACGGCATCGAGGAAGATGAAGAAAATCGTGTTTCTCATAATTTCAAAACCCACAGATTACATGTTCTAAACTTTGTAGAACACGTACAATATGCATAATGTATATTCTACAGAATCGCAGAACACGTACATTATGCAGAATGTATATTTTACGGAATCGCAGAATATGTACATTATGCAGAATGTATATTCTACAAAATCGCAAAACATATAGAAAGCGCAAAAGACATGTTCTAAAATTCGCAGATCATAGAGAATCCGTAGAAGACACCTTCTGAATTTCGCAGAACATATCAAAAAATATTTTGTAAATATTTTTTTGTTAGGTTTTTGGAGTAATAGAAATTTTCTGTTTCCTTAAATAAATATTTTTTCTATAAAAACAAAAAATTTAAATAAATTAAAAATTAAATTATATGATTTTACGGGTAATTTAGGCACAATTTGACATTAAAAAATAAAAATATAGATAGATAAGAAGATACAAAAAAACATCATTTATTTCTAATTTTACCTTAGATAAATGCATGTTTGATGAGAATTGACCTTTGATATACACCATATGACAATTCCTTTTCAAATGAAAACACTAATCCAGTACCACTTGATAAAAAGAAACGAGTTTACTTAAATAATTAAAACGAACAAAAAAAAGCTCTGTTAAATAAAGTTTACTACTCGACAGAGAACTGCGACATCTTGATTAATTCGGAGCATATATTTGGAAATCACACAATCTAGTAGTATTCGAATTTATATACAAGTAAAATTTCCAAACCAAATTTAGTTTTGGTTTTAGTTTTCTAAAATTAAATCAAATACTAAACCTTTGCACCAAAAAAATAAAAACCAAATACTAAACCAAAAAATAAAAATACAAAAAGTCATCTCTATGTGTATTCTTCACTGATGTTCGAATTGTTTGCATGAAATGATATGATCCAAAAAGAACAAAATAGATTGTTTAGTAGCCTATTTTAAAATATCGACAGCTATGCGTGATGCAGCCTCAAATTTATAACTCATTGACAGTTAAAAAAAAAAACTTAATCAACTATTGATGATCAATCATTCAGATTCTTAATAAATATTTTATTTCCTTAAATGATGATTATTTCAAATATAATTGCAAAGTTGCTTATAAGCCAAATAACCAAGACCAAGTTTTGATTGATAGAGACTTGACTGTGTTTATTAATCACATAAATCTTTTAAAGGAAGTAATCTTTTTACGCTAGAAGATTTCCTTTATTCAAATATTTTGGTTTTGTCTAGTTCTCGGTTTATTAATCAGATCGTTTAATTGAGAGGATTGATTGATGAGAAGTTTACTCAGATATCATACAAATTAGGTGAAATGATCAGAAATATACAAAACTTTTTTTTATTACTATCATATTTTGCCTAAATTTTCTATACCCAGCGTGCCCTTGTTTCATGTTATAGGAAAAAACGTAATTACAAAGAATGGCATTACTTTTTAATTCCACATCAGAAAAACGCGTCGCCACTTCAAAAATTGCTGACGTGTATTAATGAACTCAACCGTAAAGCGCTACAGCGGCAATCACGGCTGAGTTACGGTATATTGCGGCTGATTTAAGAAAAATGGCTGAGTTATGAGAAAATGGCTGACTTACGAGATAACTCAGCCATACGTTACGGCTGAGTTAACGAAATATGTCTGAGTTATGAGAAAACGGCTGACTTACGAGATAACTCAGACATAAGTTACGGCTGAGTTATAACCCGATGGTTGAGTTGTCAAAATTTGGCTGAGTTATTGTCTCGACACGGCTGAATTAACTTTCTCCGGCTGGCTGAGTTATTGCTTCGTTACGGCTGATTTTCGTGTAAGTGTCATAACTCAGCCGTAACGAGCTGGGTTAACGAAAACTCGGCCTAATTACGGCTGATTTGGTAGCGAAAGATTAATTACTACAATAGCATGTTTTGACGGCTGACTTATGAAACGATACGGCTGAGTTAAAGATTTTCATTTGAGTTACGGCTGAATTTGGCAGCCGTTTTTTTCGTTTTTTAATTACTGTAATAGTATTCATGTTACGACTGACTTAAAGTTTTGTTTGATGGCTGGTTTAAGACAGTTAATTTACGTGATCGCTTGGTGGCTTACTTGCCACTTCATCAATTAAAAAATGACGTCGGATGCATATTTCCATGTCATCATCAACAGAGAAATACGAAACGTCGTCTTCCTCTTCGTCTTCCTCGCCGTGTTCATCGTTTTTATCGCCGTCGATGTCTGTTCTTCACATGAACAGATCTGTTCGTCATCGTCTTCCTCGTTCTTCTTCATTTTCTTTCATCTTTCTCCGATATATGATGGATCCGGTTTCGGTAATTGTAGTTTCTGGTAATTGGGTAAAGAAACACAAATATGTATTTAACACCGACGATAGAGGGTGTAGAGTTGTGCAGATAGATGCGGAAACAACGCACGACAAGCTTGTGAAGTTGGTTCTCGATGACTACGGATTGAAGGAGTTGAGCCATCAGGTAAAGCTGAGCTACATGTTCTCGAACAAGGCTATGAAAAATATGTCGCATGATACTCCACCAGTTTATGTCTCCAATGATCGACAGTTGCAATGTTTTCTAAGCCTATGGAAAATCGATCGGCTACGTCTCAGTGTGGAGTTTACGGAGAAAGAGTCTACCGAAATTAGTCGGAATGATGGATCGAGAGGAAGGATGAAACGGCCTTCTGACTCAAAAGTTGAATCTAGATACGAAGATTACGGTGGGGGATTTGATGGTTTCTGTTATGATTATAGTAAAAACAGAGACGAAGAAGACGTTGAAGATGTCGAAGAAGCAGATGACGAAGAAGAAGATGATGAATTTTCAAGCCGATTTGATGTTTTCGACGACTCCGATGGTGCGTCATCTGATGATGACAACTTCACTGTATACGGCGAGCCTCAGAAAGACGAAGATTCACCGACTCTGCCTCCTAAGAAGAGACCTCAGAACATTGAAACGACCGGATCGATTGGGAACTCGGAGGCTTTAAGGTTGGAGATGTCTTCGCTAAACCTCGCTGTAGGACAACGATACGGGAGCAAAGACGAGTTGGAGAAACGACTGAAACTTCTTTCGGTAAGGGATGGATTTGATTTTGATGTACCAGTATCAAATCCGAGTACAGTGATTATGACTTGCTGGGTGGATGGATGTCGTTGGAGAGTTCGTGCATCTAAACAAGGGGATGAGCCGCATTTCTATGTTCGTATATACGATTCGGAACACACATGTTCTGTGACGGAACGTTCTAATCGATCACGACAAGCAACACCTGATATTTTGGGAGCTCTTTACAGGGACTTTCTTGGTGACGTTGGTCCGACCGTTAAACCTCGCAGTGTCGGAATAATTATCAATAAGCATTTTAGCATAAAGGTAATAGATTGTTTGCGGCTGACTTATAGATTGTTTTATGGCTGACTTATTCATATATTATGTGTGAAATGTCATTACGTTACGGCTGGGTTATTCTCATTTCGGCTGAGTTATTAATACACTCCGGCTGAGTTATAGGTTATTGACGGCTGATTTATCATGACGTTATGGCTGGGTTATTCTCATTTCGGCTGATTTATTAATACATTCTGGCTGACTTATGGATTGTTTACGGCTGACTTATAGGTTGTTTACGGCTGAGTTATAGATATATTATGGCTGAGTTATTCTCATTTCGGCTGATTTATTAATATGTTGGTGTCGACAGATGGATTATTGGAAGTCACATAGGACGCTAAAGTTTGCAAGGCAGATCGATCTGGGGACTCCTGAGAATAGTTTTAAAGAATTGCCTTCTTACCTATACATGATAAGACGGGCAAATCCGGGTACAGTCACGCGTCTTCAAATTGATGAGTGTGGAAGATTCAAGTATGTGTTCATTGCTTTTGGTGCGAGTGTTGCTGGGTTTCCTTTTATGCGCAAAGTTGTTGTTGTCGACGGTACTTTTCTCCATGGTAGTTACAAAGGGACGCTTCTAACAGCCCTAGCTCAGGATGGTAATTTTCAGATTTTCCCAATAGCGTTCGGTGTTGTTGACACTGAAAATGATGATTCTTGGCGTTGGTTTTTTACGCAACTGAAAGTTGTTATTCCTGACGATAAGGATCTTGCGATAATCTCGGACAGACATAAGTCAATAGGGAAAGCAATTGGTAATGTGTATCCGTTGGCTTCTCGTGGAATTTGCACTTACCATTTGTATAAGAACATTTTGGTGAAATTCAAAGGAAAACATTTGTTCCCCTTGGTGAAAAAAGCGGCAAGGTGTTTTAGGCTGGCTGATTTTACTGAGGCGTTCAATGAGATTGAAGCGCTTCATCCTGAACTACATGGATACCTCGAAAGAGCTGGTGTCCGAATGTGGGCGCGTGTTCATTTCCCGGGTGAAAGGTACAATTTAATGACTACGAATATTGCGGAATCAATGAACAAAGCACTGTCAAATGCTAGAAGTCTTCCCATAGTTCGACTGTTAGAATCGATACGGACTATGATGACCAGATGGTTTGCTGAACGGAGAGAGGATGCGAAATCGCAGCTAACAACGCTCTCACGAGGTGTTGAAAAACTGTTACAGGTAACTCAGCTGTAATCGTTTACATAAGTTAGTCGTCAAATGCTCATAAACCAGACATTATTTTTGATAAATCAGCCTTAATTTTTTTTTTTTTGTAAATAGGCCCGTGTCACCGCAGCAAGACTTATGGATGTACAAACGATTGATGCTTTACGTGTAGAGGTAACATATGGAACATATTTGCATGTTGTAAATGTGGATGCAAAAAGATGCACATGCCGTCGTTTCGACCACGAAAAAATACCATGCGTCCATGCAATCGCAGCTGCAGAGCATATGGGTGTGTCTCGTATATCCCTGTGCAGTCCTTACTATAAGAGCGGCTATTTGGTTAACGCATATGCCGATTCAATCATGCCTTCAGATACAGCGCTACCTGTTCCTGAAATTGTAACTATCCAACCGTGCTTGCCTCCGATTGTTGTAAACCAGCCAGGAAGGCCCAAGAAAATTAGGATTAAATCATCTTTGGAAGTTGCCTTTGGAAATAAACGCCCTAGGAAGCAACACGCATGTTCTCGATGTAAACAATTTGGGCATAATGCGAAAACTTGTCCGACGTAGTATTGTTGGCATGTATTTTCTTTTCCCTATATGGTAATATCGAACATGACTGTTGGTTTATGTGTTTTATGTTTATATGAAGTATCATAACTCAGCCGTAACATATCATAACTCAGCCGTAAGGTATCATAACTCAGCCATAAAGTATCATAACTCAGCCGTAAAGTATCATAACTCAGCCATAAAGTATCATAACTCAGCCTTGAAGTATCATAACTCAGCCGTAAATTATCATAACTCAGCCGTAAAGTACCATAACTCAGCCGTAAAGTATCATAACTCAGCCGTGAAATGTCAATTTGGCGCGAAACCATAAGTTAACCTACGCAACCTTTCGGCTTCCATGAAATATTATAACTCAGATGTGAAATGTAAAGTTGCCTCGAAACCCTAAGCTAGTCTAGGCAACCTTTCGTCTTCCTATCTCTTTTTTCTGTTTATATCAGATTCTCCAAATCTTATATTCCATCTCAATCTTCCAACATGGACGTTGTTCCTCACATCACAGGACAGTTTCTCAGAGATGTTGAAACGATCCTTAACGCCGCTGATCGGGAGAATCTTCCCGTTCTATACCCTGGTGCGGGTGTCTGGGTTGACAAAACCACTGTTACGTGGTTCAAGTTCAATCACTTTCTCTTTGTCGCGATCGGAGAGATCCTTCAACACAACTGGCACCATGAGTGGCCGACGTACCGCTTGATTCCCGACCATTATAAGACACGATGGTTTTTCCTTCTCGCGGTAAGCACCAATCTTTTATATAAAGCACAATAAAACAAAAACCCTAATATGATTCTATACTCTATAACTTATTTTCTTTTCTTAATTTGTAGCGTAAATACACGTGGGATCCAAAACATACTTCAACGGTTTGGACGCAGTTTAATTTGTGTGCTAGAACGTTATTCCGAGACCAGATGCGTGCGTTGAAGAGGATATGGGCGCGTGGTGGCGATAAGCCCGAGTGGATTAATAGGATAGTGTGGAATAATTTGGTCGCTATGTTTGAGGAATTTGGCCCAGATGATGTCGGTTTCAGTACGTGAATTCCATTGTTAAACTTGTTTTCTCTATGAACTTCTATGTATCTATCTATTATCATCTTTTCTATGAACTCCTATATACTGGTGTTCCCGGTGTTTTATCTATCTATTATCGTCTTTTCTTGACTATAAATCAGCCGTAACTTGACTCTAAATCAGCCGTAACTTGACTATAAATCAGCCGTAACTTGAATAACGCACGGCTGAGTTACGAAACGAACCCTACCCAAAATCTGAGAAAAAACTGAATCTGAAATAAAAACAAGATTTTTATCTGAAAGACATTTGGAGAGACAATAAAAGAAGAAAGCACAAAAGAGGAGATTCTTGTCCGTTGGATTTAGTTTTATCAATGGTTAATAATAAAATAAAGCATGATCCTTGTTTCTAAGAATTAACCAATGAGAAGCAAGTTCTTTGTTGTCTACAATAAATAAATATTAACTATAAACTTTGAAAAGTTTGAAATTAGTTACATGTGTTGTAATTTGTATATCATTTGATGTTTATTCAAAGTTTATAAGTTAATAAATCGTTTATGATTAAGAATTAAATGTTTAGGGTTTAGAATTTGTATTTGGGGATTTATATTTTTGGTGTCTATATTTCCACTATAAATTTGTGATCATTTTGTGAGTAATTTGCTACAAAAATATTTGTGGTTATCTGCCATATTCGTGGTTTTGCCGAGATATCCCATATTCGTGGTTTGGTTGAGTTATTATAACGACATGGCTGACTTAACGCATATTCATTTGTGGTTTGGCTGAGTTATTATAACGACATGGCTAACTTAACGCAGATTCATTCGTGGTTTGGCTGAGTTATTATAAGTATACTTCCGTTAATTATTATAACTCAGTCGTCAAATGTAAACTTTAAGTCTTAATCATAAACCAGCCGTAACTTGACTATTAATCATAAACCACAAACGATTATGTTTGAAATCCTTAAATCAGCCACAAACAACATTTTAAAATCCTTAAAATCCTTAAATCAGCCACAACGAAAACAGAATATATCATTGAAACTGTGCAAGTACATCAGGTGCCTCATCGTAGATATCTGCTGCCATCTTAACCCGTATAGCCTGGATATTTTGATCGCAGATGCCATCGAAAGTTAAACCAAGCGCTAGACATTCGACAAATTTACACGCGTACACGCCACAGTCCCCAACTTGATCGTTTTGAGGGACCCTGGAGACACTCCTCCTTCTGAAGGTAAACTGCTCGAAGCTAGGTTCACGGATTGTGGCAGGAACTAAATCGTTCATCATTGCTGGAATCATCCGCGTAAACGGCCTACAACTTTCCAGAATGTTATATTCACTTTCTGGGGTTACTTGTCCCACGATGCTATCGTAGCAATCAATATGTCCCTTGCGCAGGTCCACGTGCAGCGCCACCCAGTGATTGCCTTCGGTTTGTACAGCAATATACAAGTAATCCACATCTTCTATATACTTCATATTTGTCGGTTGATCCACTGGAAGCAAACCGTTAACCACATTCTCATATGGGGTGTCTTTGAATTTAAACCTCTTCGGTTTTATCTTGAACTGTTCATACTCTGTAACCCATAGAGAGACGAACCACGAGTCTATAAACGCAATGCGTTTGTTGTGGAATGGGCAGCGATCTCGCTTGAACCTGTTCCTCAGGACTCTCAGGAACCCACAAACATGCTGTAATAAGAGAAACATGATATAACATTAATCAGCGGTAAACAACAATAACTCAGACATAGTATCATAACTCAGCCGTATACAACCATAACTCAGACATTGTATCATAACTCAGCCGTAAACAACAATAACTCAGACAAAATATTGTATCATAACTCAGCCGTAAACAACCATAACTCAGACATAGTATCATAACTCAGCTGTATACAACCATAACTCAGACATTGTATCATAACTCAGCCGTAAACAACAATAACTCAGACAAAACATCGTATCATAACTCAGCCGTAAACAACCATAACTCAGACATAGTATAATAACTCAGCCGTAATCAACAATAACTCAGACAAAAAGAAATACTAACCGAATCGAACAGCCATCCATATTTGTTATCTGGCCAATCCTTTCTTTCGGTGATGATAATCCTATAGAAATCAACTTCGTCTGTTGCCCTGCCCAATGGGATATTCCTAACAGATAAACATAAGTTAATATACACAAATAGTGTTAACAAGCTATAATTAATAAGGTCTAAAGGGTCATACTCGAATGGCTTTAGGTAATCCTTAAGATTCTGAAATTTTGCCGGATCAACCAGTGCCAGAGGATCATATATTCCAGGTGAAGGTACACAATTCTTTCTCATGCACGTCAGTCCGTTGTCTCCAATATAAGGAAAAACCCTTGATGGATGATCTTGTTGTGGCTTCAATGCACTCTCCGTCCTTAAAGCTTTAATTCTATCCATCCTAATCTTTTCCTCATCATCATCATCAGACTCATGCAACATGCGATTGTTATCAGCGACAAACTGGTCTGTGACATCCCATACGTCACTGTCACCTTCCTTCGGGGCGTTATTGTCAGCTTCTTTCGTGACTTCATCAGCTTTTTTCGTAGTAGGTGCTTTTATTTTCAGCTTTGTCACCGTTAAAGGCTTTCTACCTCTTTTATTTGGCTGCTTATCTTCGGCTGCTGTCTTCTGTACCCCTGCTTCTTTGGCCACCGTTTTATCCTTTCTCCCTCTACCCTTTGGCTTATTATCTTTGGCCGGCATCTGTACCTGTGCTTCTTTGGACGCTTGGTTATTTTTATTTCTGGGGCGTAGTCTACTAGCAGCAGGAGAATGCTCAATGAAATCTAAAGGATCATCTTTCCCATCAGTGGCCTTGACAAATTCCTTCATCAGATTCTTATTGACCCCATCAACACCACTGTCCTTCTCTACGTCGACAACATTCTTCGCCTGTATAACAGAGCAAATAAAATTAGATAACGATAACTCAGCCACAACGTTACGACAACTCAGCTATACATTAAACCGCAATGTATTCATATTTCAGCCCTATGTATGCCATTGTTAGCTTACCATAGGACTAGTGACAGAGTAGTTTTGTGGCTGTTTCCGTGGAACTTCAGGTGTCGGTATTCGTGGCTTCTTGTTCGGGACCAGATCCTTAATTCTGAAATCTGAGACGTTATCTTCATTTTGGCCAGTTTGCCCTACCCCCATGGCATTCAGGTGCTAATTAATCTGTTTGACTCCATCCTCAATAGATCCAAGCCTGATTTCAACGCCAAACATCCTTGGGACAAACCTTGCATCCATCCTCGCTTCTACTCTATCTCCAATCACCTTCTCCAGATTTGAAGACATTTCTCCAATGGTTCTATCAACGGTGTCGAACCTTGAGTTTAATTTAGACACCATATCCACGACTGTTCTAACCGACACATCGTCCTCCTCACTAACACCCTGCAACACATACACAAAAACGCATAAACAAGCTAAGCAACAGTACATAAAATATAAACGCACTATATACCATATCACTTACCTTTGATTCTTTCTTCTTCTTCTTCTTCTTCTTCTTCTTCTTCTTATGTGCATCTCCTTCACCAGATTCACCACCCTCACTGTTGATCACTTCCATGGTTTTCGAGTCCTTCTGGACTTTCTGCTTCTTTGCGGGAGATTCAGACTCAACCGCTGCTTTATTCTTCTTCTCATTCCTCTTCACATCCCAAAAACCTTTGACAAACTTATCCTCATGTATGTCTTGGATCAAGTGATCAAGTGCTGGGTCTTCTGCTTGATCTGGCCACGTATGAAATAGCTCTCTTACATCATCCTTCATAACCATTTTACTCACACGCACCTATAACATAAGAGATTATGAAACCCATCAGTAAGTTTTAACTCAATCATCAATAGGTATAACTCAGACATCAATATAACATAACTCAGCCATACATCAACCATCACTAAACTATAACTCAGTCATCCAAATTATAACTCAACCATCACTAAACTATAACTCAGCCATTATTAAAACATAACTCAGCCAATATTAAAACATAACTCAGCCATTATTAAAACATAACTAAGCCATTAACTATCATAACACAGCCATAACCTTACCTCACCATACGTTCTGATCTCTTCAGCAATGGTCGATTCCATTGTTGAACGTGTACGGTTTCCACCCCATCGAAACAACGGTATCTCATCATTATTGACTATGTTCCCAAATCGGTCTCCAAAGCATTTGACTGAATCATACGCCCAAGCCTGTAACACGTAAACCATACCACTAATGGTGTACGACTTTCCTATAGGACTCAACATCTTTATAGAATCAACAAGAGCTTCAAATGCTGACCGACCCCATGGATAAGTCTTCATGGCTTCATCATCAAAAACTCTTTTTGCACTTTCGAATGGTATTCTAGAATTATGATGCAATCCATAAATACCAATGGCTTGAAGAAACAACAGCCCCAACCATTTACGCTTTTGAGGAGGCCATGTCCGGCACACTGCTAATCCTGCCCTAAGTTCATCTAACTTTGGTCCTTCCCCACCAGGCACATTCAATTCTCCGAAGAACGTTATGTAGTCAGCTTCGGGTTCAAACATCTCTGTAGGCATTGGATCTGTGTTTAAACCCGTGATACGACCAAATTCATTCAAGCCAAACCTGATAGGTTGACCACCGACGAGACACCAAATCTCCTTCTTATGTATTCTCAACTGTCTACATAGAAGATAATGTACAGTCTTACCAGACCACGTGAAATGGCTGTCAGATAGCTTAGCAACTATTCCAATAGGTAACTCCTTCATTTGATCCCACGCATCTCCACCTATTGATTCTTTAATCCCAGGGAGATCTGCCATCTTAAAATTGTGGTTAATGGCTCTATTCTCCAGATTAGACTCCCCTTCTGCGTAAAGTCTTGGAGGATAATCCCTTGCCTGTTCTTCAGAAATAAACTTGGCCATCTGATAACAGAGTATAAATCATAACTCAGCCACACCATAAAACAAACTGAGCCACAAATGCATTGATAAACCATAAATCAGCCGTAAAGCAATCAGTAACTCAGTCGCAACATAAAAAAAAAACTCAGACACCAAATCGAAAATCAGCCGTAATAAGCATCGATAAAAACCCTTAATATGACCGCGATAGTTTTTGGAAAACGGTTTAAATCACGGGAATCACTTGCTGAGTTAGCGGTTAAACTCAAAAAGAAGATTCGAATTTACCGGATCAAGTTTGTTCGTCAAAAAAGGAGAGATTTTTAGCAATGGAAAACAAAGACTCCACTCTCAAAAACTAAGAGTCCCCGCTCGAGTTTGTGAAAAAGGAGACGAAATGCGACGGATAAAAGAGAAGCTGCCGGAAGAGACGCTACGACGGCGAAATTAGGGTTCGACTTCGGAATCGCCGAGAGAGAGAGAGAGAGAGCGGTTTTTTTTTTCGATTCCAGCGAAAAGAGAACTATTCAGTTTCCCTCGCTTTTGATCATTAATGACATAACTGTTGTGGATTAATGACGTGGATTAAACTAATCATTTTTTAATTAAAAGAATAACTCAGCCAAACCCCGAATGAATCTGCGTTAAGTCAGCCATGTCGTTAGAATAACTCAGCCACCACGAATATGGCATAACTCGGCCAAACCACGAATATGTCAGATGTGAATATTTATTCATATAATTAAACCACTTTTCACTAATTAACATTTTTATTCACTTTACCGATTAATGATCATGAAATTAGCTCATGTTTGTACCATTTA
The DNA here is from genome assembly GCA_020283515.1 of Alliaria petiolata. Lineage (NCBI taxonomy): Eukaryota > Viridiplantae > Streptophyta > Magnoliopsida > Brassicales > Brassicaceae > Alliaria > Alliaria petiolata. The sequence goes on from JAHZTW010000001.1 coordinate 65,719,787, forward strand.
AAACTTATCCAATAAAACGACTAAATCCCAAACCTTATACCCATACATAGTGAAGCTATACTTAGAATCCATTCCTAGACAAATGTACATTAAAGATTGCAAGTTATATAATGATTTGCATTTAAGTTTTGTTTTGGATCTAATCACCACAACATCTTAATCAAACACAAATTAATAGTCATGAATCATATAAGGGATGTCCTTACAAACCAAACACAAAGGGCCAACAGAAACAACTTAAAGATCTTTGCTTTCTATCCAAATTCAAATCGTTGTTGTATATCACCATCTCCTGCACATTTCTCCACCTCATGCTTCTCCAATTCTCTACAAAGCTCCACAATGGTTGTACTTAGTTGAAAGATCACATTTTTCTTCTCCCGGATTTCATCTCGAGCTTGAAACAATGCTCTTTTTGGCCATCCTTTCACCTCTTCTTCATCAAACCACCTAAAGTATTTGCAGTGAGCTGTCCCACCCTCCTAACGACACACAAATAGGATTTTTAAACAATCAAATATGATCCAAACAATCACTCGTTATTCTCCATACCTTGTACAATTCACAGCCGAAGAACCTTCGACTCGGGTTTTTATCTGTCCAGGATGTGAAATTTTTTGCAGGCAATCGACAATCACACAATTTAAGACCGCCGAAAGTTCTGCTCCTATTGTTACTAGAGGAGCCCGAATTTAAATCCATCTAATCGAAAAACAAAATAAAACCATTAATCAGCAGAAACAAATTATTTATATGCATATGTGATTGGATCCTCAATTCTGGATTTGGAGCAGAAGAAACTTGGGAAACCGTAACTCAGCCGCAACATAAAACAAACTCAGCCACATATGCATTGATAAACCATAAATCAGCCGTGAAGTAAATCATAACTCAGCCGCAACATAAAACAAACTCAGCCACATATGCATTGATAAACCATAAATCAGCCGTGAAGTAAATCATAACTCAGCCGCAACATAAAACAAACTCAGCCACATGCATTGTTATACCATAAATCAGCCGTAAAGCAAACCGTAACTCAGTCGCAACATAAACAAAACTCAGCCACATATGCATTGATAAACCATAAATCAGCCGTAAAGTAAATCATAACTCAGCCGCAACATAAAACAAACTCAGCCACATGCATTGATAAACCATAAATCAGCCGTAAAGCAAACCGTAACTCAGTCGCAACATAAACAAAACTCAGCCACGTATGCATTGATAAACCATACACCAAATCGAATAGATCTAACAAATCAGCCACCATATGTAAATCAACGACGGTGAAAATCAGCCGTAATAAGCATCGATAAAAATCTTTAATATCACCGCGATAGTTTTCGGAAAACGGTTTAAATCACGGGAATCACATGCACTTAAACGGTTAAACTCAAAAAAAGATTTGAACTTACCGGAGCAAGTTTGTTCGTGAAAAGGAGAGATTTTTAGCCGAAAAAACGAAGAGTCCACTCGAGAAAACGAAGAGTCCCCACTCGAGTTCGTGAAAAAGAAGACGAAATGCGACGGAGATAAGAGAAGCGGCCGGAAGAGGGTTCGACTTCAGAATCGCCGAGAGAGAGAGAGAGAGAGGTTTCGCCGGCGAGAAAAGTTTTTTTCTGTATTTTATGACGTGGATTAGATGTTAATGAGGTGGATTATGGTTAATGAGGTGGATTATGGTTAATTATTTTTAAATTAAAAAAATTGCAAATTAATGAAGGGTGTTAATTGTAATTACACAAGGATACAAAATATCTGAGTAATTTTTTAAAAATGTATAATATTCTAGTAATAAACCAACTTTTGTGTAATATCTGAATAATTCTTTCTTGATCGATATAAAAAACTACTACATTTTACTAATTAATCAATGCACGTTTTCGCAGTTTTGCATAGATTTTGGAATTGTTTTGATTGGGTTGATTTGTATATGTTTAGAATGGATGGTCTAAAAATGCTTTACAACAAGTATCAAAAACAAAGTATATGATTCTTTATAAAAAAATGATTCTTTATTAAAAAAAAAAACAAGTCTATGATTTGTCAAAGGTATTTCTAGAAATTTCGAGTTAAGTTATATAATGAGGACACGTCACTGAAGAAAAAATAAAAGAAGACACGTAGAGAATGGGTTTAGAAAAAATAACCTAAATATTGGCCGACAGAAACCCCATTAGCTTCCCCATCTTCCATTTTCTGACGTCAATCGTCTTAGTCACCACCACTTGAATTTTAACATTATTATCCTAAAAGGTATTTTCCTTCAATTTTGCCACTACCATTTATGTAATCGAATTTCATGTGTATGCGATATTCGAGGTGATTAGTGATACAAAACGATGAAAAAAAAAAAAAGATATATATTTTTTTTGGTCAAACTTGGCTTATATTAAACTCGAACTCGAATTACACAGAAAACTTTTTGCCAAAGCCTACTTGTTACAGAAAAAAAAAAATACGTTAAAAATAAAAATCAGAAACTTCTTTAAAAGGGCTTTTATGATGATCATTTTCGAACCGATCTTCAGTTCTTCTGCCATTAAAACGAACGAACAACAATAATAGTTTGTAGTGCCGTCAAGGCTGACCATTGAAAGACATTCTCCATTAAAGAGAAGAGAGAGTTCAAAGATACACCGGTAAGTTAACAATACTCTAAAACAACCGTTGCGAATTTGGAAATACGCCAGTAAATTAGCAGTACTCCAAAACTCTAGTCGACGAAGTCCGACGAAGCGGCTGAGACGATACGACAGTGGAGCGGTGGAATATCGGCTTTTGATCCGATGGATTTAGCAATTAATTTTTCAAGATTTGGACTGAGATTTATTGGGCTCATCAAACCCATCTCAAGGCCCAAAGTTGGCAAACACACCCGTAAAGAGAAGAGAATGCAAGTGAACGGTTTGAGATGAGTAACACCATCGGAATTACTCCCGAAAACTACCGCAACGGAGCAGAACCTGAACAAAAAAAGATATATATTGTTGTTTTTTTACTGTCAAATTTTGTTTTCACTTTTTGTTACCACTATATCACTATTTCTATTATAAAAGTGATATATATTGTTGTTTTATATATCACTTTTTATTAGCCATTACAATAAATTTTGTTTTTTGAAAAACAACAATAGATATATAATAAAACACTGAAAATAATGGTAAAAAAAAGTGATATAATAAAATATGATGTCGAAAGGATCGTGATTTAATGGTGTACTTATTCTGTTGGTAAGAAATAGTGATATAAATGCTTTTAGCCTTTTAGTATTGGTTTTGTGTTATTTTGTATTATTGTGATATAAAATTAGTAATCAAACATTATATTTTAGATCATTGAGAGTTCACTATTTTTATTTTGAGAATATTCTATGTTTGTTTTATAAAAAATTTTGGTCGAACAAAAAGAAATTATTCCAAAAAAAAATTAAGTGAAAGAAAAAATCTTTTTTTTCTCATGGTCGAGATTCCGATCGAAACCCTAAATTCATTCCAATTTCTTCCAAATTGATGTCGAACTTGTGCATGTGTTCGAATAGATTTCAAAAGTATTTCATGCGAGTATTTGCTGACCCTCACACTTTCTTTGGAGACTTTACTTCTCTTTCAAGTAGACTATTCGCTACAAGAAAATAGGGGATTCGCGACTACGAAAACAATCGGTAAACAGTCGCAAACACGTACTTACGACTGATTGACGACTAAAACACGTAGTCGCCAAACAACGCGTCGCTAAAATAAACAGTCGCCATGTAGCGACTGTGTGGCAACTGTTCTCCAGTCATCACGGTTGCGTTGCAACTTAGTCGCAACTTTTACGACTGTTTGGCGACGAAATTGCAACTTTTTCATAGTCGCTAATCAGTCGTAACAATTAGCGACTGTTTTATAGTCGCTAAACAATCGTAATATTTAGCAACTGTTTTATAGTCGCTAATCAGTCGTAACATTTAACGACTATGTTACGATTAATCATAGCATCAAAATTTTGGTTTGTGCCTGTTTTTAGAATTCAGTATCTAAAAGATGCTTTTAAAACATGCTTATATTTATAACACACATAAATGTTCAACAAACATTCCACAAAATTTTTCAACATACTTAAACACATAAAAGTTCAACAAACTAACACAAATGTTTAAACACACCACAACACAAAAGTTTTCAAGTTCAAAGAAGAAGGGAAAAAAAAGGAACCTATGTGTTGCTATCATTAGATTGAGAGATGAAGAATGTGAGAAAGTTCGGGTCAGTCGCGCTCAAGTAGTCTTCACGACCGTCAAGTGCTTGATCTCCGCTTGTTGCTCAGCTGCAACCCGCAAAAGCTCTGCTTCACGCAGTGCTTGTAGAGCTGCTTGGACTTCTATTTTGCGGTTAGCTTCCTCAAGCTGTTGTTGCAGGCTTGTGTAAGAAGAAGAGCTTCCCAGGAACTTCCGCTTCCCGGTGATGTAACTTCCTAGGTTTCCAACTCCATGGAATTATCCTCTGTCGTTTGTGAAAGTAGACTGCATAAACAAAACAAAGAGTATTAGTCCTTAACAGATAAAAGCAAACATAAAGAAGTATGCTAATTAGCTCCTGTAACAAAACCTTTCCTTTTGGTAATATATATTCAAATTTTATCCAAAAAAACAAACATAAAGAAGCACTTTCCCTAAAGAAAGATCTCGTTATCCTCCTCTAGAGTTAGCTGTGATCGACGCGAAGTACCGTCCGAAGACTCGTCATTCTCGAGTTCAACCAACTTAGCTTCCTTGTTCTTCTTATATGTCTCATGAACTTCCTGCGCTTTGTTATCGACAAAAGTCCCATCTTTTTCGTATGATTCATGATGAAAACTTCACCAATAGTCGGCGGTCTTCCCAATTCCACTTCCTAAAATGTTAAACAATGAAAAATGAATGAGGAAATATATTTTTCCTGATGTCATTTATCATCTCAAAGTGTATGTGTAACTTACAATCTCTTGTTCGACTTGTAAGTAAGACTTATGCCCGATACGTGCTTGTGAGGACCAAGACCATTACGTCATACATTCGAGCTGCTGATGTGGTCGTACTCCTTGTTTTGGCTTCTTTTGTGTCCCAATAGTCACACATTTCTTTCCACAGAGTATCGTCAATCCACCTCGGTTGCTCTCGTTTTGTCCCTGCCTTGCAAACCATGTCTTTCATACGGAGTTGAGAAACCTTCTCAAAATTTGTTTGAACCACACCGGTCAGATTTGGAAGCCAGGTGTGCTCTTTCTACAAAACAAGAGGGGAGATTGATGTTAGAGATCGAAAAAACCAAACAAAAGTATAAACACATAGGTTACAGCAGATTGACAGTTTACCGCGAATTCGAGGAAGTATCTTTCTCTTCTTGGAACAAGCACACAACTCCAACTGTAATATGCCGCATCAAACTTGTTTGTAAAAACTTTTGTAATCTTCCGAGTAAGTGCGCCTTTGTCTTTACCAAACCTAGAAACATAGAAACAAACACAAAGATTCGTAAACACTCATGGAGACATTAATAGACAAAAAAACAAAACCACAGATTGTGTTCATGTTTCAAACTTATATTAACCAAAATATTATCAACCAAATCACAAATTCTAAAATGTTTCAAACTGACATAAACCACAAATTATAACCCAAAATATTAAGTTATAACATGCATTGTATGAGATCAAATATCGTAGAGAGATGCTTACCAAGTGGTTCCAGGCTCCAATTTGGGAGAGAGGACAGTGGTAGATAGCTCACGGCCTGGCTCGAGAAACAGCTCGTGTAAAGCATCGAGCACTCTTCCGCGAGAGTTGGTTCCCTTAAAGCGTCTTCCTCATCTTAATCCTCGTGTGAGTTTTGCGCTTGAGAACTATGAGGCGTTGAATGTCTAGGCTGATTCGTTGCAAAGGCTCGAGGTTGTTGAGATGCAGAGGGTCGAGATTGAGACGATGGATAACCGCTTCCAGTTTGGCTCGCAGGAGATGCTCCAGGATGGCTCCTCGTGGTCTGGAATAGATTCGTCGGAGGTGGATAGTCGCTGAAACTAGGACCCATTCGAGGATGGAAGATTGGGATAGGACTTCGCCGAGAGTCGAGGGGCTTCAGGGTTCGCCGGCGTGAAGGTATACTGGCTGGGAAGACCACTGGGTCTTCTTCGATTCGACGGCTTTGAATCATCTGGAGTAGTCGGTTCGCTTTGAGGGTTCTCTCGCAACCCTTCCTCTCTTCCCTCTTCCACGGCCAGCCATCGCAAATAGAGACATAGAAGATTGGGAGAGAAGAGGAGACAGTGAGATTAGGGTTTCCTCGATTTGGTGGAGAAGAAGGAGATGGAGAAGAAATGGAACCGATTTCGTCGATTTGGTGGAGAAGAAGGAGATGGAGATATGGAAGGATTTCGATTTGCCGATTGGGAGAGAAGAAGAGACAAAGAGATTAGGGTTTCGTCGATTTGGGGGGAGAAGAAGGAGATGGAGAAGAAGAAGGGTTTTGTCGGTGGCGAGTGAGAGAGATAAGACGAGAATTAGGTTTTTATTTTGGTGCGCAAAGCTTAAGTTGCAAAATAGTGGCAATATAGTCGCAAGATTTGTTTTTTGGTTTGATTTTGATTTTGTGCGTTTAAGTGAAACATAGGCTCATTAGTCGCAATATAGTCGCACTTTGGCGACTAAAATGCAACTATTTACACCAGTCGCAAAGTAGCGACTTGTTCGCGACGATAAATATTTGGTCGCAAATCAATAGCAAACCGTCTCATATCAGTCGCGATATTTTGCGACTGCAAAATCAGTCACAACATGCAGTCGCTAATTCGCTTTTTTCTTGTAGTGATTATAATATCATGATTTCTGATACATATAGTAGTGTTGAGAGAATTTTAAAAAATTGAGTTAGCTACCTATATCACCAAAATACACTTATATTTTTCGTCACTTGTTTAGAGAAAACACTAGAGTTAAGCGTGTATAGATTACTTAACAGAAAAGTGATTTCCGATATTGTCAATGAAGACAAAATAAAGAGAGATGCATGAGGTTCACGAACAGTAGTGATCAGAGAGTTACAACTATCCCTACCTTAGACCACCTCCATCGCACAAATATTAGGAGTGTCTTGTGTTTAAAAAATATTTAAAAAATAGCAAATAGTAGAGAAGCGTGTCAGTAGGAAAACACAAAAGACACTTAAAGACATGTTGCGTGTCAATTTCTATTTCGATTTCATTTTCTCTCTTCTCTCTTCTCTTTTCCTGAATATTTTTTAATATTATATTCTATATTAAAATATGTTTCAGGTCTCAACATAACCTGAGATTGTCCGTTGTGGATCCTCTTATGCATATGTAAAAATTGCTAAGTACGTTGGTCCAATGGATAAACATATAAAAATGAATTTTTTGACTTCTTTTTTACAAATTGAACTCCTATCGAATTTGATGGTTTGTTTTACATATTTTTTTCTCTTGACTGCATGCCATTCTTCATGCCCAATCTAGTCAGGCTAACCGAGCGGAATCGATGGCTCATCTACAACATCTTTGAGCCATAGGTCAATGATGAGGATGATCGGCTCGGCACGATGCGCGACCTCACAGAAAACCCGATGGAGAACGCTTTGCTATTGTAGGACATGCAAGGTGCAAACTACAAGCTGTGGGTTGAGCGGTCTGAAATACGCAAACGGGTCCATGATTTCGAGCTCAGGTAAGTTCGGGAGTATTGAGGGTACCTGCCTCTAGGGAGAGTAGTGGTGGGCAGCTTCCCTGGGTTGTGGGGAATTGGAGATGATCATGGGAGAGTGGAATTATACTCTGAGGGACGTATGTGGTTACAGGGAGTCTTGCCTTGTCCATGCATCTTCTCCTGGTTGCAGGTAAGGAGATGACCAAGGAATAGTGGCAACATTCTCCAAGGCACATCTATAGACTTCCTTCTTGTAAAACGATGTCTTTTTGCCTTTTGTGCGCCTTCTCTAGCTTCCCCCTTTTGTACTTTCTAACCACATTTTTGATTTTTAAAAGTTTTCTGCATGTTATATTTGTATCCGCTTTCAGCATCTGTTGTAATGAGAATCCCGCGAGGGAGTCCTTATCACTGTCAAATAAAAGAATTTCTATACTTATATTACAAAAGCGTGGGAGTACTTGTGTTTTCATGTCCAAAATTCATGTCCAACATGAATTTCACGTAGGCGTTAGATGACATCTAAACCCCACGGCGATAATTGATTAAACAGCAAATCTCTTAACGAACATGGACATGACTGCGAGAGTGGCGAGGTCCGCTTTGAAGGTGGACGATTCTATTTTTGGAGCGTGATGGAGTGATGTCGTTGCACATCAGTTTCTACTCTTTCCTAACCAAATATGCTCTCGGGAATGATAAGGATTACTTCTATGGAAACTATTTTTGTTTTTTTCGGAACGACGGGATGGCTGGATAGGTTTGACAAGACCTTGAATATCTTTCAGGGTTTCTGCTCCTTCTCTGAAAATAGTGCAGATTATTTTGGCGGGAAGTTTCTCACCTTTCCGATGACAGATTCCTGGTGCATCCCACGATTTTGGCTTATCTGATCGGGTATGCCCCCTGAGAGTGGCGAGGTTTTTTTTTAGGAAGGCACCCTTGTCCTCCTGGGAGGAATGGAGTATCCGAATAAGTATAGTTAACCCCTTAATTCCTTCTTCTGGGAGCTCATGTTCCTTTGTCCCCTTGAGAGCTCATGTTCCTTTGTCCCCGTGAGAGCTCATGTTTTTTTTTTTTCTAGCGCAATTTGTTTGGGTTGGATTTCCAGACCTCTGTACGGATTGTCTCACGGTCTGATGTATCTAACAATGGTTGTATTTAGGACTAGCTAAAATTTAGAAAGAACACAACTTAGCTTTGAATAAAGAATTACTCTCTTTATTGATGTTTAGAAAATCTCTCAAAACTAAACACAAAACTTTCTAAAGTTCCATCCTCTAAAGCGATGAGTGCATATGCGAAAAGGGGATCATTCACAAATAATGTGATCAAGATAATATTTGGGAGAACGAGAAGGGAATGGTCCGGTTTGGTCATAGGTGGGCTTTTTGTGCCGGTTTTTTAGGATTCTCGCGGATGGTAGGAAAACGTTCGTCAATTTTTCTAACAAGACAGAGAACAAGTGGTGGGTTTACTGACGTGGCACCTTTTAATTGAAAGTGTAAAACCATTCCTAAAATGTAATAGGATAAGGATATTACGAGTTTACAACTCATAATTCGATTAATGAAAGAAAAATAAAAAAGGTGGATAAAAAACTCAACCAAACCAAACCAAACCATCTCAAACCAAATTACAATTTGGTTAAGTTATTTCTCAACCGGAATGGTCCGGTTTGGTTTGGTTTATATACCAATTTAAACCGAACCAATCAATAAACCAATGTGTTGATTTTATTAATTAATTATATCATTTTATATAGATGTATGTTCTTATTCTAAAAGTAATCCTAAGTTTGTTTTTTTTTGGTTTTTTTTCTATTTTTTTAATTAAGTTTAGTTTTCATATCATTGAAATGTTATACTTTTTTTATGTATTTTTACGTAGATGTTTTGTATGAATTTTTAAGTTTACATTTTCTTATACCTATTTATATTAATTATTAAGTGATGATGAGTTTAATTTCATGTTCAATTTTTTTTCAATTAAACTTCCTGTTGAATAGTGAATAGCACAATGGGTGCCTCTCTCTGTATTTTATATCTAAAAAAACTTGAAAATTAGATAAAAAAAATTATCGATTCGTGAAAATTAGATTAAAAAAATTATCGTTTCTTCTGGTTTAAACACGGCGGTTGCGGTTGCGGTTGCGAGGGTTTGGGGAAGCGGACGATTGCGGTTAACAACGTTATTAACCAGTTTGTACCGCTGGCACATCAGTTGAGAACATGTGCATTTGCGGGATACTTACGACTGATTAACTTGCGGGTACAATAGCAGTTAAACAATAAATTAACAATATAAACATATTTTATAACTATAAAAAACATCAAAACCCATATTATTATAAAAAAATTATAAAATTATTAATTAAACATAATTAATTATAAAAATGATAAAATAGCATGTGTATAATATTTATGTTTATATTTTAATTTTTTTTAATTTGGATAAAAGTTGTGATTTCAATAGAGAAACTATTATTTTTTGTATGGAGATATTAGATGAAAAGAATTTTAGTTGTTAGATATATTAGTGATAGAGAGAAAATTTATCAACATAATTAGAGTTTATAGATCTTATACATATAAAATTATGAAAGATTGTTAATGAATATTAGTTAAAAAGTGTCAAAATTAGTTATTTATTTTTAATTATAATATTCAAGTCTTATTTTTATAAAAAAAAATATTATATATATCTTGATTTTAAATAAATTTTGTGTTTTTTTAATTTTTATTTTTTTAATTATCCACACGCAATCGTCCGCAACCGCAAACGCTAGCTGGAATGAGCTTTTGATTTTGAGGGATAAAAAGCGGTACAAAGCTATTTGCATGATTGTTGGCAAACGCCAGCAACCGCTACCAACCGCAAAAACTGCGTTTGCGGATGTTAGCGGGAGAACCAATCAAGCCCTTAGTTTCTTTTCCTGTTAAGATCGAATGTTTTTTTGGGAGGAATCGAGTGATTTCTATGTTTTTGAAACAATGCTTTCAAAAGAAAATTGGAACTTGCTGAAGATTCTCGACATATCAATTTCGGTACGAATGCTTTGGTGATGGTTTTGACGGTCCTCTGTTGGTGTTGCTCCGCTTCTTTCCTCTTTATGGTGGCGATAATTGGGATGGGATTGGCAATGATGATTGATCAGGTTCAAATTACGTCGGGCCTGTTTTCGATTCAATCGGCGTTGATGGTGGAACAAACGCATGTCTTTGTTGTGCTCTCCGTCTTTTACTACACCGCCGTTGAGATTGCCGTTGCAAACAAGACCGATCTGGCAACGAAAAGACATAAAACACGACATATGCAGCGGTTCTCATTTCTCTCTTCATTCTTCATGGTTTAATGTTGGTTTAGCATAGTAACCACTCTTCCTCGATCTCCTCCTTGGAGCGTCTTTCCGGTGTCCATCACGGTGGTACTACCGGCGTTATGTTTCAAGATTACTGGGATCTATTGTTTGAACCAAATTACTCAATTTGGTTTAAAATCGAAACAGTCTTCTCATCGAATTTCATTACCCGACACTTTATGTGTTGGGTATATAATTTGGATTTTTGATCCAGGAAATGGCGGGTATAAGGTCAGCAAAAATGGTCAACCACATGACGGATTAATGTTCTTTTGGTATCATAGCGAAGATGTGATTAGATTGGTATTGAAAGAGACTTTCGACATATGCATGGATAACCGAAGTCAAAGCGGGAGGAAGATGAAGTCTACATTATTACCAAGGATGCGAATACGGACTAATTGGTATCTTGTCGACATTCAAAAACATGTAACGGATGCAATGGCTTTTTCTGTACGATTTGTAAAGCAAAAAACAATGTCAATCTGGCATACATATCGTACTAGAGTGAGAAGAATAGTAAAGAAAGAAAATAACAGTCTACATTGTTTGTTAGCTTGTAAGGCTTATCTCGAAAAGAATTAGCTTTCAAGTTTGTTTTTTTACTTTTCATCTTTAGTATATGGCGTATATATCTGCTTATGAAATTATTTGTATTCGATTTTGTAATATTTTTTGTATTTTTTTTTCTTTTTAATAAAATTTAGTCGAAAAAAATTTTTTAGGAGTATTACAACGGTTAAATAATAATTACAAAATATACTACATATGAAATTCCTATTTTATTATGTTTCCTTACCTATCACTTCGAACCAAATCGAGCATAAACCAAATCGAACATAAACCAAACCGAATACAAACTGAACCTAATACAAATGAAACCAAATTTCGATTGAGTTTAGTTAAAGTTTTATCAAAACCGAACTAACCGACATGAAACGAAATCGAAAATAAACTGAAATTTCCACCCCTTAAAACTTTTTTTTTGTAATAGCTTATATTAATCATTAAACAGTATATGGGTTATACAAATAAGGAATAACAGCTTAAAAAAAATAAAATATATATATATATATATATATGGGTTATACAAATAAGGAATCATCCACCTTGGTGGTGTAGAGTACAACACACTTAATGTAGACATATCATAAACCTTTTTGGATAGATTAAATAGGAAACTAAATATTTAAAAAAGATTACGGTTTCTTTAACAAACAAAAAAAAGACATTACGGTAAATATCGGGATATCTTTCCTATAAACCCATAATTTGCTAACAACTCCCTCGTATCATGCGATTCCACATTACGGTGAATATCGGGATATCTTTCAGAAACGACGCCATGAACAATTCGGTGGATCAACGCAAAATCATCCGACACAACACACAATCATCGTTAGTAGGAGAAAACAGAGAGACGATTCCCAACGATCTCATCATTGAGATACTCTCGAGATTACCTGCGAAACCCATCGCAAGATTTCGTTGCCTCTCGAATCAATGGGCTTCCTTACTTCGCAGTTCATATTTCACCGAATCGTTCTTGACCCATTCATCGGCTCGGCCACGTGTTTTGTTCAGGCTCGAATTAAAAGGCAAGTGGCACTTCTTCACAGCTCCTCAGCCTCGAAATCTCGATAAGGACATAACCCTTGTATCAGATTATCATTTGGGTATCTCAGGATATTCCCCCCAAGAGAATTGTTTATCTGTCAACGGATTTATCTATCTTCTTGATCTGCGGGAGGTAATGGGAAAATTTGAAAGGGTTCATGTGATATGTAACCCTAGCACGGGTCAGCACTTAACTCTACCAAAAGTGAGAGCGAGGAATATTGATTTGAGAAGCTTTTTCGGGTATGATCCGATCAACAAACAGTTCAAGGTTTTGTGCATGACCGTGGCGAACTATAGACATCAANAATCTTGATAAGGACATAACCGTTGTAGCAGATTATCATTTGGGTATCTCAGGATATTCCCAAGACAATTGTTTATCTGTCAACGGATTTATCTATCTTCTTGATAAACGGGAGGTAATGGGAAAATTTGAAAGGGTTCCTGTGATATGTAACCCTAGCACGGGTCAGCACTTAACTCTACCCAAAGTGAGAGCGAGGAATATTGATTTGAGAAGCTTTTTCGGGTATGATCCGATCAACAAACAGTTCAAGGTTTTGTGCATGACCGTGGCGAACTATAGACATCAAGTTAACTCCAAGGAGCATCAAGTTCTGACGATAGGGTTGCAGGGAAAACTCGCATGGAGAAAGATCGAATGCTTGTTTCCGCATTATCCTGACCACAAGAGAGATGGGATATGCATCAACGGGGTTTTGTATTACATAGCTCGGTCCAAGATGACTTGTATGATTGCATGTTTTGATGTTAGGTCTGAGAGATTTAGTTTTATAGAAACGGAAGAAGATGGCTCTAAGTTAACTTACGATTCGTCTCTGGTTAACTACATGGGAAAGTTAGGTGCACTAACGTATGTTTATGGTAGTCACTGCGTGCTATGGGTTCTAGATGATACCGAGAAAGAGAAATGGTCGAAGCATACTTTTGTTTTGCCAAATACAGATTTTCACATGATAAAATCAATATGGGCTACTGATACGGGTGAATTTGCTTTTGTCCTAAGGCGTTGGACAAATCCATTCTATGTTTTCTACTACAACCTGGAGAGAAAGAGTGTTAGAAGAGTTGAGATTAAAGGAATTGATGAAAAGGTATTGATGGGTTATATCTATTTAATAACACACTTCACCGTCACAGATCATGTTGAGAATGTGATGTTTCTGTAATAACTTTGCGGGTTTGGTTCTAAGTGTTTCCTTCACTTGATCTTATTTTTTATTAGACTTTTATTGATCGTTTCTTATGGATGATCTTCACTTGAACTTTTAACGACATTGATCTTAATCTTCTTTTTATTATTTGGCTCCCTTTGTCAGTCTTTTATTCTACATTTCTACTGTTATTGTATCTACGTACATATATGTATCATTTACAGATTATGTAGATTTGAGTTTTGCGGATGATATCATGGTCTTTACAGATGGCAAGATCAGATCGATAGAGAATATTGTGGAGGTGTTTTATTGTTTTGAAAAAATGTCAGGGTTAAAAATTAGCATAGAGACGTCAACAATATATTATGCTGGCATTCAAGACAATACTCGACAGCAGATGGAGATACAATTTCCGTTTGACACTGGTGTATTACCGGTTCGTTACTTGGGAATACCACTTCTCACTAAGCGCACGAGAGGAGCTAATGACTAGCTTCCTTTGTTGGAGAATATCAGAAAGAGGATCAGCTCATTGACGGCCCGGTCTCTTTCAATGGTGGGACGTTTGCAACTTATTAGCTCTGTACTTGTAAGTCTTACTATCTCTGGTTGTCGGCATTTCGATTACCAAGGGAATGTCTTCGGGAAGTCGAAAAATTATGCTCAGCTTTCATTTGGTTTGGTCCTGACATGAACCCTCGGAAAAGTAAGATAGCTTGGGCTGATGTGTGTCGTCCGAAATGTGAAAGAGGCTTAGGCCTGAGACCATTGAAACAAGTAAATGAAGTTTGTTGTCTCAAGTTGATTTGGAGAATAGTATCGTTACAGCAAAAAGTGAGGAGGATGTTTTCAAGCCAAAGTTCAATGCAAAAAGTACTTGGAATCTTATTTTCGTGAAGCAGCGCCAAGAATTGAATGGTATAAGGGTATTTGGTTTACCCATTCAATGCCCAAATACTCATTTTTCTCTTGTCTTGCGATTCACAATCGGCTCTCCACTTGCACTCGCATGCGTATGTGGAACTTTGGAGCTAATGCATCATGTGTTCTTTGACATGATCCTATGGAATCAAGAGATCACTTGTTTTTCTCTTGCTGATTTTCTACCGAAATATGGAGGAAACTAGCTAAGGGTTTACTCAAAGCTCGTTTCTCGACTGATTGGTCAGCCCTTCTCACAGTAGGATTCCCACCTCCTTTACTAGGTATGTGTTTCAAGCAACTATAGATAGTATTTGGAGGGAGAGAAACGCGAGGAGACACGGTGACACCTCATCTACTCCAACTACTATCAAGAAGTTTATCGACAAACAAATGCGAAATCGACTACTTTCAATTCGAGCCTTGGGACACCATAAATATGAGGAGAGCCTCCAACTATGGTTTGCCTCGAGGATCTAATTTTTATTTCAGTCGGTTCCAAATATTGTATAGTTTTTAGTTTTGAAAAACTCAGCTTCATGAAACACTTGTAAAAAAGTTTTTTTTATTTAAATTGTGTTTTTGCGGATTCCAAGAAGTCGGAGTAGATGGGTGTCACCATAAATATGAGGAGAGCCTCCAACTATGGTTTGCCTCAAGAAGCTAGTTTTTATTTCAATCGGTTTCAAAGATTGTATGGTTTTTAGTTTCGGAAAACTCGGCTTCGTCAAGCACTTGTTGTAAAAAAGTTTTTTTGGTTTGAATAAATTTGACTTTCAATTCAAAAAAAAAAAAAAAAAAAATTACATCATTTTAATCCCCATGAGTTGTGAGTTTTTGAGGATTCCAAGAAACAAGAATGGTTGCAAACTTGCAATAACCAAGTTTGACTTTAGAAAGAAAAAAAGTTGTTAGAGCAAAATCAATGCTGGTTTCTTAGAAAGTTCTTAACATATAGTATTATAATAATTTTTATTATAATACTATATATTAAGAAACCTTCTAATAAGAAACTACCATTGATCATGGTCTAAGAGTTGAAATCAAAGGAATTGACCAACGTGGTTGAATCTAGATAAGCTGAAAACGTTGGCACTTAACAGGGCACGAGTTCGATCCCGTTGGGAGGGATAATTTATTATAGGCTAATCGCAGCCATTTGGAAGATGTAAAGAAATCAAAGAAATTGAAGAGAAGTTAGTTATTGATGGGTGAGATCGCCTTAAGCATTCGCAAACTATGTTGAGAATTTGATGTCTCTGCAATAAACAACTATGTTGTGAATGTGATGTTTTTTGTAGTAACTTTGTGTTGATCGTTTCTAATTCTTACTATATATTTCCACTTGTAATGTTCGTTGCTTATGGATTGCTTTACCCTCAACGACATTGATATTGAGAATGTGATGTTTTTTTTTTTTTTATGTATAAAGATTATATATGGAATTGAGTACAGCAACAAACAATCAACTAAACAACCACCAAATATGTACAATTTTTTTCATTTGTTAACAAACAACATTGATCAAGTAATTGCAGTAATGGCTAAACGCACACAAAGCCAAATCAACTGCTTCCTCGTTTTCTCGAAGTGCAAGCTACTAGACTCATTCCGCTGAACAATCCAGCTCGCGATTTGAAATACCCCGACCGGCTTCTACTGCTGCTGGACGCGTCGATGCTCGGCGCCATGACCTGGCTGTTCAAACGAGGGAACTCGATTCCGTTTTCTTGCAACCCTCCTTCTTCAACACCATCATTGCTTGCTTCTGAATGATGTTCCGGCTCCACGGTGTCTGCGTTCACCGAAAGCGCAGGCCTAACCGATCTTAACCAGTCCGCGCAACCGCCCGTCACTCCTCTACACTTCTTGATCTTCACTTTCGTTAAACCGGCGCACCCGTTGGCAAGACTCTCGATCCCGAGATCGGAGATCGGACAGTTCTTGATACATAATTTCCTTAAACTCAGGCATTTCGCTGCAATGCAAGAGAGCTCAGGATCACCAAACGTATCGCAGCCACAAAGGGCTAATCTTTCAAGGCTATGACATTTCGAAGCCAACATTCCTAAACTCAGCGTCGTTGGATTCACTCCGATGAGAACCAGTTCTTGTAACTTAGAGCAGAACTTAGCCACAGCCAAAAGACCTTCGTCTCCGATCAAATTCGCTTTCCATCCATCGATGTGAAGCTTTCGCAGGTGCTTACACTTCTCTGCGATCGCGGTTAATCCGAGATTCGTGCATTCGGGCGTCTTCACAAGGTGCAAGATCTCGAGGCTTGAGCAATTAGAGATTGAAGCTAAAGCTAGATCACTCACTTGCATACGTTCAAGATGTATCTCCACTATGCCATGATCCTTAACAGCCATCTCTTGAAGAAGCTTGTCCCAATCACCGGATCACCTGAAAAGCTTTATAGATCTGAGTTTCTTCGCGCCGACGATCACCGGACCGAAGCACTGACCATTGTAAAGCTCCTTCAAGCAGATCGACTTGAGAGAAGAAGCAGCCGCTCCTGGTCCCATTAGCTCCGGAGCTATGTCGGTGAATCCACGGAGACGCTTCAACGATAACTCCTCGAGAGAGGAGCAGTGATCGAGTACGGCCTTCACGCCTTTAGCTCCGAAATCACAAGATCCACATGAGAGTATCTTCAGATCCTTGCAATTCTCGGCGAAAGCAGACATACCTGCGTCGGTGAGCTCACGGCAAGCTCTGAGCTTAAGCCTCTTCAGATTCCGGCACCGGAGAGAGATCTTGACCAGCGCTTCGTCGCCGATGCTCACGGATCTACGGTCGCATTTCAGCGAGAGCTTCGTGACGGAATCGAATCGAGAGAAGAGGTGAGGGATCGAGGCGAGCAGATCTGAGCGAGCGTGGAGAGATAGACGGTAACGATTCTGTCCTTCAACGGTCATCCACCGTCGACAAACGAGAGCACATCTTTTCCGATTGCCGGAATTCAGGAACTGGAACACTAGAGCCAAGCACTCGTCGGGTAAAGACGTCGTGTAGTCCGGTAAAACCTCGGATTCGTCGGTTTCGATTTGAAATCTCGAAGAAGACGATTTGGATCTCCGTCGATTTAGGATGGAATTGCCGGCGGCGGATGTTGATTGGCCCATCCACGAAAGTCTCCGGTCGTCAACGGCGGAGAGGAGAATTCTCGATTTTGGGATTTGTCGGTTTGTGGGAGGGAGCGTCGGTTTAAAGGTAAGGGTTGGGGAATTAGTTTTTGGGAAAGCTGTTGCTTACCGTTTTCATAAGATTTTGAGTGGAATTGTTTTTTTTTTTTGTTCGGTTAATTCTGTTTTGGGCTGTGAATTTTTTTTTGTTATTATATACTGTATTTTTTTTCATCGGTTTTTTAAGTTTTAACTTTTAACAATACTGTTCTCTTTGTTGGTGTATAGTTACAATTTTTTACAGCCACTTACAGGAAAAAATACCATAAAACCAAAAGCTTTTCAAAATACCAATTTTCTTTCAAAAGTTTAAAGATTAAAAATACAATATCAATTAAACTTAATAAAATATCAATTTTGAAGTTAAAACTTTAATCTTTGGAAATTAATTGGAATGAGTTTAGTTTCATATTTATTTTTTTTGGAACGAATTTGTTTCAAGTGTATTAGGTTTATTATATAATTATGTAACGTGTAAGAATACTATTTAGTTTCCGAAAAGAAGGCAATATTTTTTTTCCAGTTTATAAGTTGTTATATAAAAACCATTCACTTATTTGTTTAATTGCTTAACCTTTTAAAACTCAATTTTAATTGTTTTTTCTTCTTCTGAATGATGCAATGATTTATTGTTGAGTTTAGAAAATATCTCCAAAATTGGTTACGTTGAAATATTATCATCATCATGAGGTTTCGGTACGTTGATGAAGTTGACAATTACCAGGATTAGTTCTGCAAATTGCATAAAGATAAGACTTTGTAATGACTTCCCCATTAGTTCTGTAAATTTTGTCTTTGTATAATGGTTCTATACAAGCAAACATTGTTTAGCTTAATTAACATAGAGATATTACCACTTTTTCGTAAAATTATAGTCCTGACAAATATTCGAAATCTAAATAAATTTATAGGAAAAGATTTGTTTCCTGCGCGACAACGTATTTGTTTCCTTGTATGTATAATATGAAAAGATTTAAGTAAATCAAATTTACATTGTAAGCCGATCAAACCGATCATAACCAATATAGGCTTGATAATGTAGAACATCGTTGATGAATTGTCCATAAATACTAGTGCGATTGCCAGTGAATAGATGATGATTATGGTTGGTTTTGAGAAGAAATGTGCTAAGGAGTTAGAGGATATGTTGAATGAAAGGAATAAAAGTATTGGCAGAAAGAAGAACACATATGTGCGTCCCGGTAACAACTTAGAAAAGGAGATCATTTTGTGTTTTTGAAACGTCTCAGAAATCTGTTGCAAAGGAGGCTACATGTATTGTAACGTCTCAGAAATCTGTTGCAAAGGAGGCTACATATATTGTATCAGACGCACAGAGGTCAGAACACGAGCTGAAGTAAGACAGAGTGCCAAGATGAAGTTTGACACACGTTCACATACAAAATATATAAAAAGGGTGTTGATACGAGTGTTGATACAGCTAAAGTCCAGACAAACAGATCAACCACCAGACCAGCTTGGCATCGATTTGTTGAATATTATTGTTGTAGTAGACTTGGTCATATCAATGCACATTGTTACAGATTTTTACAACATGCAGATCAAATATGGAGGAGAAATCGATATGTTCCACACTTTGTGCAGTCCAAAAGAGGGTAGATGAAGACGTGTGAATATCATGCAAGTACTTCTTCAATCAACGGTTCAAGAGGTGTATTAAGTTTTTATGGTGGATGCTCAGGGCCTGTGATAAGTAATCAGCGGATCTATCAACATAAGAACCTTGACACAAATATGAATGTGAGATGTTATAATTCAAGTAGGTGGAGGAATCGTTGGATAAGGAGATGCTGAGCATGATGAGCCGTCCACAGACAAGTAAGTTGATTAAAAAATAGAGAAGAAGATGAAAACTTGTCTGTATTGACGACTGATGGATGTCATGTGTGAAGGCTGTAACAGGGCATATAAGAGAGTATGCAACAACATGTAAATATTAGAGACAACAAACAACACAATATTATGTGACACGTTTTCTCTTGTGGCTAAGCTTGCCAGTGTTAAATTTTTTCTTGGCTTAGCATCGTGTCATAACTGGTCTTTGACTCAGATGGATGTCACGAATGCTTTCCTCCATGGTGATTTGGATGAGGAGATTTTCATGAGTCTTCCTCAAGGTTACACTCCTGCAAATCCGGATTCTCTTCCGGCCAATCCCGTTTGCCGTCTTCACAAATCCTTATATGGATTGAAGCAGGCATCCAGAAAGTGGTACCAATGCTTCTCCAACGTCGTTTTGAAAGCTGGTTTTGTTCAATCTCCAGGCGATAATACCCTCGTTTTTAGGCAAACTGCAACATCCTTTATTGCCTTATTGGTATATGTTGATGACATACTGATTGCCTCTGACAGTGACACCTGAGTTACAACTTCTTCAGTGCTGCATCAGCCCTTCTTCGCCTTTGGAGGCAGAGGATCAGAGAACAAGAACGTAAAGAATCTGTTCAAAAGAATGTCCCTGGTGAATTCAAAAGGTTCTGAATCATCATTGTATCAAGAATATATATGAGTGTGTGAGAAAGAGATGGAGGAATCCCTTTGTAAGCGTTGTAGAGTGTTTTTAGTAAAATTTGTGTCTTTACAAAATGTTGTAGGAAAAAAGTTTATCTGTAAGAAATTGTTTCGATTATCAATAAATAAGATGTCACGATTTTACAGTTCCGTTCATGTCTTTCATCAACTGGTTTTACTTCATTCATACGATAATAAACAACACAAAAGACAAGTTAGTTACTAATAATAGAGGAGTGAACACACTAGTTCTGTTTATTACACAGAGGCTGAATGTACAGAATTATATACTTTCAATATCTGAGAGTTAATATAGCATAGTTCCATGGTAGGTTGCAAGAAACAAGAGAAGAATCCATGGAAGAACACGACCAAGGTGGAGTTGTTTGGTACCTAGACAAATGAGTCTTGCTTAATAAGATTAAACTTTGCTCCAAAGTACATTCTTGTTAGCAGAAATTTGTGAATATGCAAAGTTGCAAATAGAGGTACTGCTTAGGGATCGAGTCAGTGATGCTAATAAAACCATAAGAATCTAGTATGTTGCTATTTTGAAATTATTTTATGTTAATCCAATTAATTAATTTTTTATATTTTTCTATGAAAACTT
Organism: Alliaria petiolata; assembly: GCA_020283515.1. Lineage (NCBI taxonomy): Eukaryota > Viridiplantae > Streptophyta > Magnoliopsida > Brassicales > Brassicaceae > Alliaria > Alliaria petiolata. The sequence continues at coordinate 65,740,877 of JAHZTW010000001.1, forward strand.
ATGATCGTAGTAGCGTCATGAGAAAAAAAAAAATATATACTTTTCGCAAAAAAAAAAAAAATCAAATAAATGAAAACAGATAAAATCTACTAAATAAAATATACTCAAACACTAAAAATTTCCTTTTTTTTTAGTTTAGCCAAAGAAAAGGAAAATTTCCTTTTCCTAAGCAACGAAATATCCAACGGTCCAATTGTAATTAAATGTTGAAAGGCCGCGTATCATATAGTCACCGACTTAATTAACCCTAGCTCTATAAAAGTTTTCATATTTCATTGTTCCTCGCTACAATTTCATTTTTCTCCCCATCTACCGCAATTATTTTTCCACTGATTCAATTTCTTTGTTGTATCTCAATTTCGAGAAACCCTAAATCAGGTCTGCAAATTAAAAGATGAATTCTAACGAAGAATTCGTGACCTTCTTACGTTAACCTCGTCAAATACACTAAACAGGACGGCTCTTCGTTTCAGGCCGCCGTTAAAAGCTCTTACCCTTTAGAGTACGACAATCTTCAAAAAGAGCTTCAGATTCTCTGCGAACTCAGAGGATACCCGAGAATCGTTGAGTGCTTTGGAGACTATTTGGAAGAAGGTTTCAGCTGTGACGGAAGAATAGTCTACAAATTGCTTCTCGAGTACGCATCCGAAGGCAGTCTAAGCTCTTTCATGGACAACTACACCGACAGGAAACTTCCCGAGCCGATGATCAGAGACTTCACCCGTATGATTCTCCAAGGTTTGGTAACGATTCACGACCACGAATATGTCCACTGCGATCTCAAATCCGACAATCTCCTCGTGTTCCCGTTGGGAGATGGTTGTTCTCATCGGTTCTTGCCTCGAGAAGAGGAGAAGACGGAGAAGATTATCATCGCAGTCTCTGAAGAGAAAAGAAACCCGTTTCTGTTTAGGTTGAAGTTGAGAATCAGACGAGCTTTGAAGAAATCGACAGATGTTTCAGAGAAGAAGAAGAAGCCTCTGAAACTGATGTTTTTGCCATTAAAGCCACCACAGTTTAAGAAAGTTCTGAATAAAGTCTTGAGGTTGAAGAAGATTAAGCCTATGAAACTCTCGCATTCCAACATAGTCTCTGTTCAGTGACTTCCTGAATTTTCATCATCTCTGTTTACTTTTTTAGTATTTTGATCATATTACACGTATCTGAGGTCTCAATCTGTATGTTACGACAGTTAACTGTTGATATAGTTCATCTTCTTTGAACAATTTGTTACATTTTTGCTTACTTATAATCCCAACAAACAGTTCTTTCTATCTCTAGTAAACTTGGTTCCACCATTTCGATTTCTTAACATCTTTTGATTTCTTTCTTTGGCACTCACCATATTAGAATAACACCTTTGAGCATACATAAGAAAAGGTTCCAGCTTTATTTGTACAAAAAAGGATGGTTAGAGAAAGGCAAACTCCAAAATTTGGTTCTGTCTTACTATGTATAATCACAACAAACAAAAACATGAATCCAACAGGATGATGATAATTTTCAGCATTAGAATGCGCTGTACATTTTCCCTTCTGGCATTGCTTTCTCCCTTGAAGCCTTCTCCTTCTGCAAGATGTACAAGCGTGCTGGCTGCGACTGTGAGTATCCAAGGAGCAACGTTTGAGACCGTGGCAGGGGCCAGCGGAACAGACCACAGTGATTCATTCCAAGCTGCAACGAAAGGAAGATAAGCTTTAAAACAATTTAGTAGACAACGAGAATAGATAGTTAACAGCGATGCTAACATCCTAAAGCTAGATGAGTATGAGCATCGCACACAACAATGGAGCAGGAGCAAAGGTGACTGATGTAGAGAAGTACCAAAACAAGCTGATTATTAAAGAGAACATCAACTTCATTTTCTATATTTGATCGGTTCAGAGAGTCAATAAAGTAAGTTGACATTCGGAAGAACATATTTATTTACTAGTTATATATATCATCTGCAACTGCCTGAATCTCAAGACGTTTTTCTCGAACCAATCATAAACTCTATTGTGATAGGTAAACCAAAGGTTACTACTCTTTTCAATTTCTTCTAACCAAACATAGTCACATACAGCAGAAAAGATCACTAGATTTGCTAGTTTCGTTTTGGTATAATGCAGCTTTTGACTGACCTTTCATTCCTCGACTATCCTCCCAAGAAATAACAACTTAGAAACCATCCTGCGAACACAATTATCCCATTGCCATTTCAAACGAAACTTCTAAAAACAAATCTCACACAAATTTCATAACTGAGAAAGGAGTAATACCGGCAATGAAAGAGTTAGCTGTGTGCAGAGTATGGAATCCATGGCTGAATCTCCCAATTGCAGAGAAGAGAAGCAAAGCCAACACATCCCCAGCAGACGCCATACGGCTGAAGAAACCACACAAAATTGAAATTAACTAAACAAACAAACAAACAAAAGCAAATCACTTGGAGATAAAGCAAAGCAAGAGCAAGTCTTAGTTACCTTGCATCTGACAGATACTACGAGAAGCTTGTTGATGCGCAGAGAGTGAATGCAAGTGGGTCAGAGACGAGAGGTCTTCGAGCAGGTTCCAGATAAGGAGAAACGGCAGCGACTAGCGGCGCAGAACAGTGAGTTAAGAGCGACGGCGCATAATAGCGAGCTGGCTGCGGCGTCTCAGTCTCTAGATGTCGAATCGGAGAAGGCATGAGGGATTCGATTAGCGGAGTAGATTTTGACGGATTCTGGGTTTTTGGGAGTTGAAATTTCCATGGAGATAAGAGGTGGAAGAGAGGCGAGAGGAGGAGGAGACCTCGGCGGCTGAGTCGGTGGTCGCCGTCGCCGTCTCTCAAGGGAAAATAAATAAATCCGTTTCTATGAAGTTGAGAAATCAGACGAGCTTGATGATTATGCCTATGTAAAAGCCCATTTTACAATTGGGAGGCCCAAGCCCAATAAGCGTATATCAGGTTTCCGATCATCATTCATCACCACCACTCACCAGGCACAGTCTCGTTTCCGATCAAAAACTTAGTTTCGGAGATTTTAAATGGAGGAGAAGGCTTTTCGTTCTCAAAAATGATCAGTTTCGTTCCTCGCCACCGTTCAAGTGCCCGGAAACTCGGGCCTTCCTTTTGTTTTGTTTACACGAATTTTAACTTAAAGGCTTTGTGATTCTCAACCTCCGTCTCTCTATTTCAACATTCATCTCCGTTGACTCGACGAGATTCGCTTAGAAATTGATACATAAATTGGGCAAACCTCGGAGACTGTTGCAGAGAGCGTTCTGATATCAACTTTTGCCGATAAATTTTCATGTAAGGAATCAGAACCTTGCCTTTTCAGTAACGCGTTTCTTTGATCCTAATGCATTCTCAAGTTGGTTTTAGTCAACGGTTTAGGAGACTAAAACCAACCGGTTATTTGCTGCTATATAACAAGTAAATCTCCTCATTATGATTCTTGTGATCGCTTCTTATATGTACCATTACTTTGTCATCAACCTCTTTGTTGCCCTCTTGGTTGTTGCTCCATCCTTTGCCATATACTATATATACTTTAGCTGACTAACCCACGCAGCTTTGATATCTTCTCTACGTTTTGTGTGTTTGGATTTAACTAATAAAGCTTTGTAATTCTGACCATGTTGAAACGTAGGAACAAGCAAATGCTTAAGCTTCCTCGATGTTAGTCCCCAAAGTACTGTTATTTGTTCTCTCTATGCAGCATATATGTTTGTAAGAATATTGGTAGAGTAGTTTCAAAGAACCTCTTTCTATCTATGTTGTTGCCTGGGTCAATGAACCTTATTGAAATAAAGGCCTGGCATAAATGCATCACAATCGTTATTATCATATATCAGACTATGCTTTCTATTGTGCTACTGCTTGCTACTCGTGCTTCTGATGATCCTTTTATCTTATCATGTGTGTCACTGTTCCTGCAGTTGATTGACGACAACAAATGGTATCATTTCGACGACCCACATGTTTCATCTATTCTTTAGTCTCATAACGGGCATAACACGAAGTTGCTGCATTGGTCTCACTCACTCTCATGTCAGGTGATGACATGACCCCTCCTCTGTTCTTTCTTAATCTTAATTCAAGCTGGTGGTTGAAGAGTTCTGATAAGCCACTAAAGGTTTACACAAGGAAGAAGAAGAGGAACGTTGGAGAAGAAACAGAGCAAAAGGATGCTGAATTGGACAAAGAAGAGTCGGGACTTAGGTTCGGAAGAATTGTTTTTGATTAGGGAATTTTCTAGGCGAGAGGGTAAATTTCTGGGTAGTGATGAACAGATTTAGAAGTGTAGAGATAGAGTTTGTGAAGAAGGCTTTGTCATTGATTCTGAGTTAAAAAAGACACATTAATAAGCTTTTCAATAATAATACCCTTTTCCCCTCTACATAAAAGATGCTTTTAAACAATTCTAATGGAAAACTTACCTAATACAGTATCCTCCTAATCCTGATTAAATTAAAGAGTCCCACATCGGGAAAAGAGAAAATTAACAGAGTTATATAGAAAGAGGAGAAGATATGAGATTGTTTGCCAAGCTTGGTAACGCAAGCTTGTAATCCCAGTGGAGGCATTACCGACCCGGTTGGTTCAGTCAGGTTTGGTCCAAGTGGAGGAAGGCTTGTGTGTTTCTGCTCATACTTCTAATCCAAGCTAGAAACATGAGCATGTGATAGCGAAAGCTTGAGAACTACTTTGGCTCTCTAGATTTAGAGGGCAAAAAATGCTTGGAGCAGCGAGTAGTATGCATCAGTTGTCTCTGACTGACTGTCAGAGATGGTGATCTCTTTTCTTCTCTTCTTCTTCACAAAAACCTACAAAACACAAGTCTACTCGAGCTCTATCTCTTTCTCCAAGTTAAATTAAAAAGAATTTTGATTATAGAATCATGAATTCATTGTTCTGTATGTTCGACTCCTTGTGCGCACAGTTTATGAGGAGAAAACTTACTGCTGTTCTATCCTCTAGCAGATCCTCTTCTTGTTCCTTCGGTGATCAAGCTGTGTCGAAGAAGAAGACAAGAAACAAGGTTTAGATGGAGAAGACACTGAGGTTTGCGCCTGAGCTTGACAAATAATGCTTAAGCTTCCTCGATGTTAGTCCCCAAGTACTGTTATTTGTTCTCTCTATGCAGCATATTTATTTGAAAGAGTATATAATATATTGGTAGAGTAGTTTCAAAGAACCTCTTTCTCTGTTGTTGCCTGGGTGATGATGCAGATGGGTCAATGAGCCTTCTTGGGACTGTTGTGGTAACAAAACCATATGCCAGGGGTTTGGAAACCCATTTACCTCTGATCTTGCTTTTGGAGCAAACCGAGTAATTTGTGCCGTTTTTTTCTTTGTGCAGATGGATCCATCTTGACCCTTGGGAAGGAGTGTATCATGACAAACCCATGCTACATCAGAAAGGGTAAGTTTTTCATTCTTTCCATGATTTTCTTTGAACAATCCCCATTATGCAAGTGAAAGCTATTGTTAATGTTTACTAGTGCTATATGGAATTGGCCTTTGTTGTTTACTGTGCAACAAAGGCCATGCTACATCAGAAAGGGTAAGTTTTTCATTCTTTCCATGATTTTCTTTGAACAATCCCCATTATGCAAGTGAAAGCTATTGTTAATGTTTACTAGTGCTATATGGAATTGGCCTTTGTTGTTTACTGTGCAAGTGAAAGCTACTGTTCTTGTTTATATATTTGCTTGTATGTTTAAATTTTATGCATATGTCAATATTTGATAAAATTACAGGCTGCAGCTGTTCCTATCTCAATCTTGTAGCAACATCCATTCTCTTGCATTATTTTTTTCTAATACAATGTGCAATGATTATTGATATAAAGGCCTGGCATTGATGCTGAAGCACGAGCGCATTGCACTGTTTATCATCAGTGTATTCAGCCTGTAGTGCATGGAGTTATGTCGGATGGCTAGGTCTTCTTTTGGCTTTAATCTTGCCTTCATCTCAACCAATGCTCTTACCTCTGATCTTGCTTCTGGTGGCTAGCTTTCCGGGAGACTGTGGCCCAGACTCTGAGTTAACATCTGAAGATGAAAGCTGCTGGGTTGCTGAATTGGTGCTGGCCACTACTAAGCTTTGGGCTTAACCGTGGTATGGGAATGTTGACATGGCTTATCTCAAGCGAGAATATAGGAAAAAGGTAATGCTGTTTATTTCTCTCTTTGAAGTGATTATGTCTCTCTGCCTGTGTTAATTGATGGATACTCATGAGCAACAAAAACGTATATTGAGTTTATATAAGCACTGTGAATAGTTTAATAGGCGATGCTGGTTGGGAGAGCAGCTGAAGCTTTTAAGAAACTTGAGAATGCATTTGAGGTAATGATTTATTTCTCATTTCATCAAATTTGAATCGGTGCATCAAGTTCCCCCTTCTCTGATTCTATAAAACGGAAATCATTTGACCATGATTTCATCTTTTGAAATACATCTTTGTTGCTAAAAGTGTCATTTTCTCTTTATAGTCTTTATCTGCTAACGTAATACATCATCAAGAACCAGGGGACTCGGGGACAAGGTTTCTCTGGCCTTTGGGCAAAGATTTAGATGTGGTATTGATGTTTTAAGGCTAAACCCAATCTTTCCTCTTTTTTTTTTTGTGTAATAGATTTTCACAATTTTGTGCAATGCAAATTTCATTCATGGTTAAAAGTAGTTTTGGTTTAATTGTTTTAGCAATTACGTAAACCGAATAAACTGAAGTTATCGGTCAATAGAAGATTCTCGGCTTTACTTAACGTTTTAATTTAACGCGGGATTTGACTTAAGAGACTTATAATCCGGTTTAATCAAACCGATATTGGTTTAATGTTACAACGTGAAATTAGGTTTCCTTTTTTGTAGAGCATCAGTCTCTATATATACGAGAGAGAGTTCATCATCACTTGTCTGCCTCACACGCAAAACAAAAAATTGCCTCTCACACACAAAAAAAAACTTCTTTCGTAATTTGTTCTCTCTGTTGTTGAAATTAAGGAGAAAACGAGAGGATGGTGAAAACCCGCGGCGGCACTAAGAGGAAGATTCCGATGAAGAAGATCGGGAAGAAAGAATCACTCGCAGTCGCTTTCACCAAACGGAGTTACGGACTTCACAGCAAAGCGTCGGAGCTCTGTCTTCTCTCCGGCGGACAGATTGCCGTTTTAGCTACTCCTGTTTCTTCAAACTCCAACGCCTCCTTCTACTCCTTCGGCCACTCTTCGGTCGACGCCGTCGTCTCCGCTTTTCTGTCGGGACAACGTCCTGTTCCTGTTCGGGAAGAGACGAGGGAGGAGGACCTTGGGATATGCTTGGCTCGCAAGCATTTGGGTTTAGGGATGTGGTGGGAGGACGATGCTCTCGCCGGATCGGAGAATCCCGAAGAATTGACGGAGGCTATCAACTCAATGTCGACTCTGTTGACAAAATTCAAGGATCTGCGTTCGGGAGAACATCGAAGAGATCTGGAGAGGGACGACAACGAGGAGAGCGAGCCTGATCAAACCCTAATTCTTCAATCCGATTCTCCAATTTGTCGCATGGCTGATGATATCGTTGCATTCTCACATGATGATTCACCTTCGAATTACAATGAGATCGTCACTGAAGAGCAACTTGCGATTTGTGAAAGTTTCTGTGATTCGGAGGAGAACAACAACGACAACATGGACAAGGCAAGAAGCTTGGATCAAGAGATGGATATTGATGAGTTAATAGATTTCGAGACGGCCTTTGATACTAAAGCACTCGATGATTGGCTTTTGGAGAGTAGTGAGGAGGAGACTACGGGAACTCTTTTGATGAATTCTCAAGATGCTGATGATGTCGTCTCGACGAATCCAAATCCCATCTCTGATTCTCAAGGCTTTGAAGACAGAGCTTTTGATACTTCAGCATTCGAGAATTGGCTTTTGGAGAGTAATCATGAGGAGAGTACGGGGGCTTTGGATCAAGATAATCTATGCTTCTCTGATTTGTTCAGCACCATTGCTGCAGTTTGAAGAAGATAACAAAGATTGTTTATTATCTGTTATTATTAGTAACTTCTGATCATCATGTATAACCTTTGACCTTGGTTCTACTTTTGTCTAGGGATTGGTTCTGTTTGTTAATTTTGTTTAGAGAAGTGTAATGAAGGTCCTGTTTGAGCTTGATCAATTTTCCATATTGTGGAGATTGATTGAACTCAAACGGTTCAGCTTCGGGTTAGATTAATGGTAAAATCTGAGTTCCGTGTCTTTGATGTTTTGCATTTGTAGTTTCAATTCCAAAAATCATGTCTTTTTATGAATCGCATATCATGTAATGATTTGTCCTGTTTAACTTCAACTGTATCACCCAACTTTCTGTTAATTTCATTATTATGCAATGAATATTGTCACTGGGGAATGTCCAAAATTAGGGGTTAAAATTATAGAAACAATTATTAAGGGTTTAAAACTGGATTCGTCCAAAGAGGACACTCTGCAGAAAGTTAAGTGAAAGTTTCAGGTATGAAGTACACGGTTAAAGTGAGGCTGATGGGTAAAGGAGAGGTTCTTCTGGCTTAGTCTGAAGATAAATATGATGATGCAAGTAGCAATTATGGTGGAGTCTGCATATTGGGGAAGGTTTTGTAGAGTGTTTCGATAGCTGAAATTGACATAATGGGGTTTAGAGCTGATGTAGAAGCGGCTGAAAAGAAGTGTCTCAGGTGTATGACATGTTTTGTTGATAAAGAGTCAAAAGTTTCTGGTGAAGGTCTGTTTAAACAGGAGAATTGAACAAGGGATTGTGTAGAAAGTCTTCCAAGCAAGCTTGACTTTAGATGATCAAGCCACACAGCTTGGTGATATATGATTTAGATGTGTCATCAGTATATGTCTATATAAATGACTAAGCTTCCTCGATATTAGTCCCCAAGTGATTCTTCAGGTCAAACTCTTCTTCAGTAGATGTCTATATAAAGGCTTAAGCTTCTTCGATGTTAGTCCCCAAGTAGTACACCAAAAAAAGTAAAACTTCCATTTAGAGCAGGTTTAAGATTTAAAATGATTTTTGCAACTAATTTACGCTGAATTTCTCATTAATTTATCTGATCCTATTTTTTCATTTTTGCTATTTTCCGTTTAAAGGTTATATAGTTTCATTATATGTTTTTTTATGATTACCATATTTTATGTTATTAAATTTAGATTCGTTATTTCTCTTATTTTGTATTCTCATATTATGATAAATGTTATTTTCTGATAATGAATAAGTTAATAACCTTACCCCAATATGACTGTCAACCCTATCAAATAGTAGGTTATGTAATTTTGTATGCATTCGTTTAATATATTACTACTATTTCCAAAAAATTAGTTGTTCATTGAAACTTAAATTTATTAGTCTTGTGTAATTATTATTCATCTTTCTTGTTTGAATTTTAATGTTTTCCCATATATATACTTTAAATCGTGCAATTAAACAAAATTCCAATAACATAAACCATAAACATTGTTATTCATCATAAACCTGGTCGTGAAATCAAACATATTTAACAATAATAATGATGTTTTATAGTGAAAACTAGTCTAAAATAATAATATTTGTAGATGTTAGTCTTAATAAGTTGGAACAATGGCTGAAATGCCACTTTGGGTGAAGAAGAGATCTCATTTGCCACTCTTCTAATAATTAGTTTATTTCGATTTTCTTTTAAATCCAAAAACCAAGCAAAATATTTATATATCCTTACCAAATTTCTAAAATTACTAACCCAACCACAGTTTATCCACCCAAACCCAATAACCCGTTAATCCATATGGATCTCCACCCAATACACATCCCAATACACGATCCATTTATCTCCAACTCTTCAAAATTACTTAGGGGGTGTATTGAAACTGAAATTTGAGAGAATTCAGAATGATTTGAATTTTAATGAAATTTTAGATGATTTTGGGTGAATTAGGAATTTTTTTATGATTTGTTATTAAAGTCTATGAAATCACACCTAAAACTATGGGATTTGGTTCTTTATATTTTTAACTAACAAACCCCACCAAAACCACTTAAAATCACTCAGAATCCTCTAAATTCCACTACTTAAAATATTTCCAATAACAGGGGATTTGATTTACTTTTTATAAATTCTTGATTGAATAACATAGGATTTGGTAAGACATTTAGAAATCACTAGTTCAATAACAGGGGATTTTAAAAGAACCACCAAATCTTCTAAAATTTCTAATCCAATACACCCCCCTTAATTTCTTCAGTTTTAAATGAGACGATTAAAGATTATGACGAGTCCGATTCCGACGAGTCCGATTCCGACACACTTTCAAAAATCAATTATGTTTATCATTCTTTTAATCTATTCTTTTCATCTTTCTTTCTCTCTCGATCTCCGATATGACAAATGACAGTTTACCCCGCGTCGAAATCTCTCGGCATTGTTGGCGGCGGAGCAACCACCAATCCAACTTTCCTGGCGATTAAAGCTTAGCTATACAGTGCAAATCGTCCAGCTTACCGCTAACCGGTCACAACCGTAGCCATAGCCGTGGATGTTGCTGCCGTTGCTGCTGCTGGACAATTTTCGTAGTCATCCTCTTACTCCTCCTCGTCGCTAGACCAATTCATCACAAGTGGAGAAGAAAACGAAGCAGACGAAATCGGACAAGGGTTTTCCGAGGCAATCGAGGAATTGGAGAGGATGACTAGAGAACCATCGGACATTCTCGAGGAGATGAATCATCGATTGTCTTCTAGAGAGTTGCAGCTGATGCTTGTCTACTTTGCGAAAGAAAGTAGAGACTCGTGGTGCGCTCTCGAAGTGTTTGAGTGTTGAAGAAGGAAATAGGGTCGATGAGAAGATGATGGAGCTAATGGTTTCGATAATGTGTGGATGGGTTAAGAAATTGATAAGAGAGGAGTGCGATGCAGCACAAGTGTTCAACCTATTGATTGAAATGGATTGTGTTGGGTTGAAACCTGGTTTTAGCATGATGGAGAAAGTGATTGCTTTGTATAGTGAGATGGGGAAGAAAGAAAATGTGGTTTTGTTTGTCAAGTAGGTATTTGTACAACTTTGATATTTTAGGACAACCGTAACATTTAGGTACAACTATGTATTTATTTAATACAATTGGATCACTTGGGAACAAGTAAGACCATTTCGGTACTAATGGAATTATTCGATACTACTATGTGTTTATTAGGTACAACTAGGTGCATTACGAACAACTTAGTTTTGAAATGAATTAAGACAGTTTGCAAACAAAATGAACAAAAAAACACGTGTTATAAAAAGACGGTGCCGTCACAAAAAAAAAACCTCATTTAATCCATGGAGCCGTCAAAACACATCTGAAAACAAAACAATTAAAAATTGGTCAAATAGTTGTACTCAAGCTATTATTTGTACTAAATTGCACACAATTGTATTTTGACACTTCTCACGTTTATTTAGTTGAACCGTGATTTAAATTAAATTTTTATAGTTGTACTTACGATAGTAGCTAATTAAAATATATTTACTATGCTTTCATATAATAACATGTGTTAAAAAAAAACCTTATGTGACAAATGGCACAATCAAAAACCATATGTGGAAAAAAACAATTAAAAATTCGCCAAATAGTTGTACTCAAGCTATTAGTTGTACATACAGTTGTATTTTGACACTTTTTTACGTTTAATTAGTTGAACCGTGATTTAAATTAAATTTTTATAGTTGTACTTACGATAGTAGCTAATTTAAATATATTTACTATACTTTCATATAATAATATGTTTAAAAAAAAAACTCATGTGACACATGGCGCCGTCAAAAACCACATATGAAAGAAAATAAATGGCCAAATAGTTGTACACAAGCTATTAGTCGTACTAAATTGCACACAGTTGTATTTTGACACTTTTCACGTTTATTTAGTTGAACCGTGATTTAAATTAAAATTTTGTAGCTGTACTTACGATAGTTGCTAATTAAAATATATTTACTATGCTTTCATATAATAACATGTGTTAAAAAAAATCTCATGGCACCGTCAAAAACCACATCTGAAAAAAGAAAATTGGCCAAATAGTCGTACTCAAGCTATTAGTTGTACAAAAATGCACACAGTTGTATTTTTACACTTTTTAAGTTTAATTAGTTGAACCGTAATTTAAATTAAATTTTTATAGTTGTACTTACGATAATAGCTAGTTAAAATATTTTTACAATGCTTTTATATAATAACTTGTGTTAGCAAAAGTCTCATGTAACACATGGCGCTGTCAAAAACCACATCTGAAAAAAAACAATTAAAAATTAACCAAATAATTGTACCCAAACTATTAGTTGTACTAAACTTCACACAACTGTATTTTGACACTTTTTACGTTTAATTAGTTGAACCGTGATCTAAATTAAATTTTTGTAGTTGTACATAAGATATTAGCTAATTAAAATATATTTATTATACTTTCATATAATAATATGTGTTAAAACAAAAAAACCTCATGTGACACATGGCGCCGTCAAAAACCATAACTGAAAAGAAAACAATAAAAAATTGGCCAAATAGTCATACTCAAGCTATAAAAGTATAAGATAGTTTAAGTAAAAGTATAAGATAGTTTAAGATAGTATAAGATAGTATTTACACATTAACCATAAAAGAATAAGATAGTTTAAGTAAAAATAAAATGTTATGTGTCAAGTGACAATTTTGCTATTAATAGAATTATTTGGTACAACTAAGACAATATGGTACAATTAGGCTTTAATTAAAACAGTTGAAAAATATATATTAAAAAACACATGTTTTAGAAAAATGGTGCCGTCAAAAATCGCAAAAATCAGATCTAAAAAAATTAATTAAAAAAAGGAAACCACGTGTTTAAAAATGGCGGCGTCAGAAATCTCATCTGAGAAATAGTAATTAAAAATTCGGATATTATGAACATAGTTGTCCTTAGTTTCCAGTTGTACAAAATTCTTAATAGTTGTATTTTAACGATTTTAGCGTATTTGTAGTTGAACCTTGATATTAATTATTATGTTCTAGTTGTACACATGATTTTGGACTATTAACTTTCATTTACAACATCTTCATAGTAAAATTTATGAAACTTATATATTTTTGCTCATTTGCATCATAAGGTGGTTAATATTATCAAAGTCTTTCTTATATTGTAAGGTGTGTTTGATGTCAAAACAGGAATATGTATTATTAAATGATATATTCATGTTATCCATTTTTTAATTGTTTCTTTATAGTTTAAGATGTGTTTTGAGTTATTAAGTGGATGATTTATTTGTAGTTTCTCGGTTTGTTGAATATTATTATTATTATGAATTTTTTTTTACTTTTTTATTGAGTAGTTGAACCATATGAACACAGTTTTACTAATAGAACCAAAGAAAATATGAATACAAAATTGTTTTTATAGAACTGTTCTTAGTTGTAAAAAAAATTTAAAAAATATAAGTAAAAGTAAAAGTATAAACCCAAATTGTTTTTAAATAGAAAAGAAAATATAGAACTGTTCTTAGTTGAACCTTAAGGAATCTAGTTATACAAATCCGGAAAATACAAATACAGAATTGATATTAGTTGAACCTTATTATACATGGTTGTACGATCCTGAGAAATACATATACATACACAAAATCACGAGATACATCATGAACAACTAGTTTTTTTTCCTCTCAATGCGGTAGAGTAGGACAAACGCACACCAAGTCTTCTTTGAACAATACTGATGATATTTTTAGGAGCTGGTGCTCGAATTGCATTATCACAAAAAGAAAAAAAAACCTGAGAAGATTAGTTGCAGCATATTAATAGAAGATGAGTAATTCCAGTGGAAGAATCGAGTACCCATTCAATTGACGATGTGCTTGAGAAGCAAAAGCTTCATTCTTGAAATCCACAAATGCATCATTTCTCAATCCGTGGCAATGATTATATGCCAAGTTAGACTAATTTGACATGGAATTTCTTCTTCTCGAGCCAAGAACAGTGTTCTCATCTTGTATTACTAAACATTTCAAGAAATATTTCCTTCGAACAGCTTATGAACAAAACTATAAAACCTTTCAGTCTCCAATATCTTGTGCAAAAATCCATTATTTTCTAAACCTTAAGTAATGTGAATTTTCAAGTAAATCGAATGAAACAGTTGCTGGAAATATATCTCCCACCGGAGCAAGGACGAACGGCAGAAGCTCTGTACTGAGAAAAGAGCTGAGAGCCGATAGCATGAGGAATTCCATTAGGAATATGTCGAACCAGAAGAGTTACCACCATCGGCTCTGCAACCTGAGATTTAAATTACGTCGCCGGGAGGACGCGGAGGCGAGCCGGGCCGAGGGCGGGGAGATGGCGGATTCAGCTGTCGGTGTCCGCGTCGTGTGGGATGAAAGAATCGTCGGGATCGAGCACAATTGAATCGGGCCGGCGATGAGCTCCGGCTGAAAAGGATGTCGACGGCGACTAGAGGAAGAAGAGGTCGACGTGATTTTAATTTTTTTTTTCAGTTTATTTTAATAATTTTCTGAATTTTGATTTAATGAATTTTTAAATTTCTGATAATGATTTATTAAGGGTGAAATGTGAATTTCATATTAATGGGTGGCATTAGACTATTAGATAGCACGTGAGATCAATCTATTATATAAAGACCAAGTTGTGTTTCACCTGAGATCAATCTATTATATAAAGACTGAGTTGTGTCTTACCAAGGTTTGACATGTTAGCTTCCCTCTTCGTGACACATCAGAAAAAAAAAATATTTTACAAATCTTTTTAATTTATTATAGTTTTGAGTCCTCTCTCTCTCGGAAAAGAAAAAGAAGCGTTTACTGTTCTTAAACTTTAAATTCCCAAAAAAACACGGATCAAACCATACATGCCTTCTTCTCTTCTTCTTCTATCGTGTTTTTTTTTTTTTTTTTTGACATTCTTCTTCTATCGTTCTTCTCTTCGAAATAGAGAGAAACACAGAGAGAGAGAGAGAGAGTGACATGAAGGAGGATATGACAAGCAGAGACGAAGCGATCAGAGAGGGAGCTGCGATCCAGAGCTACAATGCTCCTCTATTCACTTGCATCATCCCGCGAGTCATCCATCGATACCGCCGGCGAGGTTAGATCCTTATTATTTCTGCTATTTATTTTTCTTCGGATCGGATCTGTACTTCTGAAAATTTCATGCGAACCTCTTCTACCCGTCTTCTCTTCCCATCACAAAACCATAATTTCCATTCGATTTTTCTTTTAAAAGAACCCTAATCGTATCCCCCACTCGCTTCTCCTTCCGTCGCGTTTTCGCTGAAGTTGATATTGAAGTTGGGGATTTTTAACTCGGATTTTGTAGACTGGAGATAAGATTTTTCTTGTTTAGGATTATTGTAGGGGAGGTGATCTTGCTGGGTACAACAATCTCCATGGAAAAGTATCAGAAGCTGTTGCGAAGCATTTTATGAGGCAATTGGGTAACGAAATTTTTCTGCTTCCAGATCTTTCCATGTTTGCAATTTGGTTTTTTTTTTTTGTTTGTTGGTTAATTATCCGCTAGATTTTCTCATTGAGTTTAGTTTTAAATGGAAATCTGTTACCAATATCCATTCTACAAACAACAAGGTTCCCCATTCGATTCGTTACTTTTCAAGAGCTATGTTTTTTTATAGGTGAATGTGGTTCCGGCCAATATGTTTAGGAAAGTTATCAGTATCACAAAATCTCACTGCAAGCTAGGATTTACAGGTAATTAAAGGGTTCACTTGTCATCGACCTTTTTTGTGAGTTATACTTTCAATTTCAGAAGCTAAGTCTCTTTTTTGGTCTTTTGTTCAGCAACCCTTGTGTGAGAAGATGAAAAGATTACAGATTTGAACTTCCTCAATGGCCCGAAACTATATGAAGCCAATTAGCTAGATTTAGTTAAAGGAGGCTTTATTGCTCTTTTAGTGTGTCTCATAGTTTGGCAAATGCTATGGCAAAGATATTTGTCTCTCTGATTGTTCTTGGTAGTTTGTGTGTATTAGCAAAGATAATGTATGTTTTATTGGAAGTCTTATTTTGGAATACACTTTTGTTGGATATAGGCAGGTGAACTCATGAAAATCGAGTACCAGAAAAAGGTTGCTCATCTAAATCGGGTAAAGAAGCGAGGAGGCCACTCGGATTCATTACAAGAGCATGCAATCCAGTTGACATTCAATCCATGGACTCCACAGTTTCAGAGATCAATCTTCTTCGGAATGAACAACTCTACGTAAAGCTCGTTCACCTTGTGGAGGCGTAAGTTTTGATTGCTGGTTGTAGATATGTTTTTTTATGATGTTTTAGAACAATATGTTTTTGGGTTTTTCCGTATGGAAGTTGTGTTGCAGGATGGGTAAGATGTGGGAAATGATGCAAATGCATCATCAAAGACAAGCCGAGATCTCAAAGTTTCTGAAATCGCTAGACATTTCACAAGCGGTGAAGGAAACAAACGATCATCATCATGAACGCACGATCCAGCTCCTGGCCGTGGTTCAGGAATGGCACACACAGTTTTGCAGGATGATTGATCATCAGAAAGCATAAAAAAAATCACTCGGCGGATGGCTAAAGCTGAATCTCATCCCTATCGAAAGGACGCTCAAGGAGAAAGTATCTTCGCCTCCTCGAGTTCCAAATTCCGCGATCCAAAAACTCCTCCACGCTCGGTACGACCGTTTAGACAAGATCCCGGACGAAATGGCGAGAACCGCAATAATCAATTTCGCAGCGGTTGTAAGCACGATAATGCAGCAGCAATAAGAAGAGATAAAACTCAGATACAGATGCGAAGAGACGAGAAAAGAACTGGGAAGAAATTAAACACTGAGAGGATTGGTACTATAAATACATGCAGAAGCGAGGGCCGGAGGAGATGAATCCGGATGGTTCAGAAGCGGGCTAACGAACACAAAGACGAGGTCGTTGTGAGGCAATTCAATGTAGAACCGATTAAAAAGAGGTTGGAAGAAGAAGAAGAAGCTTACCAAAGACAAAGCCAACAAGTTAGAGAGAAGTCACTAGCTAGCCTTCGGACTCGCCTTCCCGAGCTTTTTCAGTCAATGTCTGAGGTTGCGTATTCATGTTCGGATATGTATAGAGCAGTTGCGTATGTGACTCATCAGCGCCAAAGCCAAAGCGAACGGCATCAGAAACCTAGCCAGGGACAGACTTCGTAAGCATCTCATGTAAGAACAGAGTAATTGTCTTTTTTTCTTTCATCTGAATTTTTAAGCACAGACAAATTCAACGTATAGCTAAATCTTTGTCATTGCTTTCTTATACTATTAGAACAGAGTAATTGTCTTCTTTTTCTTTCATCTGAATTTTTAAGCACACACAAATACAACGTATAGCTCGATCTTTATCATTGCTTTCTTATACTATTAAATTCTGGGTTTTATAAGGTTTGTTACATCTGAGTTTTATAGTGTTGATTTTTAAGGAACTGTTCTTAGTAATAAGTACTGAGATAGTGTGCAGTTGTAATTTTGTACAGTGATCAATATTTGTAATGACATGTAATTTGCCAAACTCATTTTTATCTTACTTTTGGGAGGGGTGTTATATTCAATATTAATTTGTATTTTGTTATAAATTATATTAATACAATTAAAAACGATCTTGAATGTAACAGCAAAAACATACAGAATTATATAAATAATTCCGTTTTTTTAAGTCATCCCGGAATCTAAAATTGGTTTAGATTTTTTTTTTTTGAACCTTTAAAATTGGTTTAGATCGTAGACAACATAATTTGTAAATAAATAAACAATCTAAAACCTCTATAATCAAAAGCTCCAAAAAAATAAATATTTACCATATTAATCTCCAAAAAAGCTCCAAAAAAAAAAATCAGAGTCGAAGTCAAGTAATAGCAAAGGAAAATAAAAAAAAGTTAGAGCAGAAAAGCTCCAAAAAAAAAAAATCAGAGTCGAAGTTATCAAAAATTAAAAATTTAAACGGGTTAATTAAAACAAAATTTATATATTTAAAATTTTAAAATTATATCAACTTTATATTTAAAATAAAATAATATATTAAACAGAAATACAAAATATATAATAAAACACAAATCCGCATGTACACGCGGGTCATCACCTAGTTTTTCCCAAAAAGTGGCATATGAGAGACTCTTGCTCTAATGGATAAGTTACTACTTGTTACTTTAACTTCTCCATAAACATTTATCGTTATATCACCTCACCTACATAAACATTGTTAGAGAATAGCTTTATGCTTTAGAAAATTATAACAATTACAAAAAGTTATTTACTTAAACACTTTTTGGCAAACGATATTTCTGCATATTAAGTTGGTTCACATGGTTAATTATGCAAACCTCTCTAAAAAGAACCATAGTCTAAAATATACACCACGAAATAGAGCAAACGAAGAAAAACAAAACTCTTTTTACATAAGAGTTAAAGGATTGTTTACGATAAAAAAAGATCATGCAACCAAGAAATTAAACTTAATGCGATATAAGATTGTTTTCGATCTTCCACCTTAACACTTCAGACAATTGAAGAAGATCAATTAGTACCTAAAAGTGATATTTTATATATTTATTGGTCTCTTTTGCCGTTCTTTAATGTTTCAAGATATTTATGCTTTTAGTATACACAATGTATTTTATACATGGTTCATATTTATTTATGGTGATAAAAATACATGTTTCATGGTATAACTATAAAAAAACACTGATCATGACATATACTTTAATGATTTGTACCAATGTATGTTATCTTTTTTTTTTTTGAATTATATGTTAAATTAATTCAAAGAAAAAACGTTTTTACAGCAAAGCTACTCTTTTTGAGTTTTGAAAAGGAAGAAAAAAACAACATTTAGACTTTTAATTTGAAACAACGAACCACTTCTGGAGCCCTTCTGCATATCTCTTATCCCCCGCACTACGTATAGAGAGAAGTTGGTTTCTCATTTGTCGATCAATGAATTTGATGAGCGTATTTGGAGAGTTTGGTAAGTCCCCATGCCTGCGAGCATTTCTTTCCCTCCAGATCGTATAGATCGAGCTTTGGAATATGTATCTTGCTAAGAAGCTCTGGATACGATCGAGATTTCCTTCACACATGTAATGGACGAGTGTCTGCCAGTCGGTGGTGTAGAGATTGCCGAGAAGTTTACAAGCAAGTTTGTTCCAGATCTCCGCTGAGAACCTGCATAAGAAGAAGAGATGATCTCGTGTCTCCATCGGGTCCGAACACAAGACGCAAGTAGGATTCACGGCTCCACTCCAGCCACACATACGATCTCCCGTTGAAAGTCTATTGTGCATTGCAAGCCATGTACAAAAGGAGTATTTTGGTGTCGCATGAGTGAACCAAACTCCTCTATGCCAAGTGACGTTGCTAGCGGTTGTTCGGATATGATTCCAAGTGTCTTTTGTGTTGAAAGATGCCTTGAACTTGTTATCCCTGCCTCGCCAAGTCATCATATCAGCCGAGTCCCCCTCCCTGCTCTGTCGTTTTGCTGCAAGTGCATCCTCTATTTCATTTAAGACCCTAATCCGATGCTTTCGTCTGCGACGTGTAGTCCACGCTTCAGCAACAGTGGCCGTTGCCTTTATCCCCATATCAATTGCACCTCTCGGGCCAACCAGATCCATCAACATCCCCATGTCTGACCACTTGTCGTACCAAAAGGAGGCTGTTTCTCCATTCCGTATCTCCATTTTACAGAGATCTTTTGCTATTGCCCTGTATTTTAAAATTTTACGCCACATCCACGAGCCATTACTTGTGCCCTCCTTGATAGCCCAAAAGGACTCTTTCTTGAGCAGATTTTGTTTGATCCATTGCACCCAGAGCGACGGTTGATTTGATATTAACCTCCAGACCAGCTTTAAACAACACACCTCATTCGCCTCCTTGAGAGAACGCAATCCCAAACCACCTTCCGTTTTTGGCTTACATACATCCTCCCAAGCAATTTTGGCTTTCTTTGGGTTTAGTTCTGATCCAGACCAGAGGAAGGCTGAGCATAACTTATCAATCTCACGAATGCATTCCCGAGGTAGTCGAAACGCAGCCATCCAAAAGTTTGATATGCTCCAAAGTACCGATCCAATGAGACCAATGTATGTTATCGATTGACAAACAATACATTAATATATTCATTAATATATATCCTGTTGAAATTTGAAACTACAGTTTGTAAATTTTAACTATAATTTATACAATAATGAATAGTATACATCCTTGGCCAATCGTACCATAAATCTGTTGTTTTCTACGAGTAACAAATTTACGATGGATATCATTCAAATTAAAAGTGTTAAACTTATCGAAACCTACTTGATATTCATTCAATGGATATATATTTACCATATTAATCAAAATCAATATTTTTATATAGAATATAGTGGAGCTTTCTACGAAAAGAAGAGTAACAATGCATTTTTTATTTTATTTTTAAGTAACAACAAAAACAACAAAACCCAAAGAAACAAAAATAACAAATAAAGACTAATAAAATCTCCAATCTTGTCTTTTTGTTTCAACTACCAACTTCCTATGGATTTTGTAATGATAGAAGTTTTTAACAAAAAGAAAATGAGAAGCTCAAAATGCTTCTCTATCCTAACACAACGGTTGGTCATGACTTATACAAACAAGCCCTGGACATCTTGAAGAAATGACATATCAAATTCATCATCACTTTCATATTCTTCTTCTCCTTAGTTTTCATCTCATGGCAATGACTCTCAAGAATCTGACTGCTCCATGTACCCTCTTCTAGATCTATTGAGTCGAGATAAGCTTCGTAGCTTGTTGTTGCTGCACCATAGCTACTGTTTGGGGATAAACTGCTTAGCAAATTTGTCAACAAGACAATAATTTCCTTAACCTCAGGTCGTGCATTCGAGTCATGTGCCCAACAAGATTTCAGAATGGATACAATTTTATCCAGAATACCCACAAGGCTTGGCCTCTCATTCTGTAAGAAAAGAAGATCCAACATTATCAAAATCTCCTCCATTTGAAAGAGATTTTCCATGTACAAAAATGTTGATTTTTGTGACTTTTTACCTTGGTGACAAGATAAGGCACAATAAAATGTTGCAGACCACTGAATGGTTGTATGTTAGTAAGCAACTCCCATAAAACTATAGTGAAACTGTAAACATCAGCTTTGTGATCATAATGCTTCTTCTCCCCTTTTTTAAGTACCTCATAGTTAAACACTTGTTGATACAAAACAAAAAGACATTCATTTATGTATGATTTCTATAAAACACTGTGTCCAAGATTGAGCTCAAAGATTCACCTCAGGAGCCATCCATCTGTAAGTGCCAGCCTCACCAGTCATACCACCCATAGCCTCTTCTCTCGCAAATCCAAAACCAGCCAACTTCGCTCACTGTTTACCAACACATTCTCTTCACACAAAGGGAAAAATCTCAATTTGTTTCTTTACTTTACAAGACCGAATATATGTAAATGGAGCATATATATTTACTTGGCTTTAGATCATGGTGAATGATGCCATTTGACTGCAAGAACTCCATGGCTCGAGAGATATCCAAAGCAAAGCTTAGTGACATCTTCAATTGAAAACGGTTTGGACTAACGTCCCACAATAACCTCTGAAGTGTACCGCCTTCGAGGAGTTCGATAACTATCATTAGTTGTGGCTCTATGCAAGCTCCAACAAACTGTCACAATCATCCAAACACATGTTTACTCATTATTTATAACATAATATATTGAAAACACCAAATAAGTTTTTTGTTTTCATTTTACCTTGACAATATTGTCATGTTTGATCTTGGATAGTAACATAACTTCCTTTTGAACTTTCCTTGTTCTCTATGATTAAAGTAGTTGTTCTACTTGTTCTACTTGGCTGCACTATTTTCACCGCCATAGGAACTCGGTTTTTGTACCTATAAATCACTAGAGTGAACATATGAAATGATATTTGAATGTTTGAGAGATAATATGCTAATCAAAAACAGTGATTAGCAATAAAATTTATTCTTATGCGACTGATAAAGATTAAATGGTTTCTATGTGACATTCAATAGATCCACGCAAACCTGTGGAGTAGATCTAATTGAATCCATTTATTGTTCGTCTCATGAGATTAGACCAAAGCTTCACTTACTGCTTCAATGAAATCTTCACAGTGAAAACTTAAGTTAAAATTGCTAGATTTTGTTTAGGGAAAACCTAACAAAAAAAACAATAGATAATGCTAAAGCTCATACATTGTAAACCTGAGCCCTAAATTCTTTAGAAATACTCTAAACTGAAAATTAAATCAGATTGGAAGAAAGAAAATAAAGAACAAGCAAACATAAAAAAAAGGAATATTATCCCTTTAACAAAAAAACACTAATTAACTAAACGTATATAATTCATAAAATAAAGAGAAAAAATGTAGAGACAGAGAGAGATAGAGAGAGAGGAAACACACAAGCCTTCGTAGACAACGGAGTTGCCTCCTTCGCCGCTCATCTCTCCCGTCATGATGTCGTTAGGGTTGAGTAGCAAATCTCTGCTGATACTGAAAGTCTGAAAGCGAATGGATTATCGTAGCGTTCATAGCATTCAGAGCCAAACGATGGCATCACCAAAGGGTAGCTTGGGTAAAGCGGCATCGCGGAAGGAATCACGATTGTTGGAGCTCTCTGGTTCATCTGAGTTCTCATATCTGAAGACTATAAGTTAGTGAGTGAAGAAGATGAAACTTGGTCAGTATTTATAGTACTGCAAAATTATGGAAATACTTCTGTATTTTGTCTGACACATTTTTTTTTAATATAATGGACACTCCTGGATTACAGAAAAACAAGTGAACTTTTTTTTAATGTATTAACTGACAATTATAAAACTCATTAATTTGAATTCAAGTGTTTTCAATCATTATGTATGGCGTGGTTTCGTTCATAATCTTTTTTTTGTAACCAATTTTTCTTTCCCTTTTTTAATAGGGAAACTACAATGGATAGGATTTAATAATAAGGTATTTCGTTTTTCTGAGACGTCAGTTTCTATTTCTTCACACATGTATAGTAAATTCTTTTTTGCCCTTGCCTTTTTTCTCTATTTACTAGATTTGTTTTTCTTTATATATCTTCAGTTATCAGATGAAGAAACATAAAAAGAAGGAAAAGAGAAACTGACGCAGAAAAAAAAAAGTAAAGAGAAGGAGATGAGAAAAATGGTAGAGGTTGGTGGAGGTGCAGCCGTGCAGGTTGATGGTGTTAGAACGACAGTGAAGGTGCGTCGATGGAGACGGTGGTGATGATAGTGACGGCGGAGGCAACAGCAACGGTAATAACAATATTATAGTGAAGATAACAAAGTAAGAAGAAGAAGATAACAACGGTAATAACGTATAAAAAAACAATACATACAATATCTTGAGATGAGAATGAAGAGAAGAACTCTTTGAAACTTTCACCAATCATTGTGAATTTTCACGTGAAGAGATATTGTATGTATTGTTTTTTTTATACGTCGCCATATGGTTCATAACATTTTCTCATAGCGATACCATTACCACTACCAACATAATTTTAAATATTTATTTTTAACCAATTTTTTTATGTGCATCGTTCGATTTTAGAATATATAATTATTGCAATGGTCGGAACTTTAAATCTGACAATTGCAGCTATTGTGGACAATCTAATAAATATATAAATTATAGGTTATATAACAAAATATAGTATTTCATTTAATACATTCTACATTATAAATTATAAATAAATAAATTTTAGTAATCATTTTAATACAACAATTCTTGACAAAAAAGTACCCAAC
This sequence comes from Alliaria petiolata, assembly GCA_020283515.1. NCBI lineage: Eukaryota > Viridiplantae > Streptophyta > Magnoliopsida > Brassicales > Brassicaceae > Alliaria > Alliaria petiolata. The sequence goes on from JAHZTW010000001.1 coordinate 65,764,662, forward strand.
ATTACAAAAATTATGCTAAAAAATATACAATTCCATTTAATTTAACAAAAAGGGAAAAAAATATAAAGATGACAATGCAGAATATGCAAATAATTTTCCTCCAAAGAAAAAAATCAAGATAAAGAGATTAGCAAAGAAAAATAATTTAACAACTACTACGGAAGAAAACAACCTCAATGATATGGAACAAGAAACTCAAATATTCAAAAGAGCACTAAAAAAGAAAAAGATGATAATTGACGATGATTTCATATGTTCTTAATACAATGTTTTTTTAGTTTTTTAACGTCTGAAACGGATTACCATTGAAATTGGGAAGGAACAGAGTTTGACAAAGATACAAACTGCTGGAAATAGAAGAAAAATAAGCATCAAAATCCTAAGGGAAGGATTTATTAGATGCTCCTGGTCGCCTCTCGTCTCAGGCGCTCATGAAGCCAAGCCGGACCTCCTAAGGCGAGGAAGGACTGGATACGCCCATCTCGAGTTACACTTTTGGCAATGTCTCTTGCAATAGAATTACCGACTATCGATTCCACTTCAAAAGAACATCTCACAAATCCTGCAGCAAGTCTTTGGATATGCTCCAACAAGTTGCGGTATCATGGCCATTGCGATGGTTTTAGAATCACCTCGATTGCATCTGCATAATCTGAACCATTAAAACATCCAGTGATCTCAGATCTCTAAGGCTTTGTAGTCCCCATATAATGCATCGAAGCTCTGCCACTAGTCTATCGGGTGATCTTGTGAAGGCTTCTCTTGCATGGAATTTGACTGAACCATTGTGATCCCTCGATATCCAGGCACCACCACTATGCAAGACATTGTTTCTCCAATTAGCATGTACGTTACATTTTATCGTACCCTCTATGGGAGGAGACCGTCTGTTATCCGATCTCTGACCACAACCGTTCTGCCCATTTTGAGATGCATCCCCCGTATTAACACTAGTTTCGTTGGTGTTACAGTCACATTAACGCCCATTGGAGGATCGATCACGACTTTGTATACTGAATTGAGGAGTCCAACGCTTGTGGCAGTTCTTGTGAGATTTACTTCTTCTCTGAGGCTTGGGATTGTGATGGAAGGCAAGATGAGATCAAGAACAGAAGGCTTCGGGTAAGGACAGACTGTTTTCTTTCAGAGGACTCTGGAAATGGAGGTGTTCATTGTAATCAGCACTTCAGCAGAACACAAGTACAAGACGTAGTCATGTGTGGTCATGTCGTATATGAGGGAAATCAAAATTATAGGGTGAAATCATTTTGTTGTCATGTAATCAGCAGAGCACAAGTACAAGACGTAGTCATGTATGATTTTCCTTATGTTGCTGTCCGTCATAGTTAATATCTCCATTAGCGTGACCCTTTCTTACCCTGCCTCATCATTGCTTACTTATTCCCCAGGAAATCATCGACGCTTAGAACAAAAATAAAAAAGGTAATGGTCCGATTGTGAATGCCCGATGAGGTCAGTGTGAGCTCAGACAGGTCTAACCCGTAATCCATCCACCGCTAGAAACGGGAAGTGTTTGCTGCTCTGTGAAACCAGCCTCACACATTGCCCTCTGCTCTAGAAGCAACATGGTTCAAGCCTTCGTTTGGACCACATGACCCAGTTTCTGGCCTGGATCAGGCAGGTCAGTATAAACCCAAACCCGAGCCCTCCCACATGGACCATACCAACGTTCCATTACATTTAGAGCCTCCACTCGGATTACAAGCTAACGATAACTAGCTCGGCGAACAATGTACTGTTTTTTTTCACTATATATGAAACTCTACTAATATGGTTTTTTTCGATGTGGGACTTGATAAGTTTTCAAAACCCAATTAATATTCGGATTTTCTTATAAAAAAGTTATTTAGAGAAATTATTGAAAAATGGTTAAACAAACACATTGGTTTAATCGACTCTTGGTAATAAAAATCCACCACATAATAGATGAAAAGGGTTCTCCCGCAACGACACATCAAAAACTGGTAAATTGAAAACAAAACAAAACAAATAACTAATCAAATTTTAAAAAACCATCAAATAACACAAATAAATATTAATCAAACTATCAAATATACATAAACTCATTTAATTTGAATTTAACTATTAAAAAATCAATATAACATAACATATAAAGTTAATAATATTCAAATTTAATTTAAAAACAACATAAACATATATATACAATATTTAATAAATAATCGAAAATATAACAAATTATATAAAAAACAAAGAGAAGAAAAAAAAAGAGCGGATACAATGAAATATATTAAATTTTACAACATGGAAAGAGGAGAAGAAATCAATGAAATATATATATATATATATATATATATATATATATAAAATCTAAAACTGGTAAATTGAAAAGATAAAAAAAATATTCAATAAAGAATAAAAATATAACAACTTATAAAAAAATAGAGAAAAAAGAAAAAAAAAAAGAGAAAAAGAAAAATGCATGCAAAGAAATATATAAAATATTAAAACATGCAAAAAGGATATGAAATCAATGAAAAATATATAAAAACTCAAAATAATAAATTGAGAAACTTAAAAACTATTTATATTAAATTTTACAACATGGAACAAGGAGATTGAATTGAAAGATATATGAAGAGAAAAACATAAAATGGTAAATTTAGAAAGTAAAAAAATATTCAATAAACAATAAAAAGATCACAAATTATAAAAAAGGAGCGAAAAAAGAAAAAATAACTTGAGAAAAGATAAATGCATACAAAAAATATACAAAAATTTAAAACATGCAAAAATGATATGAAATCACTGAAAGATATATAAAAACTCAAAATGCCAAATTGGGAAACTTAAAAACTATTATAATATTAATTTTTAGACGAATAAAAAAAATATGAAGATTGAAGAAAAAAATAGAGAGAAAAAGAATAAAATAGAAAGAAAGAAGAATGGATACAAATAAATATATAAAATTTTACAACATGGAAAATGAGAAGGAATCAATGAAAGATATATGAAAAGAAAAATTTAAAATGGTAAGTTGAGAAAGTTAAAAAATATTCAATAAATAATAAAAAGATAACAAATTATTTAAAAAATAGAGAAAAATGAATGCATACAAAAATATTATGTTTTTAGTTTTTTTATTTATTTTAATTGTAAATTTTCTATTGCGTTTTTAAGAATTTTTATATTTTTGTAATCTTTATGATCTTTCTAATCTTTTTTATATTCAATCTTCATATTTTTTTCATTCGTCTAAATTTAAATATTATAATATTTTTTAAGTTTATCAATTTATTATTTTGAGTTTTTTATATATTATTCATTGATTCTATATTTTTTTTGCATTTTTGTAAAATACACATTAAAATATATTATTCAGATTTTCTCCTAATCTATTATATAAAAGATGCTCAACTCTCTCCAACTGAGTACCACATCATCATTTTTGATTAATATGGAGATGACATGTGTTATTCTCTCTAATTAATGATGCAAATTTTGTAAAACAAAATTAATATGCAAATTTTGTAAAACAAATTTAATAGATAAAATGCAAATTTTGTAAAACAAAATTAATAGATAAATTTAAGGTATTGTTTTTCAAACTACTAAGAGAACATGAAGAGTTTTTTTATTAGTGACTCTTGGATAACTTATTTTTGTAAATATTGAATAATAATATAGGTTCTAATTATTTTTTAAAAATTGTTAATATTTCACTTATTTTCATTTCTTAATGTTGTTCAAACATGTTTTATTCAAACATGTTCTATTTATTCACAACAACTTAGGAGCCACCAAATCTTTTAAAGATCAAGGTTTTAGATGCATCAAGATTCGCAAAGGAGTTAATTTACCACAGCCAAGACCTCTTCCGATACTATGTTCAAGTTTATGATGGAGCTCTTACAATATTCAAGGTCTTGGACTCAGTAAATCCGAGGAAAAAGAGATTTGCATTCCAGTTTGTTGGTGAAATACATGTGGTCCATTCGGTTATCTTCGACAGTTCGTTTTGCTTCTTTGGTAAATTTAGTGTATAATTTTCTGACAAAAAACTCTTTTCAATTTTAAGATATACCTGATTGAACTTAAATGAAGAAATATGATAAACTCAAAACCGATCGAGATATGGCTACTAATGTCGACCCTGAGATCAAATGAAAGAAAGTGTTTTGTTCAACAATTTCCATGTTTAGGAAAACATGTGGTATCACACTATTTCTTAAATAGTTTAACGAGAAAAATGAAGCTGAGTTATCTTTTTATTTTGAAATCCTAAAATTTTCTTTCGCCTAACTTAAGACGAAGTAAAAAGAAAGTAATAAGGTCAGAGATAACAATCAAGAGATTACACAACATATAAGAATCAAAATAAAAAGTAATTCTTTAGTTTTAATAAATCAAATGATTATTTTAATAAAAACTAGAATCTGAAAGGAAACACCAACATATAGAAGTGTTAAGTTTACTACTATGTGGATCGAAACTATGGTTTGAATATTTTTTCGGTGATTTTAATTATGTTGCCCATTTTATACATTTAACTTGGTTTAACCACATTTTTATAATAAAACCAAATATAGCAAATAAAACCCGCACGTATGCGCGAATATTCTCCTAGTCTATTATATAAAAATTGGCTAACTCTCTGCATATGAGTGCCACATCATCATTTTTGATCGATGTAGAGATGATACATGTCATTCTCTATAATTTTTTTTTTTAATCGTCTGAATGCAAATTATGGAAACAATTACAAGGATATATTTAACGAACAAATTAATTATTCTCCAAAGATCTACAATAGAAATATGGGCCCACCATGAATATCTTCTGTCCCTCCTTTCCTTATCTCGTTATCTCCAATAAGCTGCCGTAGATCCGTTCTTCCGTATCTGGCTACTTCAAATAACCTGGGAAAATCATACCTGCTGGGAATCGAAACCCAAACCTCCTGGTGTAGAAGTATTAAAGAACCCTTAAGTCAACCACTAGACTAAGGGGACTTCCACTCATTCTCTATAATTTAAAGTTATAATTTTTTTAAACAATGTTCATAACATTATCATTCCCCCTCAAAGAAAGTGAATAGTTTTTTGTTATTGACATAGGTACTACGTGAATGTTAAATAACATTTTATATTCTAATTAAATAAATAAAAAAAATTTGATATTTTATTTTAGTTTTATATAACTCTTGATTTTTCAATGTTATTTAAAATTTGTATTTTTTATTTATTTTTAATATTGTTAATAATCTATACTATAATAGATTAAGAGGCTCTCCAGTGCTGACACATCAGTTCCTCCTTATAGATTTAACTCATGATTTATTTTCCATGTATGCTAAATATAAAACCCAATTAATATTTACTTCTTTATATAAAATTTAAAAAACCACAAAAGATCCTCAATAAATAATCGTTGAGATAACTGATTATAAAAAAAAAAAAGAATATGACCAAAAAAATAAAAAAAAACATGTAAAAGTATACAAAAGTAGAAAAAAAAACAGAAAAAGAAATGGAATCAATAACATATATGTGGAAAAAAACAAAACTCAAAATGTTAAATTAAAAAAAAAAATTAATATGAAAATTTAGATAGATGAAAAGAGTATGAGGAATAAATAAATATTAATAAAAAATATATAAAAAATAATAAAAAATGATAAACAAAAAATCAAAAAAAATTTACTAAAATATATAAAATAATATTGATAATGAAAATTTGAAAACATATTAAGCATTCACAAACTAAAATAATACCCGGGTTCTCTCCTAATTATTATAATACAAGACCAGTTCGGTTAAGGTACCTTTTTCAAAATTCATGACCGTTTCGATTACAAATAAATCGACTCTCGGTTTGAAATTATATAACTGTTAGGTAACGCGTGTTATCAAACGCGCAGCTAGCTCTATACATCAAAACATTTTATTCCAAATTTCTTTTATTTCCATAGTTCTTCAAAAAATCCTCTTTTTGTATTTTTTTCTCCAAATATTCTGTCGTTCTTCTTCTTCTTTATTCCTCTTTGAAGAATTCTCTCGATCCACTCTCGAAGATTTGCAAAAACGGAAAATCTATTTACATTCTTAGACTAGTAACAGTTTCGTTCTTTGTAAATTGTGAATTGGTTTTGAGGATTTCAGAGTTACGTGTAGTCTTTGATTCGCGATTTGGTTTCAAAGTTAGTTTTCTAATCCTTCAATTTTTCCTTTTTTGTTGTAGCGATCTTGATTAGCGTTTTCTTTTGAAGCTATCTACAAGCTTGATTCCGCCTGAAATCGACCCGATTGGTTAGGGTTTCTCGCTCGTCGTCGAGGTGCGTCTCTGTCTATGTTAGGGTTTCTAAGTTTCGTGCAATCATTGTTATGTTTGTACTGATGGCGATTTTGATTAGCGTTTTCAGTTTTTCTAACCGTTCATAGTTTAATTTTTTCAGTGATCTTGGTTAGGGATTCTTTTTCCGTTTCCGTTTTGAAGCCACCTCTTGATTCCGTCGAGGTTAATTCTCTGTTTATGCTTGGGTTATCCGTTTCGTTGGTGTTTCTGAAATTTATTGCATACAGTGTCCCTTTCTCTGTTACTACTGATTCTTGTGGTGGTCAAGGTCTGTGGAAAGATCCGTATCTTCACTACATTCATAGCTTTGTGTTTAAAACTCTGTATAATCGTTATTATGTTGTATTGATTGTGATTTTGTTTTGGGGGTTGTCAAATTTCCTAATATGCTCAAAGTTTAATTCTTGCAGTGATCTTGGTGCTTAGTGTTTCTTTTGAAGCCATCTGGAAGCTTGACTCCGCTTTAAACTGGTAAATTCTCTGTCTGGCTGCTAAAATTTCCTTTTGCAAGAAGATTTCAAAGCCTTTTGTTCAAAACCCAAGAGATTATGTGTGCTTCATAACTTTTTGTTTCGTTTGGCGTTTTTGTTTTTCACTTCAACCCCAAAAAAGATCAAAGGCAGACACTAATTCAATAGTGTTCTGTCAATAATTATTTGGGAACATTGTCCCATTGCAAGATTGTGAATTGAACCGATATATGGGTTGGTGGTGCATGCCTAAGGAAGAATGTCTTTAGACAAAGACTCAAAAAGGATCATAGGCAGACACTGATTTAAGTGTGTTGCAAGATTGTCCCATTGCAAGATTGTGAAGTGAAGTATGGGTTGGGTTGGGTGGTGCATGTCTAATGAAGAATGTCTTTAGACAAAGACACTAGAATGAAAACAGATTCCTACTTTAATACCCACGGCTTTAAAAGTCTGAGGCAAAGACTTATATTTTGGAATGGAGGATAACGAGGGATTAAGAAAGTCTCAAGGCAAAGACTATGATCTGAAAAACAGATTCCTTACTACCACTTACGACGGCTTACAAAAACTCTAAAGGCAAAGACAATAGGTCGGTTTTAGACTTGTTGGATAGAAAACTCTTTTGGCAAAGGAAATGGGTCAGTTTTATACATGCTGGATGTAAACAATGACCAGTGGCTTAGAAAACATTCTTGGACAAATATTATGGGTCGGTTTCAGACTTGTTGGATGGAAAAAGAAAACAACCAACGACTTTAAGAAGACTTAAGACAAAGACTGAACTGGGAACTATGTCATGTTAAACCAATATATGGGTTGGTAGTGCATGTCTAAGGAAGAATGTCTTAAGACAGAGACTATGGGTTGAATTACGACTTGTAGGATGGAAAAAGAAAACAATCAACGACTTTAAGAAGACTTGAGACAAAGACTGAACTGAGAACTATGTCCTGTTGGAAACATTGTCCCGTTGCCTAAGGAAAAATGTCTCTAGACAAAGACTTTGGCTTGAAAACAGATTAGACAATGTCTTTAGACAAAGACTCTGGTTTGAAAACAGATTTCTCACTTTAATACCCAAGGCTTAAAAGTCTCTAGACAAAGACTTAAGGAAAGACAACGAAGTGGAAGATAACGAGGGATTAAGAAAGTCTCAAGGCAAAAGACTCTGGATTGAAAACAGATTCCTCCCTTAAATACCCACGGCTTTAAAAGTTCCTAGACAAGGACTATGAATTGAACTTTACTACTACCAACGGCTTAAAAGTCTCTAGAGAAATACCTAAGGCAAAGATTGAATTGAAAACAGATTTCCCACTTTACTACACACGGGTTAAATACACACGGCTTAAATACACATGGCTTAAAAGTCTCTAGACAAAGACTATGAATTGAAAACAGAGAACATGCTGGATGGAAAAAAGGACCAAGCGGCTTATAAAACATTCTTAGACAAAGAATATGGGTCGGTTTTCGACTTGAGAGATGGAAGAAAAACAACCAACGACATAAAGAAGTCTTAAGACAAAGACTGAACTGAGAACTATGTCTCCACGATAACCACAAGGCTTAAAAGTAGACAAAGACTATGAGTTGGATGGATAGAACGACCAGTGGCTGAAAGTCACCAATGGCGCTGAAAAGTCCAAAAATGGTTTATATTTTGGTGGATGTAAAGCGACCAGTTGTATGAAATCAGTCTCAAGCAGAGACTGCAACGAAAACAAGTTCTTAGACAAAGACTATGGGTCGGTTTTTGACTTGTGGGATGGAAGAAAAACAACCAACGACATGAAGAAGTCTTAACACAAAGACTCCACTGAGAACTATGTCTTTGCGATAACCACAAGGCTTAAAAGTAGACAAAGACTATCAGTTGGATGGATAGAATGACCAACGGCTGAAAAAGTCACTAATGGTGCTGAAAATTCTAAGACAAAGACTATGAGTTGGTTTATATGTTGGTGGATGGAAAGAGTGACCAATTGTCTGAAATCAGTCTTAAGCAGAGACTGCAACGGAAACAGGTTCTTTTATTACCATTCATGGCTTTGGGAAAAAAAAATGACTAATAGCTTAAAGAAGACTTGTTGGATGGAAAAAACGACCATCGACCAATGCTTAGAGAACTCTTAAGATAAAGACTGAATCGAGAACTATGTCTATGTGATAACTACAAGGCTTTAAAGTAGACAAAGAATATGGGTTGGCTTTCAATTTGTTGGATGGATAGAACGACCAACTGACCAAAACAGTCTTAAGACAGAACCTGGAACAAAAACATGTTATCTTATTGCTACTCACGGCTTGGAAACGTCTTTAGCCAAAGAAAAGGTCCAGAATTTGACCTGCTAAATAGATAAAAAAAACAACCAGCGGCTTAGAAAAGTCCAACTGCTTAGAGAAGTCTTAAGCAGAGACTGCAACAAAAACAAGTTCTTTTATTACCACTCACGAGTTTAAAAAAATGACTAATGGCTTAAAGAAGACTTGTTGGATGGCTTAAGACAAAAACTGAACCGAGAACTATTTGTGTGATAACCACAAGGCTCAAAAGTAGACAAAGATTATGGGGTTGGCTTTCAATTTGTTGGATGGATAGAACACCAATAGCTGAAAAAGTCACCACCGGCTGAAAAAAGTCTTAAGACAAAGACTATGAGTTGAATTATAATTTGGTGGATGGAACGAGTGACCAAATCAGTTTTAAGATAGAGACTTTGAATCAATTTAGATTTGTTAGATGGTAAAAACAACTAACGATTTGTTGTATTGAAAAAAGGGCTACGGCTTAAAGAACTCATAAGGCAAATATTCTTGACAAAGATTATGAATCGAGAAAAGATTCTTACTTAACCACACGGCTTAGAAATCGTTAGACAAAGATTATGAATCAGTTTAGACTTGTTAGATTGTGAAAAACAACTAACGATTTGTTGTAAATAAAAAAGATTATGGATCAGTTTAGACTTGTTCGATGGTGAAAGCTATTTTTGATTCGTTGGATGGAAAATACTACCAACAGCATCTACGTGAAATTTGACTAACTAATTCTGTTTTTTTTTTCAGGTAAGTGTTTGAGAAGGTGCTCAAAATATTATAGACTCTGAGGAGATTCAAGTATAACAGACTTTTGTGACAGGTATGTGCTTTTAAAAACTTGCTTGTAATTAGTTTATGAAATTCACAAGTAGGATAAATATATGTGAAGACTAATTTTGATTTACACATGACATGTGTTTGAATAAGCATCCAGAATCTTAGGTGATTTACAAGTGTTAGCATATTTTCTGTAACATCTTGAAGTATAAAGACTAATGTTGATTTGCTCAGGTATGTTTTCTTGTCATGGACGCCAAATGGATTTCTAAGTGTAGCTAAATTTTGTGAGCACGTATATGCTTTTTTAGCCTTTTCTTTAATTCATTAATATTAGCACATATGAAAATCAAAAAATGTAAAAAGTAAGCTAGATATACATAATTTAAAGAACTAAAAATGCAGTTTTAAGTGTCATTTATAATTAGAAAAAAATATTAATTTCTTAAATAGCTGTCTTGACAATATCTAGTTGAAACTTACTATTTGCTAATAAACATTGATAAAATAATAGATTTTACATTTGGTATTAGTACATTGCATTTTTGTGTTTACAGTATCAATTATATTTCTTTTGATTAGAAAAATACTTATTTTTAGGTTTTGGTGCGTGATGTAGCATCCCTTTGTTAAGTTAGCGTGGCTTTTACTTATTTCATTTTTTACATTAAAGTAAACTTTTCTTTTATTTAGATCGAAGAGATTATGTCTTTTGGTGTTGGTGTTTACATCTCTTTCTAGCTATAAATATAATTATCTTGACTCATTGTAAAGACGGTTTTTGATTAATAAACTTTGAGAGATTCTCTCTTTTGAAATCGACTTTGAACTTGCAATTCTTTGAGAAGACTTCAAACTCAATTCGTCTCAAGTTCCTTGATCCCGGAAGATCATCGATACTTGGTGTTTACGCTACTCCGTTGCTACAACAGTTGATATTAGAGATAAAGGATCCTCATCATGCCGCCTAAGAAGAATTTCCAGAAGACAACCGAGGCTTTTCGTGGGTTTCTCGCTGGATTTCATGAAGATTTCTGCACTATGTTGCGTGGTCCATAGAAACAGCTGTCCGTGTGGTGTTGCAAGAGCATCAACGACCTCCCACAAACCCTCCTCGTGCTGCTCCGATTCTCAGGGAGGATGACGATGCAGACCTCTTTGCAGGACAGAGAACGCGTGTGGTACATCCTTTACAACAGGCTGAGGTTTTAGTTCCGCGGGGCGAGAATAACCGGTGGGATTCTGGATTTAAACTTGATTTACCAGACTTTCATGGTTCTCTGCAACCAGAGGAATTACTTGATTGAATTAGCTCAGTGGAGGAGCTGTTATGAGGGTTCCGTTGGTGGTTACCCGTTTTAAAGGTCGGGCTTCGGCGTGGTGGCAGCAAGTGAAGGACAAGAGGGTGCGAGCTGGTAAAGCATGAATCGCGTCTTGGGATAAGCTGAAACGCCTTCTGCGTAAATCGTTGTTGCCTTACAACTACGCGCGTACTGATGAAGGAATAGAACCGATAATGCAAAGGTAACGTTGATTCTGTGAATTCCCGTTAGCTTAGCCTTCTTAAAACCGTTGATTCTTGAAGAATACCCGGAGTTTAAGGTAAAAGAAGAGTCTTTCAAAAGCTCTATGTATTAATCAAAATCTGAAGTGTCGATTACAAAGCACCTATGGCTTCTTTATATAGGCTAAACACAAAACAAGAATAAGGAAAAGACTTAGAATAAGGAAATCTAGAAAAGTTAAACTATCGTAAGAAAGAAAAAGCATCCGAAAAACTAAATAGGAAAAACTTAAGTAAAAAGGAAAAGATTGATTTGTATGCTGCATCAGGTCTCCCCCCGTAAGAGAAGATTCGTCCCTGAATCTTGGATGGTGTCATTATCTGCTGGTTCATGACGAAAGAGATGTTTGACATTGAAAACATCAGCGGTGTTAATATGAGAGGGAAGCTTTAAACGATATGCATTTGCATAGATCTTCTCTATGATCTCCACAGGACCTATTTTGCGTGCTTTAAGCTTGTTGTACGCATGTGCTGGAAAGCGGTCTTTTGTAAGAACAGCCAAAACTCGATCACCAACACTGAATTGTACATCGCGGCGATGCTTGTCCACATTCTGTTTGTACTTTATTGTTGTATTAGCCAAGTTGTCACGAGCTTGATTGTGCACTCGTAACAAATCGTCTACAAAGTCTACATCTCGTCCATGAAGTCTTGTCCGGTCCGGTGGTAATTCTAGATCAAGAGGACATCGCGGAATGATACCATAAACAATCTGGAATGGACTGAATCCTGAACTTCGATTTGATGCGTGATTGTGTGCAAACTCGGCTTGACAAAGTTGTGCATCCCACGATTTGATGTTGTCACCCACTAAACAGCGAAGCATATTTCCCAAAGCTCGATTTGTGACCTCTGTTTGTCCATCATATTGCGGATGGTAGGCGGAACTCATATCCAAACTAGTATGCAAAAGTTTCCATAATGATCGCCAGAAATGACTAATAAAGCGGGAATCTCGATCAGAAACAATGGAAACTGAAAGTCCGTGGAGGCGGTAAATCTCTCGAAAAAACAATTGAGCCACTTGAACCGCATCCGTCGTCTTTTTACATGGAATGAAATGCGTCATTTTTGAGAAACGATCAACAATGACAAAAATAGAGTCATTGCCTCGTTGTGTTCGAGGAAGTCCAAGAACGAAATCCATGCTGATATCTGTCCATGGCTGGGTAGGAATTGGCAAAGGCATATACAGACCTGCATTAGAAGCGTGACCCTTAGAAGCTTGACAAACCGTACATCGAGCTACGAATCGTTCAACATCACGCGTAAGTGTTGGCCAGAAGTACAAAGTAGTGACAAGTTTCAATGTTCGATCTTGTCCAACATGGCCTTCCTTGTGTAATTCAGAGATGACTTGTAGACGGAGGCTACAGTCAGGCAAACATAGCCGATTCTCACGAAAAAGAAAGCCATCGATGATAATATAATCTGTACGCTTTCCTTGTTGCAGATCAGTCCAAATTGGTCCGAAGAAGGGATCACTAGGGTATAAGTCTGCAAAACTCGTGAAACCAGGAACAGAGACACGCAGAGTTGCAAGAAGATTGTGACGTCGGCTTAACGCATCAGCTACTTTATTCAACTTTCCAGATTCATGTTTGATGACAAATGTGAATTGTTGTAAATATGCAATCCACGAGGCATGTCGAGAAGAGACTTTGTCTTGAGTGCCGAGGTATTTAAGAGCCACATGATCTGTATAAAGGACAAACTCTTGATGAAAAAGATAATGTCTCCAATGCTTTATTGCTTGCACAATAGCATAGAATTCAACATCGTAAGTGCTATACCGGCCTCGAGAACCCGTCAACTTTTCACTATAGAAAGCCACTGGTCGCCCTTGTTGACTTAATACCGCTCCAATGCCCAGTTTAGATGCATCACAATGTAACTCAAATGGCATGTTGAAGTCGGGCAAGATAAGGATAGTCGCTGAAGTGAGCTGCTGTTTGATTGCTTCAAAAGCAATAGTTGCCTCCGTTGTCCAATTAAATGAAGATCCTTTCATACAATCTGTAATTGGTGCTGTGATTGTGCTAAAATTAGGCACAAATCTTCGATAAAAAGATGCTAATCCATGAAAACTACGGGTTTCGGTGAGGGTAGTAGGTAATGGCCAAGATGATATTGCAGCCACCTTTTGTGGATCCACTTTGAGACCGTCTTTGGAGACTACATAGCCAAGAAAAAGGACCTCTTCAACGCCAAACTCACATTTTTTAACTGCGACGAAAAGCTTCTCGCGACGAAGGACAACCAAGACTTCACATAGATGATTCAAATGTTGCTCCAATGAGTTGCTAAAAATCAGAATATCATCAAAATAAACCACCACAAACTTTCCGATAAACGGACGTAAAGCTTGATTCATAACCCTCATAAAAGTACTTGGAGCATTGGAAAGGCCAAAAGGCATAACCAACCATTCAAAAAGTCCTTCGCGGGTTTTAAAAGCTGTCTTCCACTCATCTCCAGGCCGAATACGAATTTGATGATATCCACTTTTGAGATCAAGTTTAGTAAATATAGATGCATTTCCGATTTGATCAAGCAGATCATCAAGTCGTGGAATCGGGAAACGATACCTAGTTGTTATTTTATTAATTGCTCTGCTATCCACACACATACGCCATGATCCATCCTTCTTGGGAATGAGTAAAGCAGGGACATCACAAGGACTTAATCTTTCACGAAGATAACCCTTTTGAAGAAGCTCCTCAACCTGACGACGAAGTTCCTCATGTTCTTGTGGACTCATACGATAATGAGCCCTGTTCGGTAGTGACGCATTAGGAACTAAATCGATGTGATGTTGAATATCACGAAGTGGTGGAAGGCCTGCGGGAAGTTCTGTAGGAAAGACGTCAGAAAATTCAGATAGTAAAGGTTGAAAGGTTGACGGAGCAGCAACATTGGATAAAACTTCTTTTCCCGAGCAAGCAACCAAAGCGTAAACACATTCAGCCCTGCAACAATTGTTCCACAAAGGGAACCTTAGAGAGGAGAAGCACGAGCTTGGTCCCAGATGATGTAGTGAGAGGTGTTGTGGTTCGATGTTCCAATGATGCTTCTGGAGTGGGTAAAAGTGTGATCTTTCGATTTTGAAAAATGAAAGAATACGTGTTGGCTTTTCCGGCATGGTGTGCATCACGATCATATTGCCATGGTCTACCCAAGATCAAGTGAGAAACATCAATATTCGCCACATCACAATATGTGCTATCTTTATAAATATGACTGATCTAAAACTGCACCAATACACGACTGGAAATTCGGACCTCTGCGCTTTGATTCATCCAGCCTAGACGATACGGGTGAGGATGTGGTTCTTTTGGAAGTGAAAGTTTGCGCACAGCTTTTTCAGATATTACATTCGCACAACTACCTGAATCAATAACGAAACGACAAACTTTTCCGTTTATTGTACATGTTGATTGAAACAGATTCGTACGAAGCCATGATTCGGGTGAGAGCATTGGTGCCAAGCAATTTCTGCGTATAACTAGAAGTGAGCCTGTGTCGCCATCAATTTGATCTTCTGGAAAAGAGGTAAGCTGCTGATCCTCATAAGTATCATAAATTGGCTCGTCGTCAAGTTCACCCGCTAATAATCCTCGTCGATTAGCATTAGGACACACAGTTTGTCTATGACCAATTTCGTTGCAAGTAAAACAACGCAATGCATTAGTACGAGGTGGTGGCCGAGACGAAAAAGCGATGTCACCAGATGGAGCAGTTCATGGAACTTGCTGACGAGAAGAGTCACGAGGTTGATCCGTAAGCACTTCTCCTGATGTTGTGGCTTGTCGCTGTCGATTGTTCCATGAACTCCAAGTAGACGTGCTAGTACGTGTCTGTTGTTCCATGACCACGGCTCGTTGATGAGCTTCTGAAACTATGACGGGATCGAATTGATTAAGCATCGTTTGAAGTTGTGGTTTCAAGCCGGCGATGAATCGTGCCACCAATTGATCTTCTGAATCTTGTATATCAATTCGAGTCAACATCTGAAAAAATTCAGTGGCATAATCATCAACCGTTCGTGATCCTTGCCGAATGTTGTGAAATTTTTGGAATAACAAGCGATGGGAGTTATACGGAAGAAAAGCCTTTCTCATATATTTTTTTAGTTTATCCCAAGAGGTGAGCTTATCTTTCCCAGAACGTGAGCGTTGTAGCTTGAATTGGTTCCACCAAGCAGCATCACGACCACGAAAACGTGTTGCTACCAACGAGACGCGATGCTTTTCAGGAACTTGCTTGAAATCAAGAAATTCTTCCACTGTAACTAGCCAATCGATAAAATCCTCTGCTGCAGTGCCTCCATAAAATTCAGGGATCTCAATTTTAAAGCCTGAATCCCATCGTGAGTTTTCCCGATGAATATTGTCATGACGGTCTCGTTCTCTGTTGTGGTGTAAAGGTAAATTTTCTTCGGCGAATGGATTGACTTCTGTGTCGGAATCATCATCGTCCGTGACGACGAGGTTAGGATGTCGACGATTATGACGACCTGCTGGAATTTCGTGATTGGCTGCGTTGGCTGCAACAGCCGCTTGAACCCCTTGTTGGACACCTTGTTGGATTGCGGCAGTCAACGTTTGTTGCAAAGTATTTTGAAATTCTTCACAAAATTGTTGAAACTGTGGCCAGTCCTCCATCGTGTTCTTCTGTGTACGTCACGGAGCCATAGGATCGTTCCTTGATTGAGCAATCAAAGAAGAAGTCTCTGATACCAACTGATGAAGGAATAGAACCGATAATGCAAAGGTAACGTTGATTCTGTGAATTCCCGTTAGCTTAGCCTTCTTAAAACCGTTGATTCTTGAAGAATACCCGGAGTTTAAGGTAAAAGAAGAGTCTTTCAAAAGCTCTATGTATTAATCAAAATCTGAAGTGTCGATTACAAAGCACCTATGGCTTCTTTATATAGGCTAAACACAAAACAAGAATAAGGAAAAGACTTAGAATAAGGAAATCTAGAAAAGTTAAACTATCGTAAGAAAGAAAAAGCATCCGAAAAACTAAATAGGAAAAACTTAAGTAAAAAGGAAAAGATTGATTTGTATGCTGCATC
>JAHZTW010000001.1:65915232-65934158 GCA_020283515.1 Alliaria petiolata
AATGGCAATGCAATATTGTTGGAATAAAGGGTATATGAGAGTACAATTTGAAGGAGATTGCAAAACTTTGGTGAATCTTGTTACCAAAGACACAATGGAGTTTGGAATGCTTAATTGGATCACCTCATATAAACTAGTTTAACATTAGTTTTGTTTTTAGGAAAATTTTGCATGCGCTCGTATAGCCCACGAAGCCCGTTTTCGGCTAATCCACATATACAAGCAGCTGAGTAGCGAGGCCTGTTGACCAAATGCCATTTTGACATGTCTAAGTAATACAATTGATTTTGGTTTGAAATTACTGTAGTTCTGTTTGAATATATTTTTGACTTGTTTATGTACACGTGAGAACAGAGAAACATTGAATTATTGAAAATTATTTATGGTCCCATTACCAAATGAATAAAGTTCTTTATTTCTAAATTTCAATCTCACTTCCCTCCAAGATTATAAGAAATGGAACGCCATACCCCACGGGCACCAATTCATAATGCATGGCAAATAATCATTTGACAATATGTTTACTATAAAAGATAGACGACTTAAATATTCCTTATTTTGATTATTAAACCATATTCTGCTGAAAATGTATTTATTTAAATTTGCAAACGTACTAATTTACTATCATTTTTTTATGTGTCTAATTATTTTACATATGGAACTCCCAATTTATCATTTGAAAATAGGAGAATATAACCAAAGTAGCAGAGCCCAAATTTAGTAAAAATTATGTGTATGGATACGAAAAAATTAGTTACGGTGCTATAGCGACCGAAAAATCATGAAATTTTGTTCAGTATCGTGACTAATTGTTTTCGTGATTATATTAGCTTTTCGTGATTTTTTTCGTGATAGCGATGGAAAATTTCTTACGGATTCTGTGGCTATGCGAGTGATTTTTACTAGTAAATTAACAGTGTTGTTCAAGTGGTAAAAGACTCGCCATGAGAGTCAAAACCAGAGAACGAATTCCACCAACAACGATTATCATCTTTCTTTAACCATTCTAAACGTTCTAAGTAGCAATAATATTCGACTTTTTTTATAAATCTCTATTAGTTTGGGTTTTGGTGCACATATCTATGTGCACTAGTTACACAAAAAAAGAAGAGAAAATCATTGACATGTACAATGATTAAGTGGGAAAATATGCAATATTTATAAATATATGTGCATAGGTACAGCTAGCTAGCATGCAATGTAGCGGGAAAGCGAGTGCATGGACTTCAGTGAGTGTGTCTTATATAATGCCATTTTAACTTTTAACCTAAAAAGCAAACTCTCTCTTTCTCACTCTCTTTGTTTCAACGAAAAACAATTGTGAGAGTCAATAAAGTATCAGACAAACAACTAACCACATACACACCACAGCTTACATGTACATTGATGTCTATGTACACATCCCAAAATTATCATCGGAAATACAAATTGTTTGAACAAGACTACTGTTATTATAATCTGATAAATGTACATATATATTTATTAAAATTAAATCTTATTATTTTGCATATATGTTATTCAGTTCACCTGTTTTAAGCGTTTTAATATTCTTTAATATAAAAATATCTGTTCGTGAGTCGTTATAACAGTACAAAAAGTTGTAGATTTCAAAGTTTAATTGTTTATAGAAATACTGGGTCTAGCATTTATATATATATTGGAAATGCTATTATATTTTAATTACGACTGAATTTGTTAAGAACAAAGACGAAATTAAAGAGATGAACTAAACTAAGATTTCATAATTAAGAATACATCGCAAAGATCTACACATGATACATCAGAATCGCAGATTATAAGGGAATTCTTAAGTAGATTATGTAAATTCAGAAACTTATTATTACTATTATTTTTTTTTTCTTTTTTATGAATGTCTAGATACCAACTACTTCGTCTGAACCTAAACCAGATCTACATAAGAATTCCACATTTTCTGCCTCATCTTCTTCACCTACCTTCAGGGTGCAAAGGGAAAAGCTCAAGAGTTACATTGTCAATGATTTTATTAAAAGTATTTGCCATTGTAGCATTA
Source organism: Alliaria petiolata (assembly GCA_020283515.1). NCBI lineage: Eukaryota > Viridiplantae > Streptophyta > Magnoliopsida > Brassicales > Brassicaceae > Alliaria > Alliaria petiolata. The sequence goes on from JAHZTW010000001.1 coordinate 65,917,265, forward strand.
GTACTACTATTTATGTTTCTTCTGCTCTCTATCTCCAAGTTTTCAAATCCCCAGCTCCTACATGTTCTCTTGTACTCATTCTCTTCCATTAACTCTTCCTTCTCCACCATTGATTCTCTCTACAAAAACATTAAACAAAACCATTAATTATAGTTAACTAAAACCCATAAAACTATATATATATATAATATTATTATTTAATACATACCCTGATCTCTAGTGACGATGATGTTCTTGTGTTCGTTGTTACACTAGGGTTAGAGACACTGGAGGTCTTGAAGCTGCTTTGGCAACTTAAGCTGATGAGGTTGTTCCTTTTCTGTTTCTGTCTCTCGCGGGCTTTGTGGTTCTGGAACCAGTAGAACACATTCTTGCCTTCGATTTTTCCTTATTTACCGAGTTGCGATGTGATATGCTCGATCTGTTGAGCGTTAGGAGTGCGCATGCCACCTTTGTACAACATCTCAAGTATCCCTATCTGTTCTTGAGTCGGGTTCCACCTTGTCCCTCCCGGGTGCGTCTCCACCTAACATGTCATTTGTTAGTTGAAAGAAAAAATATAATATAATATAAAAGGATAAGAACCTATCCATTTGTTAAAAATGTTAATGTTTTAGGTATATGGATATTTAGTCAAAACTTTTAATATTGTGAAAATAAAAATTTGAATGTGAAATAAGGGAACTGACTTGAGGAGGGTCAATTTTGTGTTCAAGAGGGTATTCGAATTTTCTCGGACCGGTTTGATCGGTTTTAATGAAGCTCTTGAGGTCGAAAGTGGCGGATGTGACGATGGAGGAAGAAGAAGGAGGGGAGGAAGGGCTGCCGGAGAGCTTCGGGGCGAGAGGACGGAGGCGTTTGCAGCTTAGGCTAAGGGATGATGGCGAATCATGTTGTTCCCATGACGAAAATCCATTGGAAAACTCATGAACCTTCATTGCTATATAGTTTATTTGGCAGATGTTGTGTCGCTCTCGTTACAAGACTTGGCTTATGTATATATAGAAGGGATTTGTGGAATGTTGATTTGTAGTGAATAATGATAATTGGTGATATCCAGTTGGGTAGGAAAAAAGAATGGAAAATGAACAGATGATTGTTTTTACAAAAGTGGGACGTCGGGAAACCAAAGACCAAATGATGGGTTATGGTTGACTTTTATCATTTTAAATTTCCTTGTCTTTATTGTAAATATAAATATTCGGAAATCAAAGCAATAGGTAAAGAAAAAATTTCAAACTAATTAAAGTAGTGAAATCTCTGATTTTGTGTTTTTGTTTTATTTGAGAAAGAAAAATCCCGTTGTGTGAATATAGATATTGGTACATGTGTCTATTATATACACATAATAATACATGCGTACGTGTGATGTGTTCATGTCTGCATGGAGTACTACTTTGAGCTATGAATAATTGGACCAACCAAAATAAAGTAATTCCATGTGCATACTCTCATGCGTGAATCGGGAATGGGTAAAAAGGAATATAACTAAACTCAATTACCACATTTATATGTATCTTTTTTTTTTTACTAGTTGGTCTATAATATGTCTTCGGCTCCTATAATTTAGGCGGAATGTTGAGGCACTAAGAGCATCTCCATCGGGAGCTCTTAAGAGTTTTTTAAGAGTTTCTTAAATTAAAAATAATAATAAACAAATCATTCAGCTGCAAAACTGGTAAGATACGTATCTTACAGAAGAAGTTTTAGAATTTTTAAGAAACCATTACGTGTCAGCAGCCGGTTGGGTCGGGTAATTTTAATCCAAAAAAAAGAAATTCCTTCTCTCTTTCTTGTCTCTCTTCCGATGCGAACAAACCCTCTTCGATGGCGGCACTCCTCTTCCTCCCGCAGATCCGTCGCCTCTACAGATCTGTCATGTTTCTATTCTGAACACCGGAACCTTATAAGAGGTCTGACGATCTACAATTTCTCTCTCTGGATCAATTTTTATTTCTGGTGATTTGTAGGTTTCGCCGATTGAATGAAATTAAGCAAACAAAAATTATTTGTTTACAAGCTTTTCTAAGAACTCTCTCGAGTATCTAAAGAGCAACCTCCTGTTGCTAAATTTATTCTTCGCGTCTCCAACGTTGGCCCCAATCGTAGATTCTGCATCTCTCCTGGTATGTCTGTTCTCTGAATTTCAGTTCCTTGGGTTTGTAATTTGATTGTTTTATATCAATTATGTTGTGGAGGTTGAATTAGAGGTTAAATTATGTAAACCGTTTCAGAAAAACAGTGTTCTAAGTTAATGATTGTAGATGAAATTATTAGTATCTTATGGTAATGGTTAGAAACTAAATTAGCTTTGTGTCTATGTAAGCTGATATACTATGTATTTGTGGTGCAGTGTATGAAAAACTGCTGCGTACAATTGATGATTGTGTGTGGCATGTGGATTCCAGCTTCTACGGTCGATTCACCATTGATGTCGAGTTTCTTGATATCAAAAACTGCCCTCTGAATGTAAGTTCTGAGATTATTCTAGCTGAAACTCTCTACCATTCATATTCCATGGCTGATCATTACCAAATCAAATCTAGGGCGGTGAAGCTTCTCCATTTTGGCCAACCGATGCGACAATGTTATCAATCTCGACTCAAACCACACTATGCTTATCACGGATGCTAGAAGAAAGCATCCTCTCCGATGTCACAATCCACACAGCCGATGGCACGCTATCAGCTCACAAGGCCATCCTCTTGGCTAGCTCAAACGTCTTCAAAAGCATGTTCCTCCACGACCTTAAGGAGAAAGAATCATCCACCATCCACATAGACGACATGTCGAGAGAGTCTTGCATGGCTCTCCTGAGTTACCTCTACGGGAACATTACGCAAGAAGACTTCTGGAAACACCGGCTCGCCCTTCTCGGCGCTGCGAACAAGTATTAATTTACTACTTACTCAATGCTTTGGATGTTTCAGTTTGATGGTGTTTTGTTTATAGTTTTCTTGTTCTTTGTGCTTGTGCTTGTAAACACTCACTACTAATATCAAAATGATTTTAAAGGGCTCCCAAATTGTTCGTCTCATTAAGCGTCGAGTTGATTTCGGCAATGCAGGGTCTCAGGTGGAAGAGTAATGAGCCGTCCTCAAGCAAGGCTTGGCGTTATGGTATACAGTCTCTTATTGCATATCTTATTGCATTTGTGGCTCCTAGCTTCCATATTGTAACAACAAGACAGGTGATTGATTTCTCTTAGGCCTCTTACATGAAACAACACACTACATAACACACACAAACCTCTCTCGATTAAGACTCAACACGTTATTATGGTTGGTTGTTTGTCTTAAACCTCTCTCGATTAAGACTCGACTATGGTTTTCTCGAGTCTGCGTGTAGCCGAGAAGCTACGGATTTGGAAATGAGTTCCTCCATTTGTGAAAACCATAGTCAATACGTGTGTTACTTGCTTCATAAGCAAGAATAATTTTTATTCTTAAGAACCCTTAATGAGTTTTACCAATGGAAGAGGAAACAATTAAAATCTTCTACCAAAGTTTTAAAAATGGAATGATGGAAAATTTATATTAAAAAATTGTTAAAAACCACAATTGGGTTTCTACCAATGGAGATGGTCTAAATATGTCGTGATATCAAAAGACTTCTCTATTCATTGAGATTGACATTATTGACCCACGAGCCAGTAGGTTTGCTTTTACAGAATTTAGGATTGAATTTTTTCGGATCAATTTTTAACAAATGCATGTGATTTATTAGAAAAATCCTAAACCAAAGCTTGGCACAATCTTTCATTCTACAAGCTGTAGGGACATAATTTCTCTCACACCTTTCTTTATTTCAAGAAATTATTTTAGAAATAAACACAGAAAAGTTAGCTTTAATGATAAGATGTCGAATGCTTTTCGGTGGCTCTCAAGTCTCAGCTACTTTATTTAGAGAAAAGAAGAATAAGAAGAAGAATGAATAAGGGGAAAAAGTTGTCTTCCAATCCCAATACTCGAAATTGCTCTTATTACTTTTCTTAAGATACGGATTTTGCCTAAGTTAGTGGTAGTTTATATAATGAGCCAGGCCAGACTTTTATGCGGAAAAGAAAAGGCTATAAATATAGTACAGTATAATGTAATATAATACTATCATCAGATGATAAAAACATTATGAATTATGTTGATTTGTTATTAGTATAAAAGCATGGTTTAGTTTGGTTTTGGTAATGTCAAGCGTCGCATTCACGTTCGTTCAGTGTATTGTATTGTAATTCTATTGTACATTGGGAATCGCAGAATTTCAAATTCCCAAGTCAATGGTATTTTACTAATGAAATAATAGTACGTATCTACAAAATTCCTTTTTGCCCTTAAACCTTAAACGATGCCCTAATAGAACGGGGAATTATTAAAATAGACAAAAGAAAATAACTAGGATATATGCTAAATATAGTTAATCTGCTCGCGTGCACTAAGATATATTGCGAACATCCTATCACAAGGAGGAGTAACGTCTTAGTATAAAACAAAAACAGAGATAAAAGCAAGTTCTTTAGCCAAAGAAGCTCACTAATTGTATCCGCCATGAAATGGTATACAACTTTGGCCCAAGAACGTGACATCATAGGTTGTTTCTTCGTTTTTCAAAAAATAGGCGAGTCACAAAAAAACTGTGGGTTGTTTCTCCGTTTGATTTCCCAAAGACAACAAACCTCACAATATTATGCCATCAACTTTATATTTATAATGCGATATACCATTTACATTCAATAGCTTTCTTCCCTTGTCTCCATTTTCCAAATATCATTATTCTTAAGTGCTTTTATATATATCATTATTCATATATAGTCAGTTGCTAATATGCCTATCTTTAACAACTTCAAAATATATATTACGGTTCAACATTCACAGTAATAACATGAAGAAAGTGTTTATAGAACTAGCTAGTGGAGAAGCGAGAAGTTATCAGAAGATACAATGTTGCATGAACGGTGTTGCGAAAATTTTCGGCAAGTAGAGTCAACGGAATCAGCATACGATGCATGCATACCAAATGTCTAGTGTTTAGAGGAAAGCATGCAATATCCAAACTCCAAAGGAGGCTAAGGAGGTCAACAAAAACTAATTAAAGATGGAATTTAGCGTGCTATTTGATTGAATGTATATATATATATATATATATTTTATTCGTTTAGAATTTTTGTAAATAGATATACTAAAATATAACATATTAAATGATATATAAACCAAAATTGATAGATCACAAGTTTATAAAAGAAATTTAAATTTCCAAATAAAAAAATAACATATTACAGAATTTTTTTTGTCCTTTTCACGATAATAAACAAATGTGAAACCAACGATCGAGCGAGTTCCTAAACTTGCTCGAATCGAGATAATAAAAATCATACTACTATTGCACAAATTGTACGAACAAGGTGGCGGAATGGGTAATTAATTATTAGTATACTACTTTTTAATTAATTTTAGGTGTTTAAGGTTTTTATATACTAGATTAAGAAATTATTTAATTTTTTATTTTTTCTATATTAAAATATTATTTATTGTCTACTTAAACATAAATTCATCCATAACAAAACAAGTGTCAAAATATCAATAGTTACAAGGCAAAAAATAATAATAAATTTTGTATAAATTAATAAAAATATCATTTAATTTGAAACAAAATTTTTTTTACTTAATGAGAGAAAGAGTACGTTTTACAGCTGAAATAAAATTATAAAATAATAATGTTTGTGTCGTCCGAAATGCCTCTCGGAATGTGGAGTTTTTGTCGGAAATAACGATGTTTTCCGGTACGATATAAATTCAGATTTTTGGAAAATTAATTTCATTAAAAGCTAGTACAATGACAAAAGACAATCATGTTAATTGGAAAAAGTGAAAGGACAAGTGTCATTCCATCTAGAGATGGTGCGTGGGGGTAATCATATCAAGTTTGACACTACGCCCATACATTATTTGCTTTCTCTTTAAATTCAGGTCTCACGTAATTAAGAGTCTGTTAATTTCATTTAGACACCTATTTTATTATTGGTGACTATAATAAGTGATGGATACCAACCACTAATCATTTCCCGCCATACATAGTCACGATTCACGAAGACACATTGGCCAAATTAATTGCCAAATAGTGTGACACATTGGCCAGATTAGTAATCGTGGTCATTAGCCACGGATAAGAAATGGTTAGTTTAGCTAATAAATTTTAAGTGTCTACACGATAATTTTTTAACCACTAATTTAAAGTGATTACAACGTGTTCTACATATATTTCCGTAAGTGATCATATCTTAGTCATTTGGTCACTGAATAGTCCATAATTAATTTGTAGCTATATGGTCACTATAGAGAGATTATAGAAAATTCTAGAAAATATCTCAACAACTATGATTTCTCAATATAGCTGCTACAAAAAAAAAAAAATTCTTTTCAACCTATTTCTTTCTCCCTCCGTTTGAAAAAAGTGTCACTTTGACACATTTCACACAAATTAAGAAAACTATTAAAAGTTATATTTTACCTTTTGTTCACGCATTAAATAAAATTATCTCTCTAATTACTACATTAAACTAGTAGAGTCAAAACTGGATTTTTATTTAGAATTTTGCATTGAAAATGTAAAACGACCTTCTTTGTGAAATAAAAATAAAACTCTAAAACGATACTTTTTATGAAACAGAAGGAGTATTAGTTACTCCATCTGTTTTGTTTTAATTATCGTTTTAGACTTATTTTCTTGTTTCAAAATAATTATCCTTTTCAGTTTTCAATGCAGATTTATGATAGATTTTCCAGTTTTATCCATACTTTTTTAACTTATTAATTACTCATATCAAACAAAATAGTGTATTAATTACGGGGTAAAACAGAGAAAATAGTTGTTTTCTTAATCTGTGTGAAACAACTTAAAACGACAATTAAAAAAAAACAGAAGGAGTATTACTTATTACTGATAATATAATAACAAGATTGTAAATTCTGCATATATTTAATTTTAACCCGGTTTGGTAATAAAAATATTGGGTTTATATTCTAAAATCAAGTCCGACACTAACCGAGAAATAAGGATATTTTGGGATTTTTGAGATTTTTTTAAATAAAATAAATTTAAAATAAAAATACATAAAATAAAAGTATTTATTAAAAATAAATCCAAATTGAAACAATCATCATATGATTTTATCAAATCCAGTTCAAATTAAAAGCAAAATTTTGATTTAATAAATACAAATAATTTGTAATATCAAATAAAATAAAATAAAAACGCTTCAAATCTAAATAGTAGAGATTATAAAGTCGAGCTGAGAATCCAACTAAAATAAAATATAAATTATAGGGTTTTCTAGGTATGTTCGAGTCTGGTTGGGATAAAAGGCCAAAAAATCATTAGCCCGAACATGCTTAGTACGAAAGACTCATTTTTTGGACTTATATATCTAGATTCGAACAAAATATTTTTCTGGATTCGACCGGCCGAACTTCGGATTTTGACCTTAATCGACACCCTTAATAATAACAACAGAGTACATCGTAATACAAACTTACAAAGATAAACTATCCTACCCACTTAATGATATAATTCTGATTTTGTTCCCTGGCTGTTTTTGCTAAAACACCCACACCTGTTGCAATATGTCTTGGTACATATCCAAAAGAGAAATTGCAAAAAGGAGAAGATAGAGCTAGAATATCCTTGATATATATATATATATATATATATATATTAAGGCAGTCATATATATATGTAGCCAGCATTGTAGTAGATTCTTCATGCCTACCTCGAGTATCTTTAGATTAATTAAGGCAGTCATACAACACCTTGCAGTCTCCAATGAAGAACATTAGAGTCTCTTTTTGATATTTGTAATCTTGACAGTGTAAGCAATAAATCCAAATTTTGACAGAGGGAGTTACCTTGAAGATCCTCACCCATTGGAATTTCAATTGGAGCGAACTCCCATATTTCTTTAGCAACTCGAACACTGAAATATGTAATCTTGAAGAACATGAGAGTCTCTTTTTGATATATGTAATCTTGATGGTTTAGTGTTTCATCTCCTTCCCCACAAATCTGACAATGATGGTCAAGTTTTATACTTCTTTTTGAAAGTGCAGCAGCAATTGGATACAATAAAGAGCATGGACCGCTCGCTGGACTAGTTGGTGAAGTTGGTAATTAACCAATTGTCAGACCAAACATGAATTTGATTTCCTGTTCCAACTATCCATCTAATTCCTCTCTTTATTATATCCTTCGTTTGCATTATACTTTTCCAAGCATAACTTGAGGTTTGACAACTTCTTGCTTGCAAAAACCGTCTTTTTATAGGTATTTAGCTTTGAATACTCGAGCCAGCAGAGATAAGGGATTCTTGATTAACCTCCAAGCTTGCTTTCCTAACAAAAACTAAATTAAAATCTCTGAGATCTCTAATCCCTAATCCACCTTCTTTTTTAATTTTATCCTAAACAACCCAAGGAATCTTGTAGCCACAAATGTTTGTCATATATATTTCCATCGATGCTAAAATATATTTTGGCCAAAAAACTATATGTGCCTAAAATAATTTTGGTTAAAGTCCATTGCCAAAATATATTTTAGCATCGATGGAAATATATATTGGTTCTGTTTGTCTACTATTATATTTATCGTAGAAATATAATTGGTTAAAGTCCATTGCCAAAATATATTTTAGCATCGAACCAAAAAACAATATGTGGTTAAAATTTTGTTTTTCTTAAAGTGGTTAAAGAAAAATCTCTAGATCAACTAAACGTACATCACGACATCGTTGCAAAGATATTATTACATAAAAGAAAGTGTGTGAGAAGACGAGGTAGTCGTGGCACTATTTGTCTACTATTATCGTTCACGTACGATATTGTAAAAGTAGATGTGCATTGCATTGGTTATCTTGTTGATGTATTTGTATAGATGTGATAGAGAAATTGGGATGGTCAAAGGGACGAAGGAGAGAATGATTGAAACAAAAGAGATAAGTGATGAAGTCGAGAGTAACCTCTAAGTGGAGCAATCGGTGCTCTAATAATATTTCATCAATCATTACCAATTCGTATATGTAATCCAACCAACTAAATTTGTAATCATACGCACGTGTCTGTGGCCCACACGTGGCAACCCCTTTCCTTTGCATTGTTAGCATTAGACCATCTTGGTGAGAGACTCTATTTAGTCTCTCATCATATTTAATATTAATATTTTAATTATAATTTTATTTTATAATTAATTTATAAGCTATTAAAAAAATTGAACCACTCATATAAAGACAAGAGTGTAAAGAGTCTTTCAAAGTTCTTTAGGAGTTTCTCTCATTTGAGAGACCTATCTCACCTTCTCTTTCGTGTTTTTTATTATTTTATTAGTTTTTATTCATGAAAGACTCTTTGAGAGACCTATAATGCATATACTCTTAGGGTGTAAATGGATTGCAATTTTCATGAATAAAATCATGTGGAATGGAGTATTCCATAAAATTTCACAAAATTATTACCAGTTATAAGGAAAGAAAATGAAAAATCATTCCACTTATTTCATTCATTCCATAGGAAAAAAAACAAATCCTTTTGAAAAACTATTCTACATTAAAATTACTAAGGAATGAATGGAATTCAATTTTTATTCCATTCCATTTTTTTTAATTCCATATAAATTTATTCTATTTATACGTTATATTCCAATTTATTTCTACCTCCTATGTTTCATAAACAATGTTGTTTTGGAGTTTTATTTTTATTTCACAAAAGTGTAGTTTTATATTTTTAATTTAGAATTTTTTTTAAAAAATATAGTTTTAATCCTATTGTTTCAATGTATTAATTAGAAAGAAATAATTATTTAATGTATTAAAATAGACTTTTTAATAATTTTCTTAATAAATATGAAATTTTTTAAAATGACATTTTTTGTAAAATAGAATGAGTAATAAATTGATTTTTTGGATTTTGTTTTTTTCTCTAAAACATTGAACTTTGTAGGATTTATTTAATGTAATTCATTTTACAAAATTAATTAATAGTAAATTTTTGGGTAGGAAAATTGAAATGTCAAACTTTACATTTATAGAGTATTACAATTTCCTTTTTTATTATTAATTTTTATACTTTTTATAAAAAAATGAAAAGTAAAATATTTATTATTTTTTAATGTGTGAAAAATCCAAAAACCCATTTTATTAGGAAGAAGGAGAGTATTTTCATTCCATCTTTTGGAATGAAATAGTAATATTTTCTTAAACTTATCTTTTAGGTTTAAATGTTGATTACAAACCGTCAAAAATATTTGGTTGGTTGATTTTTTTGGAAAGTTTCAAATAGTAATAATGTTTATAAAAAGGCAATAACAAATAACAAGAAGTGAAACAACTCCATGCACACCAATAAGGGCTATGGTAATTAATCAACAATCAAATGACTGTGAAATAAAAAAAAATATACTGTACACCACTAGATCTTAATAAAAAAAAAACATAACATAATCCAATTGGATGTGGAATAGAATAAACTTAACACGCCAATTGTCTCATCGTGATGATGTAAAAACATCTTAAAAAAAGAACATAATTTCACACCGTACCCAAATTTTCTCCATCTCTTGGATCACCACTTCAGATCTCTGCTATTTGTAAATAATTTTTTTTTTATTATCCTTTTGATCCAGAAAACCCCTCATTAAAAATCGTTTTGAAACTCGTAAGTTTCTAAACGGGAAAATCGCATAAAAAACCTTCAAAGTGACAGTCACTAATACTTTAAACCTCGAGAGTATTTTACTAGCACAATAAACCTTCAAATTAAATATATTAACATATAAAACCTTAAAACTGGTTTTTTATTGCGCGTCGTCAGAATATTTAACGGTTCACTGTTCATTTCCGTTAAAAAGTGATGTTAATGCATTAAATTTATTTATTTTAATTAAGAAATTATATTAAATATTATTTTATTATTTATTATAATTAAAAATAAATAAAAATATCTAAAATATTTTTTTAAAAAGTTGAAAAAAGTTACTAAAATTATTTTAAAAATTTTAAATTTTTTTAGTTGTGATAAATAAAATAAAATAATTAATAGTAATTTTACTAGTTAAACATAATTTAAAGTTATATTATTGTTATTAACAGAAAATAATTTTTTTATCAAATATATTAATTGAGGAAATATAAAAAAAAATTAGTTTTAAAAAAATTTTAAAATAATTTTAGTATTTTTTGTCAACTTTAAAAAAAAATATTTTAGATATATTTATTTATTTTTAATTATAATAAATAATAAAATAATATTTAATATAATTTTTTAATTAAAATAAATAAATTTAATGCATTAACATCACTTTTTAACGGAAATGAACAGTGAACCGTTAAATATTCTGACGGCGCGCAATAAAAAACCAGTTTTAAGGTTTTATATATTAATATATTTAATTTGAAGGTTTATTGTGTTAGTAAAATACTCTCGATGTTTAAAGTGCTAGTGGTTGTCACTTTGAAGATTTTTTATGCGATTTTCCCGTTTCTAAACTATGCCATCACTTTAACAATTTTTACAAAAACCAGATCTACACCAAAAAAACCCACAAACTAGAAAAGAAGAACATCAGCGTCATCACCTCAGCGGATCTAAACCATCAATCTAAAAGTTCATCAGACTTTGCCGTCAATTCGTAGAGAAAAAAAAATCCACTATATTGTAAAAAAGACTTAAAAAAATGCACATCAAATAAGACTTTTAGTTTGTAAACTATCATAACCACATAAAAAAAAAAAAGATACAGCTCCGGCGCTATAAAAACAGCTAGAGCTATTGATAAAAAAAAATCTCTTTATTTTTTTTTGTTTCAGACGGCTAGGATTTCCTATTTGATTGGTTGATTAAGAGTAAAATCTTTATCGTTATTTTGAATTTCTTATCTACAAAATCAAATCTTATTCTCGATCACAAAATCCGTAATTATCTTTCACAGGGATGAAGAAACCATTTGAGTTATAAATCCTACCTTAAAAGAAGGCCATGGCCTTACGACCACAGGACTGTCGATAATCCGCGCCCTGCGCGAAGTGAGAAATTTATATTTTTTGGGTAAGTGAATTAGAATTTAAAATATAATAATTTTTAATTATTTTAATATCAAATTTTCATTAAATTCTTATTAATCAAAGGGATTAATAAAATAATATTTAGTTTTGTTTAAGTGAAGTTAAATTTATTTATTATTATATTTTTTATAATTGAAAAATTAAACTATAGTAAAATACTTTAATTCAATTTTTTATAACATAAATTGTTATGTTGAAAATATAGTAGAAATTTTTTAAATTTGTATGATATTAAAACAATTAGAAAGATAAATGAAGAGATATCATAAATAAATTATGGAAACAATATCTGAAATAAATAATAATATGATTTTAAAACACTACCATATGTCTTTAGAGACATTTATTTTTAAATAATTTTTTTAAAATGACCTAAAAATATTGAAAAGGGCGGGTATGCATATTAATGCATATTTTACTCCAATGCTTGACGCTAATCAAAGGGTATTGACCGGAAGCCTGTCGATTTGTAAGTTATGTATTACTAATGAGTTATGTATATGTAAATAAAAATATTAGACAAATTAGGAGGTATTAATACTTACCTCGATCTGAATGATTGTATTTCACGGATATGAGGATCAAATAGAATTTGAGAACATCCACCTAAATTACGGATATGTGTATTTTAAACATTAGGTTTAATTTTTAATGAAATACTCAATAACTTGGTTGGCAAACCATATATCAGTTTTTCTTTATTTGTTAAAACTACAATTAATGGCTCGTATTTAATGTCATGTCCAAAAAAGACATTTCAATATTTTTTGGATTAAAATTAATTTAAGTAATTTAATATCTAATGTAATTTATAGATATCTAAAAGAAACTGATTGGGAAACATATAAAATGTTTTTGTGAAAGTGGTTGTGTGCTTATTATGTTGTCTTCGNATTTTAATATCTAATGTAATTTATAGATATCTAAAAGAAACTGATTGGGAAACATATAAAATGTTTTTGTGAAAGTGGTTGTGTGCTTATTATGTTGTCTTCGGTGTCTCAAGTTCGATTTCCCAAAAAACGAAATTAGTATTTTTTAGTTATAATAATTTTATTACTATTAATTAATTTCATTAAATGATATGTGAGAATGAATGTGGTGCTGACACATTAGGAAAATGGCACCATTGTAAATAAAAGAGTTTGTGAGAATGTTTCTCAATTAATATATAGGGGATTAGTTTGCATTTCAAATCCTTAAATTGCCGGGAAAATTTGTGAATTACCGAAAATAAAAATTTCATTTAGGTAAATGATAATTTGTTTGGTTTTTAGTAAGTGACATAGATACCAAAAAAAACATGGACATGAAAATTTAACGACCAATTTTATTCATTATAACTTATTTTTTTAGTTAATATATCTATAGATCAATACTAATGAAGTAATGATCAACAAGTTAAATAATAGATCGTATACTAATATAATAGAAATACAAATATTTTCATAACTTAAATGTCTTTTCCAAAACAAAACATATTACATTAAAAAAATAGATTTCAAATATTTAAAACCACATGTATGAGCAATTCGCTTTTAACTGATTTTGATTAGATGACAAGATATACCATTAAATTTTTTCTGTACATATTAATTAATTTAGAATAATGGCAGTAAATAAGAAAAATTATGATAAAAATCAGTTCAAAGCGAATTTGTTTTTCTGTACATATTATCATAATTTTTTTTCTGTACGCTCGAGTTCGGTGGCGGAGGCACATGCAAGGGAGGGGGTCAATTGACCCCTATGAAATTTAATGTTCAATGTGTTTTTAGGAAATTTTGTAATATTGACCCCATTCAAATATTTTTACTGACCCCTATAAATCTAAATCAACCTAAATCAAACCAAAATCCAATGAAAATTTCTACTTGAATCTTTTAAATTTAATACAATTTCACATTAAAAATCTAAACTATATAAATTGGATTCATAGTTAAGCAAAAAAACAGTAAATATGTGTCGTAAATAAGTTGTAGTTTTTTTAAACGGAAATAAGTTCTAGTTAATTATACAATTTTTTTTTAAAGAATTGCTGTTCTATTTAGAATTTGATTTTCTTTCTTATATAATTTTTAATAAATACATGTAGTTAGTTTAAATAAAATTATGAATTATAAATGTAATATTTTAACTATAAGCTACTTTTAAAATCTGGCTCACAAACACAAAAAAATACTTTCATAATTTATAAAGTGTATAATATAATAAAACTGTTCAAAAACTATATACGATATATTTTATAGTATTATTTTATCATTTTTAATGTCTATATATTATTGACACCGGTAGAAATTTTTTCTAATTCTGCCACTGCTCGAGTTAGTAACTTCTTTACTAAGACTGACAAAATATCTATTACATTCTTTGAATTTATTATCCGTTTCGATTCGATTCATAAAATTTGAATATCTGTAAGATTGTAACTCTACAAAGAAAAACAAATACTAAAATTTTATATTCTTTAAAAGTTAAGCAAATCACAAATTTATGATAAAATAAAAAACAGATATCTTCTGCGCTATGTTATATATATATATATATATATGTATACGCATATATATAATATTATATATAATTTGTATAACTAATATCTATATGTAATTTTTTTGAATTTAGGTTCATCAAATTCAGTATTATAAATATTAAAGTTTTTATGAGTTGTTACTATTTTGGGTTAAATTCTGAATTTTTTTCTATAATTTTTTAATTATTATGACATTTTTCTATAAACGGATGTCTGACTAAATATCTAGATTTTGGCGATTTCTGAACATCGTATATCCAATTAGTTTAATAAAAATACGGATCAGACAAATGTTAATCTGGTCAGAACGTAGCGGACCGGATATGAATACCACCAAACCAGAATATTCATTTTGTGCCCACCTCTATAAATTTTACACTAAAATTAAAGTTCTGTTGACAGTTTGTTGCACACTGGATCCGTTTTATTGATTAAGTTTTTTCTTTCTCATAAGTTCAGAATTTCTGTATGACTCTGTTTGGTTCTTATTAGAAAAGGAAAACCAAACAAAACATAAAAAAAAAAGATATCGGTGACAAGAAAAATAAAAGAAAATAGTTTACAAGAGAAAAAAACACTCTTTCTCTCAACTGTCTCAATTTTATAATCTATTAGTATTTACTAAGGTGACAAAGAAAGAAAAAAACACATATTTACCTAAAAAAAATTGATATGGAAGATTTGCGTTTTGGTAGCTAGCAGTGGAAAATAAAGTTGGAATGAGCAAAATTCTCTTGGCTTTTTGGGCACTCAGACTCACTCTGTCACTCACCTTCACTTTAATTTCTTCTCTTTTCTTTTTCAAATTCCCTCCTTTTTATTTTCTTGAGAAAGTTAGAGAGAAAAAGAGGGAATGAATTGAAAAGGGTTAAAGTGAGTGAGTGACATTATGATCGCATGGCGAGTAAATTGTCAAAGTCATGTAAGGCTAAAGTTGGTACAAAATTTGCATCCAAAATCTCTTCTTCGTTCTATTCTTTGTGGAGAACACTCAACACTCCATTTTTTCCAAACTTTCTCAATTTATTTTCTTTTTCACCTACAGTTATCAGTTTTAACCGAATTGAAAAACCTTGTACTAGTAGTGATCTAGGATGCATGGAAACTTCATCTGAGGTGCGTTTTCCGTTTTTGAAACTTTTCGAAAAGCGAAACTCTCGAAAACTCGTCGGAAACACGAAAATTCGCGTTTCCTAAAAATTCTAATATAGAAACATTTTAAAAACCCGTTTCCATTTTATAAACACGCGTTTCCATTTTAAAGACAAGATAAAAACAAATTTTCTATTTTTCGAAACAAATAAATAATTATAAAAATAAGTTTAAGTGACAATTTAATTCTTTATAGTAAGTTAATAATTAATTTGCTAATAATTATTTTGATTTGGTAAATAAGAATAATTTTGATATTATTGAGTTTAAAAATTATTCTCTCTATAAATTAAAATTAAAGATAGTTTTGGTTAATGAAACTAATGAAATTGATAGTAAAAAAAATTCTAAAAATTCTAATAATTATGTAAAAATTATATGGGGGAATTGCTACAAATGACCTAAAACTTGATTCTTTCTCCAAAACTAGATCCCCTATTGCATGTTTGGCAAAAGTAACCCACGAGGGTAGTGAAATTACAACCCTCATCCTTATGACCAAACAAAAAATGTCCGTGATAATGACGATTTTACCCTAGAGAAGTCTACTACGAGAGAGTAGACTTCTTGACCTCTCCAAGAAGTCTACTTTCTTTTAAAGTAGACTTCTCGAGTAGACTTCCAATGTAGACTTATCACCTATGACTTATACTGCAGAGTAGACTTCCCGAGTAGACTTCTCGAGTAGACTTCTCGAGTAGACTTCTCTCAAATAATTTCCTTAGAAATAATTAAAAAAATTATAAAAAATTAATTTTATAAAAAACTTTGATAAATAATCAAAACATATACATTTTCCATCTATTAAACATAAAATTTCAATAAAAATGTATCAATTTAAATCAACATAGCCAAATTAGGTTAGAAATCAATACATTTAGAAAGTCTACTAGAGAAGTCTACTAAATCACTAAATTTCAAATTTTAATGATAAAAATTATAAAAAATAATTTGGTAAAAAAATTATGAACACAATTAAAAATAGACAATTGGCATCTATATAAAATAAAATTTTATGAATATGAATCAATTTATAAGTTTCATGAGTATTCAGTTTAAAAGGGTTAGGGTTAAGGTTTAAAGTATAGGGTATAAGGGTGTAATTGTTAGGGTAA
>JAHZTW010000001.1:65934356-65952953 GCA_020283515.1 Alliaria petiolata
GGGGGTCTCTAGAACATTTCCTCTTCTCTGAAAGCTTGAAGCAATTCTCTTTTTAGTAATGACATTTGATTCCAATTCCAAGATTCTGCTCAAACTGTTGAATCATATCCTTGGAGTTATGTATCATTCTTTTTCGTCCATTGGCTTAAAGATCTTATGCATCTTCTTAGCTCATTCAAAACTAAACCTTCACCAGCTGATGTAAATGAGTATCCATGCTTGAATTATTGTTTCCTTCACAAGTGGTTAGAACCTTCTGTCAAATCTAAACTGACCTCGGTAAGAGTCTTCAAAAGCCAACAGTCTCATCGAAAAAGTCTATGATCTGATCTCCTCTTACCCAAGAAAGATTGATTTTATAACGAGAACTGCTTGAACCAATCTTTATTTCCAAAACATTTGTCTAATCTGCATTGTACTCATAACTTGTGTCTTATACCACCCTAAGTAAACCCATTTCCATGACTAGGCAGTTCAGCCATTTCACAAGAAGTTAGTACATATGCAAAAGGCAACAAAGTTGAATAGATTCTTCTTGAACCACCTATTTTCTCATTATTATGCACAATTTCATTGAAAACTCCAATCATACACCAACTGTCTTTCCTATTAAATAACACTGATATGTCTTAGTCTTTTCCAAACAACCAATCTTTCTTTATCTTCTAAAGTTCCATATACATACGACACAAAAAGGAAACCGCTTCAACCTGAACTTGAAAATCCAACATACAGGTCAATATTTACACTTTATCGTATCCCAACCACTCTTGTAAGTCAACACTACATTACTACAATTCATAGTCTCCATCAAAAACAACATCTCAAAGAGATTTTTTTTTCCGCACCTCCTTGAAGTGTGGAATTGTCAAATCTTGAGGCCACCCAACTCCTTAATAAATCCAACTCAAAATGCTAATTATTGGTTTGGCGATCCCTTATTCAGGATCATCTTTTGATTTCTATGCATAGCGGTTTTTAATGATTAAAATGCCTCATCTATGGCCTTACTTTTTGGAATAATTCCATCTTCCACCCTTTGCTTCTCATTTTGAGATCTTCCTAAGTTTTTCTTTGTACGAGACTCTTCAACTTTCTTCTGGTTTTGAATGGCGTTTTTTTTTGAGTTTTTGCCCTTTTTTAATGGACCTGGACCATAGACTGTATAACAACTTTGAAAATGCTTTAGACCTCCAAAAAAGTTGGTTGATGCCAGTCAATACAATTAGTGCTAGCTATATATCTTCGACTATATGAACAAGCAATGATCATGGTTTATCTAATCTATTTTGTTTTTTTCTGGGACAAATATCTAATCTATTTTAAAATATATTTTTTGTATTATAAATTCTTAAATTTTATGGAAGTATTATTTTTTTATTATTTTAAAAAATAGTTTTCAATTTTTTGAAAACTTGGGTTAATTTTTACATTATTGAAAACTTTTAGATTATCAAACCAAATTTCTTTGAAAACTACTCCATTTGTTTCACAAAAAGTGTTATTCTACTATTTTTCACGCATATTAAAAATTCTATTAAAAAAATCTATTTTATCCCTTATTAATAAAATAAATAAATTTATATTTCTAATTAATGCACCAACATAATAAGGTTAACACAAGAGTTTTGTTTAAAATTTTGCATGGAAAATACAAACGACACTAATTGTGAAAAAACCTTAAAACAATACTCCCTCTGTTCCTTTATATTTGTTGTTTTAGAGATTCATTTTTGTTTCAATTTATTTGTTGTTTTTGACACTTTTTATGTAAAGTTAATAAAGTAGTATTGGAATTTGGATAATTTTCTAACATTCTCTTTCCAAAAAGTGACTACTTTTGAGCTTTTTTTTATTTAAAAGATGATTGTAGTTACTTTTTTTGTAATTAAATGAGTTTCTTAATATGCGTGAATTATGTTAAAACAACAAACAATATGGAACGGATGGAGTATTTGTTTTTGTGAAACGGAGGGAATATGTGAAATCAAATTGTAAATCATATTATCCATTCTTATTTTTCATTGTAGACTTAAAAATATTGAAAACCAAATACAGAATAATGGATTAATAACAGACTAATCGTAACACTTTTCAAAAAAATAAAAATCTGAATCATATAATTACATCTAAACCTTCCAATATTACTAATTGATTGTTTTATTATATACTCCCTCTATTTCAAATTAAATGTCATTTTAGAAGTTTTCTGTTACAAAATAAGTCTTATTTTATGATTTCAATGTAATTTTTCATATAGTTTTATCTCTTTTACCCCTAATTAACTCTTTTATTAATTTGTGTGAAAACATGTATATTGGGAGTGTGATTTAATCCAATAGTCAAATAAAGGTATAATTGAACATTTAACTCTTTTATTCATTTGTTTAGAAAACTTTACACTATATTTAAACTGAAACCGAGGAGGTACTCCTTCCATTTCACAAAAAAAT
The DNA here is from genome assembly GCA_020283515.1 of Alliaria petiolata. NCBI lineage: Eukaryota > Viridiplantae > Streptophyta > Magnoliopsida > Brassicales > Brassicaceae > Alliaria > Alliaria petiolata. Next base: position 65,936,810 of record JAHZTW010000001.1, read on the forward strand.
ATTATTTTAATCTTTTATTTTTGTTTCATAAAAAATATCGTTTTATATTTTCAATGCAAAAATTTAAAGAAAATTCTAGTTTTAACCTTATTGTTTCAATCTATCAATTAGAAAGACAAAACTATTTAGTGTATTAATAAGAGTTAAAGTAAATTTTTTAGCGATAAAACCCTTCAACTAAAGATTATTCGGAACAAAACTCCTCAATTAAAAACCTAATGATAAAACCCCTCAATTTAAAGCCTGTTAGTGAAACACTCTCTCCGTCTGTATTGGCGTTAAAAACGGATTACGTTAAACCGAAACGCTAGGTTTTGGGATGCCAGAAAAAAACAAAGATAATGTTATAACGACATGATTTCTTCTTCAAACAGCAAGATGTGTTAAATCTCGAAATCCAAACATGTGAAATCCCTAAACTCTAAAATCTCCAAATTCATTCATCACATGACGCACCCTAATTTCAGATTGTAAAAAAGTTTGTGGATAAAAAGTGGATTGAGAGAGATTAAGAATGGATTGTTTGTGGAAATTTGAACTAACAAGAAACACTTCAACAAGCTTATCCATGGCTTCACGATTGCTCCTTATATGGCTTAGAGGTATCTTATATTTACTGTCTGATAGTTTCTTCACTTCATAATCAATGTCCTCTGCAAACAAACGACACCTAAAAACATAGATAATTTGTTCTTGCCAGAAGAAATCAACAACAATTTTGATATTTCTTCTAACTTCATGTGCTTCAATTCAATCTCAAGAACTTTGCTCTTCTGTTCAGTCTCCTCTCTTTATTTCTCAGTTTTTTTTTTATGTTTTAGCTCAAATTCTCTCCAATTTCACCTCTCAATCTCTTCTCTCCAATTTTCTGGTTCTTCTTTCTGTTTCACTTCAAAATTATTCTCATGGTGAAGCAAACCAAGCTTATTCTCATGTTTTTCAAGGTGTGATTTTTGTTGGATCTGTATTCAATTTGATTTTTTTTTCGTTTGACTTGGCTTTAAAACTCCTGTCGTTTTTCTGCATCTCAATACGCCGCTTTTCGTCTTTAACATTGATCTGTTTCGTTTTTAACGCCACTACAGACGAAGAGGGTATTTCATTAACAGACTTTAAATTGAGGGGTTTTATCATTAAGTTTTTAATTGAGGGGTTTTTATCCGAATCATATTTGGTCGAGGGGTTTTATCACTAAAAACCCTTTTCTTAATATGTGTGATAAAATAAAAAATAACTCTTTTTATGAAACAGAGGGCATAAAACTTTTCATCGTTGTATTCTATGTCTATTTGATCCTTGCACAAGCTCAGAGCCTAACATTGTTGTATTACTATGTCTGGAGATGAAATATGCAAATACTTTCTCGAACTGTTAGACATGTGTGTTCGTCTAGTTTAATTTCAAAATGACTAGCAAATTTAGAACACTAAAAATGATATACTCTCTCTCTCTCTTTTATAAAGAATGTCAGTTTGACACTTTTCACACATATTAAAAAAATTATTAAAAATTTTGTTTTACCATTTATTCACACACTAAATATTTTTTTTTTAATTATTACACTAAATTAGTAGGTCCAAAACTTGATTTTTATTTAAAATTATGCATTGAAAAGGTAAAATAACACTTTTTATAAAACAAAAATCAAACTTTAAAATGACACTCTTTATGACTAGTAATGCAACATTCAATCATTTTAAAATTTTATTCAATGCATATTTTTATCATGCATAAAAATCCAAAACTAACAATCAAATTATGTGAAAGACATCAGATTTTAAGTATTCACTCTAAAGCTAATTCTCTCCCACGCATGCCACCCAAGACCGACACCACCTTGCTCCGAAACCAGGATGAAAGTCCTCCACCGGTGCACTTCTGCTATGTTTTCCATGACATTCAAATCAGTTTTGATGTTTGCACTTCTGTCAGATCTACCCGGGACTTTCTCTCACCGTCGGGTGCCAATCTCTGTTGATGTTTTGCTGACTGGTTTGAGAAGCTGTATGATCACTTCATCAGAAACATGATGCAGATGCATCAACAGGAAGATGATGCAGACGCGGCAACAGAAAGATGATGCATCAGACGCATCAGACAGGACATCAGAAGTCAGAAGTTTATGGAAAGTGTATATATTCAAAGGGGGCGTCTTGAATATATTACTTGGAGATAAAGCTTAAGGGAAAAGGAAGATTGAAGCTATTTGGAAGGCTTGATGAGATATGGAAATATTAGGTTGATAAGGATCAATCAAAAAGGAATATTTCCTCTTGGCTTTAGGAAACTTGTTAGGATGCCAACTTGGAGAGTTAGGCACGAAATCCTTTAAGTATATTGTCTCTTAGGTCAAGAAAAACATCCCTTGAGACGTGTGAGTTAGTTTGACAAGTGTTGTAGCCGTTTGGCATTTTTGTGAGACAAGGGTGAGAGTTCATCACAAAGTGAGAGTCCTGGGTGTAGATTAGTGTGGCTAATCTTAGGGATCTCTTTGTGAGTTAAGAATAGATTGGGGTCGAGCTAAGAGGTTCTTAGAGTCGTGTAATTCCAAATTGGATACTAATTGTACTTGTATTCAAGAAGATTCTTAATAAAGGTTTGAGGTTTAGACACGTTGTCTAACCTTGGTGTATTTTATTGTGTATTGGGGTCTCTCTGCACTTTCAATTGGTATCAGAGCCTAACCTAGGCAGAAGAAGAAATTCTATTTTAGGGAACGGTCCTGCAGAGAACACAATGACACAAACGATGATTTTCAGCGCAGCCAAAGCGTTGGTGTTGGGGTCAGAAAACTATGGCCATTGGAAAGTGAAGATGATACATGAGCTGAAGGGAATTCATGAGGATGTATGGACAGTGGTCGAATCTGGATGGGAGCCACCAAGACAAGCTGTTTCAAGCGCTGATAGAGGTCCTGATGCAGTCGCTGCTCCAAAGCCAAAATCAGAGTGGTCAACACAGGAGAAACAAATGTCTAGATTCAATGCTCTAGCACTTTCAACAATATATCGTGCTGTTTCAGAAGATCACTTCGAGATGATTCAAGGTTGCACTTCAGCGAAAGAGGCATGGGATACTCTACAAAATATTTTTGAAGGAACATCAAGTGTTAAACGCACAAGGTTAGATATTCTCGCTTCTAAATTTGAACTTCTGAAGATGGATGATAGTGAGGATATTGCTGGATTTAGTGGTAAAATATGTTCCATGGCACATGAAGCACGTGTTCTTGGGAAGATCTACAAGAATAAGAAGTTGGTCAAAAAGCTGTTGAGAGGGTTACATCAGAGGTTTCATGTGGTGAAGACTGTGATGGAAGTCACTCTTGATACAGATAATATGTCTTTTGATGAGGTAGTTGGAAGGCTACAGGTTTATGAGCTGAGTTTACCATCTGATGGATTAAACAACTCACCAGGGATTGATGTTTGCTCAGATATTGATAGTGAAGATGGCTTAACGTCTTATAAGATAGAAGACCTCATGGATCTCGTGGAAAAGAAAGTTGAACAAGTTCTAAAGAGAGTCGACAAACAGAAGATGGATAAAATCCAGTGTCATGAATGTGAAGCTTTTGGTCACTATAAATCAGATTGTCCTACAGGCAGGAAAAGAAAAATCAAGACGGGTTTTTCCAAGGATTTTAGACCTCACAACCGAGTAGATGCACGTGAGGAAGATCCTTCTGATCTTGTGGCATTATTTGGATCAGCCAAAGAAGCTGAAATTGGTTCTGATAGTTCGTCTGATGAAGATGCAGATACAGACACCAGATCAGACGTCTGTCCAGGAAGTAAAAAAGGTGACCCTCAATCTGTGGTGCGAGATTTATATGAGGATCTGGTAGAAACATGCAAAGTAAACATGGCTCTAGTACAGGAGAAGAAGAGGTTGCACAACAAAGTTGAAGAACTTGAAAAAGAACTTGATGTTGAGAAGAAACGTGCCAAGGAGTTAGAGGATGTGTTGATTGGAAGGAATAAAAGTATTGGCAGAAAGAAGAACACATATGTGCGTCTCGGTTACAGGCAAAACAACTCAGGAAAGGAGGTAATTCGTGTTTCTGAAACGCCTCAGAAATCTGTTGCAAAGGAGGCTACAAGTATTGAAATGTCTCAGAAATCTGTTGCAGAGGAGTCAAAAGGTATCATATCAGACGTAAGTCTTGTAACAAAAGCGAGAGCAAGAGCTGTAACAAGCACTTCTACAGAGGTCAAAACACGAGCTGAAGCAAGACAAAGTGCCAAGATGAAGGTTGACACTCGTTCACATACAGAGTATAGAAGACAGAGTGCTAATACGCGTGTTGATACAGCTAAAGATCAGACAAACATATCAACCACCAGGCCAGCTTGGCATCAATCTGCTGAATGTTATTGTTGTGGTAGACTTGGTCATATCAAGGCACATTGTTACAGGTTTTCACAAGGTGCAGATCAAATATGGAAGAGAAATCGATATGTTCCACACTTTGGGCAATCCAAAAGGGGGTGGAAGTCTGAAGGTTGTGCAAGTACTACTTTAATCAACAATTCAAGAGGTGTATTAAGCTGTTATGGTGGATGTTCATGGCCTGTGAGAAGTAATAAAGGGGTATATCAACAGAAGAACCTTGACAGAGACATAAATGTGAGATGTTACGATTCAAGTAGGTGGAGGAATAGTTGGATAAGGAGATGGTGAGGCTGATGGTCGTCCACAGACAAGTAAGTTGTTTGAAAAAAAAAAAAAAAAAAACTTGTTTGTGTTGACGACAGATGGATGTCCTGTGCGAGAGGCTGTAACAGGGCATATACCAGAGTATGCAACTTCATGGAAATATGTGTGATTGATGATGTACGTTGGGGAGATAATCTTCTAGTGTTTTTAACTCAGTTATGCACTCAAGCAGGGGGAGATTAGGTGGATATTGTTTTTACGGAGCTGATCTTGATTCTGTTGAGCGTGCTGATGTAGATGAAGCACAATTGATGGGAGAGTTTTGGTTGCTTAGGTTTGGATGCTACTTTGCTTTGTTCTTGTGTGTGTCTCTGTGGGGGGTTTGCAGATGATTAAAGAGCTTGGTGCTTGAGTATCAAACTAAGTTAAAAAGGGGGAGATTGTTGATGTTAGGTTTTGTGAGATAGGCCAGAAGCATGAAGCGCAACGTAGTTTGATCAAAATGCTCACAAGCTTGATGATCGATGTTTGAGGGGGAGTTTGAAGTTCTAAAACTCAGTCATCAAGGGGGAGATTGTTGATGTTTTGCTGACTGGTTTGAGAAGCTGTATGATCACGTCATCAGAAACATGATGCAGATGCATCAACAGGAAGATGATGCAGACGCGGCAACAGAAAGATGATGCATCAGACGCATCAGACAGGACATCAGAAGTCAGAAGTTTATGGAAAGTGTATATATTCAAGGGGGGCGTCTTGAATATATTACTTGGAGATAAAGCTTAAGGGAAAAGGAAGATTGAAGCTATTTGGAAGGCTTGATGAGATATGGAAATATTAGGTTGATAAGGATCAATCAAAAAGGAATATTTCCTCTTGGCTTTAGGAAACTTGTTAGGATGCCAACTTGGAGAGTTAGGCACGAAATCCTTTAAGTATATTGTCTCTTGGGTCAAGAAAAACATCCCTTGAGACGTGTGAGTTAGTTTGACAAGTGTTGTAGCCGTTTGGCATTTTTGTGAGACAAGGGTGAGAGTTCATCACAAAGTGAGAGTCCTGGGTGTAGATTAGTGTGGCTAATCTTAGGGATCTCTTTGTGAGTTAAGAATAGATTGGGGTCGAGCTAAGAGGTTCTTAGAGTCGTGTAATTCCAAATTGGATACTAATTGTACTTGTATTCAAGAAGATTCTTAATAAAGGTTTGAGGTTTAGACACGTTGTCTAACCTTGGTGTATTTTATTGTGTATTGGGGTCTCTCTGCACTTTCAATCTCTTTGATGCCGTCAGACTTTCCTCAGCCACCAGAGTCTCCGGTCTCCAGATCCGCCAATCCCTCTTTCTCTAGTGTTGGTCGGCGTTTCGACTGGCGACTCTAGGGCTACAACATCCCCGACAGAGGAACTGCATCTGCTCATCGTCAAGCAGAAGAAACAGAAGTTTTTTTGGTTTCCATGATTCCATCGTCAAGCAGAAGAAACAGAACTGCATCTGGTTTTGTCGGTTTCCATTTGAAATCCTTCTTTAGGGAGAAACAGAAGTTTCTGCTATGAATTTAACCAACTTCTTTAATTTCATCAACTTTTTCTGCTATAAGCTTTTATTGTACGTTGGATATATATACTGTATTTTACATGTGAAAACTATGACTATTACTTTAAAATATTTACAAAATATCTTGTTGGTAACGAAAGTTGCAGAAACCGTTATCGTTACTTTAAATATTGTTAATTTTTTTGTTAAAAATGTAAATTATAATGGAACTTAATTTAAGTGATGACATAGCGACATAATTCACACAAATTATTATATTACATGGTAAAAGATATTAATAATAATAGAAAAATAAATATTTAATTATTAGCCTAAGTAAGCAATAACAAATCTATAATAAAATAACAAAACAAACAATACCAAAATTCAAAAATAAACCAATAGATAAATATTCTGAACAAATAAATTTCATCTGTATTTATTATTTTATGAAATTGTTAGTAACAAAAAATTGTATTAAGAAGTGAGATAAATTGAATTAACTACATAAAAATAATCATATATTGTTTAGAGAATAAGTATGACATTTAAGAGAATAAGTGACTATTTATATGTTTATTAGTTATGTATTGTGGACCTTGTGGTATTGGATAAAATAATGGAGTAAAAATCTTACCGCAGTGACGCGGTCTATAAGTTTCTTTCACGTGTAGAAAAAATCGCAAGAGAGAAAAACAAAATTTGACTACAAATGTTTTAGAGTAAAGCCTGGGAAAAAAAAAACAAGCTGTTAAAAATTTTAAAATAGGATATCCTACTACAAATACTTTAAAATTTTAACAGCTTTTTTGTAGCGGCATCATTGATCATCAATTTTTTATTTTATGAAATGTGTTTGGACTTTTCAAGGCCATGTCCAACTCCTTTATTAGTATGATATTGTCTGCTTTGAGCTTAGATGGTAAAGCCCGCACGGATTTGTCTTTGTACTCCTCCCAAAAGCCCCCATATTAATCAGAGTTGGACATTACTTATATATTAGACCATTATTATCTAATCTTCCGATGTGTGACTTGAATTGATATCTCAATAATCCTCTTTCAAGGCAAGGACCACACGAACCCTTGACCTCTGACATCCTGCGAAACTTGGCACCTATCTTGTACCGAGGCACCCTGAATCGCAAGGTCACCTTGAGGTTTTTTATCCCACAATGAACATGTGGCCCAACTCACTTGTCCAGGTTTACCTTTTAGAATCTGGGCTCTGATACCAATTGTTGGGCATTTCAAGCCCATGTCCAACTCTCTTATTAGTATGATATTGTCCGCTTTGGGCCAGGTGACAAAGCCCACACGGATTTGTCTGTACTCCTCCCAAAAGGCCTCATACTAATAAGAGTTGAACATTACTTATATATTATACAATTATTGTCTAATCTTCCGATGTGGGACTTGGATTGATATCCCAATAATTGGTATCAGAGCCCAGGTTCTGAAAGATAGACCTGAAGAAGTGGGTTGGACCGCATGTTCGTTGTGGGAGGAGAGCCCTCAAGGTGACCTTGTACCGTCGTACTCATTAACGGAACTCTTGTTCATTAACAGAACTCTTGTACCGAGGCACCCTGAATCGCAAGGTCACCTTGAGGGCTCTCCTCCCACAACGAACATGCGGCGCAACCCACTTCTCCAGGTCTATCTTTTAGAACCTGGGCTCTCACACTAATTGTTGGGCTTTTCAAGCCCATGTCCAACTCCCTCATTAGTATGATATTGTCCGCTTTGGGCCCAGGTGGCAAATCCCGCACGGATTTGTCTTTGGGCTTCTCCCAAAAGCCCTCATACTAATCAGAATTGGACATTACTTATATATTATACCATTACTTCCCAATCTTTCAATGTGAGACTTGGATTGATATCCCAATAGAACATGTTCTCAAAAGTTTAGCTCAGATGGCACAAGTTCAAAGATTTCCTCACTCGTGGTTAATGGTAGAAAACTAGCCTTCGAAACTTAAACAGAATCGAGCGATAAAGATCGACTTCAACTCAATCAACCTTTTATCCTTTTGTTATCATGGTTTTTCTTTCAATTATGTAATAAGAGAACCAATATCTTTGGCAACGAGTTTCTTGCTTTCTTGTGTTGTAATCCTAATCTAATATTTATGTAAGATGATTGTTGCGCACACAAAAAAATCAAATTATGTTAACAAATTCTAACATTACTTTTTGTTTTCTCTCTAAAATTCATCAATGTCCACGAGTCATCTAGTTTTTCTCTATTACATTAGTCACTTATCAAAATCCAACACAGTTTTTTTTTTACCTTCATGGCTACATCTGTAAATGTCTATATGACACATTAATTGTATATGTATATATCCAAAATGAAATAATATATTTCAAGGAATAATGTAAAACTTAATTGGATCTTATTTCACTTTGAATTAAGAGTCTTTGCTTTAAACTGGAGACAAGATTTGGAGAGAAATTAGGTAAGTAACTATAATGTTAAAATGAATTAAGTAAGTGAGAATAAGACAATATTTAAATTTAATTTTTTTGATTTCGACCTTTATTTTATTTAATAATTAAAAAAAAGCGTTGGCACTTTGTACTCCCGACAGGGGAGAAGTTTTGATCTTCATCTAATAAACGATTTGTGGCCTCTCCCTTTATCGCGGAAGCTGTAGCTTTAAGAGAAGCTCTGATCGATGCATCGGCTAAACAATTCCGGATACTTATCTTCCATTCAGATTCAATGCAGCTAATCGAAGCCATCATCTCTCACTGCCCGGTGTTAGAAATCTCGAGCATCATCTATTCATCTATGATGTGTATTCTACTCTTTCTTCCTTTGAGAAAATCGAGTTTAAATATAGAGAAATTTGGCAATACGGTACTTTTTGACATTCTAATTAAGAGAATGGGTACACCCATCCCATCTTTTTATTAGCAAAGAGGGTAATTCTCTCTCTCTCCTAAGATGTAAATACGCTATACCCCTTAGGAAAAATAAAAAATAACGGAACTGCCATTAATAATTAAAAAAATACAATTCTGCGTCACCAGTTGTAACTATAAATTACGGTTTAACCCATCCGTTAAAATCCACGGTTATTACGTGGTTTCTGCTAACCGTTCTTAAAATCGAAAAACGGCGTCAAATCGGAAATACAAACTCTGGTTTTGAGTAATTAATTTCGTCAATTAAATTTCTTCAAGGCAGCTTTACCTTCCCCTTCGATTGAAGATCCCCGACGAGTTTTCTCCGACAAACGAGTTTTCGAAAACCCCAACCCAGTTCTCCTTAAATTGCAGTTATGGGTCGACGAAAATCAATCATTAGCCGTCCCGGGAGAAAACTCCATTCGAAAACAACCGAGATGGTACTTTGGAGTAGGTCTCGACTGGAGCCGCCCACCGTAGACTCTCTCAGCAGTGGGGCAACTGATTCCAAAGGTAAGTTCAATTAGTAATATTCTGAAACTTTAGAGCGTCTCAGACTATTAGGTTTCATGTCACTTTAATTACAGTTGCAATAAATTTTATAAAATTCATCCGCAATAGTTGGAGTTTCGGAGTTAACTCTGCAGTTAGTAAGATTCAAATTAATAGGCATTGTCAGTTAAATTTACGCTCGGCATTTAAATTGCATATTCGGAAATTCCTTCTTATGTTAGTTACATCGGTGGCGAAGGGTGCGAAAGCAGTGGGTGTTCCAAGAAACTGGCTACCGGTCTGTTCGGCGCCAATTGCTACCCAATGGGGGGGGGAGGGAGGGGAGGGGGGCTAAATATCTACTCCAAAGCGAACATGATTGGGGAAGTGGTGTCGGCGTTGGATGGGTCCAACGAACTGAAAGAACTTCTACGGTCCCAGTTCGGCAGTCTATTAAGGTTGCCTGTTGCAAGATGCACCAATTTCGCCAAACTAATCCATTCCCTGTTATCCCTTCAACTAATCACGAAGAAAAAAATGAAATGTGGATTGTTTTTGGGAGTAAATCTTTTTGCTTCTCTCTATCGGAGTTCAAGCGTATCACTGGCCTTATGTGTGGTCCATTCCCTGGAAATTACCACCCAGGGGAGGTAAATTCGAAGCCTGCCACCCCGGTATCTGATCTTTCCGACTCAGATGCGTCTGCAAAAGCAGGGGAGGAAGAGACAACAAAGACCACCATGTCTCGTATGTGGCGAGACCTTTTGGGAGAGATGATCCTTTCGTAACTGCAAACAATGCGTTGGACATGCTGAAAGATCCTTCGTTGGCCCAGTGGAAAAGTTTACCCCTTGCCTTGATCATCATTGTGGATGGGATCCTCATATGTCGAGACAAGAACCTAACCATCACGCCCGCGTATGTGGATACGTTATGCGATATGGAGTACTTCATGTCGTTCCTTTGGGATAGAGAATCTTTCGCGAAGACGTTATCTAGATTAGTCTCGAATCCACCAAGTCCAACGGTAGAAGCTTTGGTCCTGAAAATGCGTAACCGGCTGAAACAGCAAACCAGCGTCTGCTACAGTATTCCTCTAGCCTTGCAACTTCTAGCTTTCGAAAGTTTTCCTCTGCTGTTGAGCAAGATTCCAGAACCTGAGAAAACGACATCGTTTTTGGAAGAACCACACGCCCTTGCAAGAACCATAACCCTCCTTCACATGAATGATGTTCTCGCCGTTGAAGCGGACCCTCAGGTAAACATCGTATAAACATTGTTATAGGTGTACGGTGGATGATGGTTTTATAGGTGTACGGGGGATGATGGTTTTATAGGTGTACGGGGGATGATGGTTTATAGGTGTACGGGGGATGTTGGTTTTATAAGTGTACGGGGGATGATGGTTTTATAGGCGTACGGTGGATGATGGTTTTATAGGTATACGGTGGATGATGGTTTTATATGTGTATGTCGTTTATTGGCACAGGGTGTACGTACGTTTACGTGTGCGTGGAGATTAACCCGTATAACGTGGTCCTTTGTGCAGTTGGAAATTGTCGACAGTTTTGGAGACGACGTGGAGGCAGAGGTCCAGTGGGATGATGAAGTCGAAGACGAGGAAGTATCGTTGTTGTTGGAACATCATAGGATTGGATATGTCTTCAAAGAGTCAGATTTCCCAGACGGTGACTCCTCCATACCTCCTATCCGAATAGCATCCGAAGTAGGTGGGGCTGGTAAGGGAAGACCGCCAACCAGAAGCCAAAAAATTAAGAAGAAAAAACAACCTCGGCAGGCAAGAAGAGGGGCTGCTAAGAGGCCCCGGCAAGTAAAGTCCAAGGAAGAAGGGTTAGCTGAAGAGCAGGTTAGTTGCGTCGTAGAAACCTTGAAGACGTGGTTGGAAGGGATGTTCGCGCAATTGAAGCAAGACATATTGGATGCGGTCATGGTGGATGGGGAGGCGGAGAAACGGAAAAAAAAAAACAAAAGATGATGCAGTTCAAGTCTCTGAGGACGAGGTGGGTAGGGAGACACCGAAGGCGGGTATCCTAAAAAAGAACGAAATGAGAGGAACTGAAACCGAAAAGTTTGGAAGGAGGTGGTCTGCTAGGCTAAGGAAAGTGGATGAGATGCAGAAAGATTCCGCTGGTAGCAGTAACGGAGGAAAGAAGAAAAAAAGAAATTTGTATGTTAATGATGATGCTGATAGTGATAGTGGTCATAATGATGTTTGAAAAAACTACGGGGTCACATTCGACATAGTAGAGGATGTTAATAAAAAAAGAAATCTGGATGCAGAGGAAACTGGCCATGAAGTGGAAAGAAGGAAATATGACAAAGTTGGGGATGACGAAGATGGAAAAGATGAGCAAGAAGGTGATGCAGTCAAAGGTGGGAAAGCTTTTGGAGACAGTGGAGATGATGGAGATGGTGAAGCGGTCTTAGGTGGGAAAGTTTAGAAAGAGGCAGGCGTTCGAGAAGAAGAAGGAGGTAAAACAGCTGAACAAACTGTAGCAGCGGAAGAGTCTGGAGATATGATGGAAGAGGACACCGTTGTAGAGGAAGAGACCGTGGCAGGGGAAGCAAGAGATGTGTTGGGGTCGATTGTACCTGCCATCCACAATGAAGAGGTAATTTGATAAAGATGATATAAAAATTGTGAAACTAAGTAAAATATAGAACGAAAAATAATCAGAGATAGTGTATTTTTGTTGTAGATGGAAGAATCAGATGACCTGACTGCAAATCCTTTGCAGATAGTTATCTCTGGGTATTCACATGCCCGAAGTGAGGCTTCGTCCCCCATGTCTCCTCAATACGAGACTCCACCTGAACAGGCAGAACACGATGAAGGTGATAGTTCTCCAGAGAGGGCGCCAGAAAAGCGCGTACCCCTGAGATCGAACATACTTGGTGGAGTGTACACTGGTGATCCCCGTGTGAGAGCCCTAATCGCAAGTCGTAGTAAACAAGCATATGAGCCAATCCAAGGCGTCTCAAAGTTGGAGTTCAGGACATTTCGAAGGCTTCTCCATGAATCAAAGAAAAAGTAAGGTGTTGTATTAAAATATGGATAGGAACTATAGTTGGTATAAAAAGTTAGGTTATTAAAAGTGATATTTATTCCCTGTAGGGAATTTGAGCGTGTGATAGGACACAAAGTTTCAAATGGATTTTTTCTAACCATGGCTAGGAAAACGAATTGGGTGACTACGGAGGTAGGCAAAGATGTATGATTGATCATACGCCGTTTATTCAGATGTAGGTATGAGTTAATATTTCAATGTTGTGTATGTGGATTACAGCATATGCAGATCATAATGACCATGTTGTGGCGTCGTAGTGGTGAAATCGTGTTGAAAGACAAAGCAGCGTTTGTAGACACCGTACTCATCTCCTTGGTAGTATCGGTGTACAGTCGGTTCAAAAACGCTAAAGATAAAAGTTGTTTTGATTGGGGAAAGAATGTAGCCAGCTATGTAATGGGAAAAAGCTGCAGGTGGAAGAACGTCAAATCAGAGTTCTTAAAGAATGTGGATATTGTGTACGCCCCCATGAACTGGGGGAACAACCATTGGGTTGGGTTGGTCATCGACCTGCATGGGGAGTATTGAGGTTCTGGATCCATACGTGGAGCACAATGAGAAAGATGAAGAGGTGGTGGGTCACATTGAACCAGTTATTCATAGTATGCAATGGATTTTGAAGCGATATTTTCCGACTGCTTTCACCGAACACCTGACGACAGAACATTACACTTGGACCCGTGCAGCTGATATCTATCAAAACCTGAGGACGGGGGATTGCAGACCATGTGCTGCAAAGTTCCTAGATATGCATGCTGCAGGGCTTGGCTATGATGAGATGGGGTTGATCACTGACAAAGATGTTGAACGATTTAGGGAAAAATTCGCTATGGACTGCTACGAAAAGTTTATAGGCAGTGCGGATGTTGCAAACAGATGAAAAGGTGGATGGTCGACTTTTGAACTTTGTTTATTGATATGGTAATCTTATTTGAATTGAGCCTATATTTGTAGTAATTATAGTATGATAAAATCCTGTGGGAATTTCTAGTGATATTCAACTTTTGAACTTTGTTTATTGAAATGGTAATCTTAAAATTATTGGCATTGAAAAGTCCATGGTGTATATTTTTGTTGTCAGTTTGTTTATGTACGCGTTGAAAGTGTAATGGTGTACAGTTAATACAGTAGAAATTACTTTACTATGAAAAATAGGCACGTAGTATAATTTTGTAATACAATTTTATATATGGAGATATGTTGTACGCGTAAAGGAAAAAGGTTGTTTTAAGTATCAAATAAGATTTAATATTAATAAACGGGGACAATTGAAATTGTTCTGCTAAATAAATGTGTTGGTGTACCCAGTTACAAACTCCGAAGGTACCCAATTGGCAAATATCTGGAAATTAAATTACATTCACCAATTCTCCATCGACGGTCCAGTTCTGACAACAAAGACGATGTATCTGAAGAATATTTCACAATATTGGGCCCATCGACAAGACGTAGAGATGTTAGCACCCTTAAAAGCATCTGAATCCCACGGTAGATAGGGATGTGGCTGACCACACGCACAATCCCAGAGTGTTAGAAATTGTTTATTTGTCTCGTACATCCTCGTCCCGAAATCATCCGGTTCTTGGAAAACATACCCTCGGCGATCCACGTTGACGATTTTCCGGATAATTATCCTCCGTGTTCTGGGAGATAGTTTTGACAGATATGCATCCCCCTCGGAATGATTTTCGCGGACGGCTTTCAGAAACATCCCGTACGCATATGTAGCGACATCATATCCTTCCTCCGCTGATTTCTTGATTAGTTCAATACCGGACGAGTTGTGACGGACGAAATAGTCTTGCATACCCTTCATGAATATAGATGCCGGATTCCCAGCTTCATAAAAAAGTTTCAACAAGTCGATGAAATTAAAAAATTCCTCGAGCGGCATCTCCATCTCCACGGGGTCCACATCGCTGTAGAAGGCTTTTGTTTTTGTAGAGTTGTTGAATCGCTTGCAAACCTCACGGAGCGTCATCATATCTTATAACGAATGACTGATACAAGCCAGTATTTTCTCTAATAATTCGTTTGCAAGGGACATAAGATAAGAGAACGGAGTTCCGTTTACTCTCTGCCTGCTTAAAGAGATGGCTTATAATGAAGCAAAAGAAAGAAAAAAAGATTTTTTTTTTAATGAGTAGGAGAGGATTGTGTATAAGTATTTATACAATCTTTAAAGACATGTCGGTTCGGTGAACTAAACATGATCTTCGGTACAACAAATGTAACTTGTCGTTACATATTCCTGTATTTAATAAGCACACCTCGGTTCGTAATTACAAGTTATTAATATCGAAGGGACACACCGGTTGGAAATTTATATTATACAACTACCATCCACAACACTTAACTGTGGATGTCTTATAATATAGGCTGAAATTGAAGAAGGTCATTAAATTAAATGATAAATGACGTGTTTTCATATACCATCGACAACTACTATCCGCATAAGGGTAGACGTGTATACCATTAAATTGTTAACCTCATTATTGTTATAAATGTTTAAAATTATAGAGTAACTGAGATTTCCATCCACTTGCAATAAATGTTGTGGATATTCTGGCTATCTAATATAAACAACTTCCAATAAGTATAATTAATGGAACCCCTCCAAATCGTTATAGAAACTCGTCTATATATCGATATTATGACCAATGCAAAATTCATTCCTATAAAAGTATGAAAAATAATGTTTTTACCAGATGAGATCCTCTCTATAATCATTGAAAAAATTGGTTCATAAAATGTTTTCGATCTTTCCCCGTTTGTAAGAGCCGGTAAACGGTCCCACAAGTGATTTGTTTAATATGTGTCGATATCCCAACGAAAACATCAGTCCTGGAAGAAGATGCAGAAATTTCTTCGTAAAGTGTCTCGAGCAAAGTAACCCTCAAGCCATAAACTACGAATCTCTAAGGCAGATTCTAACCTGTGATGACATAAACGGTGGAATGAAACTCTTGCGGTGGAATGTCCCATTTCACGCTGATGCCACACTCGCATCAGCTATGATTTGCGTTTGTCTTGGAGAATCTCGTCAAGTAACCCGGTTATTTAAGCAGTTTGCTATATACTACGGACCCCTAAATTCGACATTGGTTTATGATGTTGGAGACGATTTAATAGAGCAGATGTCATGGTTCGATCATCCTCATATCAATAACTATTTCCGGTCGTTTCATGCTTTAGACAACGAAATTGTAAACTGGAGTGAATGTGTATGGTTACCCCAATTGCAAGTTCCGCTACCTATTGTGGTGCGCCCACCGTGTTTACGCAATGTTGTAATGTGTTCAGTACCTTCAAAATGTTTTTCTTTATTTCTATAACTATGTTAAGTTTTTTATGTATTAAACTGATTTTGTACTGTTCATTTGGGGTTTCGTTACATATCATCCGTACTGTTAATTTGTGGGTTGGTTCTGTTCGTTTTGTACTAGAGAATTATAATG
>JAHZTW010000001.1:67054746-67065146 GCA_020283515.1 Alliaria petiolata
CATGCAAGAACACTCTAGGACTCTAAATGATCAAATGCAACACTATAATGCTATATTAGACTCTAAAATGATGATAAGTCTACACTATATGGATGATAAAATGATGCAAAATATACACTTATCAATCTGCCGAAAATCGAAGGTAATTAAATGCGATATGCCGACAATTGAAATAGACGTGGAAGATGTGTCTGAATGAAGTAGGCGTGAAATTTGTATCTTAAGGTTTGCTATTGCAGAATAACGATCAAGCAACCAATCAAAGAAATGATTAAGATCATAAAGAAGAAGAGGGAGAGGTCTAGAACAAAGATTTCATCCCAACGTTTGTGTGGATACGGCTGCGTAGACACGTTTGTGTGGACAGATTTGTGAAGATGAAAACATGTTTGCATTATTTGCATTTTCTCATTTTAGCCTGATTTGTGGCTACTGTTATTGTGGATAGCACTGTGTGGACGATGTTTTTGTCCATGACTAGAGAAGTGAATGATTTTGTGTGGAGGGAGCATCTGGCGTTGAAAATTTGTGTGGAAAAACTAATGAAAAATTATCCATAACAAAATGATAATGTGGACATTTATTCATGGTCAACTGATTGTGGATGAATGTACGATTGTAGGGTAGAGAAAGTCGATGGGTTAAGTGAACTTTGCGATGTTGATATTTTTGTGTGGACGTAGTCGATGTGGACAGGTTTCCATGGACCGAAGTGGTGTAGACTGGATCTTGGTTGACAATACGCGGGGTTGTGGACAGATTTGCATGGAGACGTTGCAGTGGATATCATAGCTTCCTCTAATGATAGACAAGTTGCTGCTAACTCATAAAAGTTGCAAATCTTATCTATTATACACACTAAAGGGTCATCCAAAGGCTATGTGGAATGGAGACAAAAAGTACTTATGAAGGACCGAGAGGAGCTTATGGACATGATGCAGTTTTTATATACTATAAAAGGAAAAATATGACCCCTCAAAACAGGAACTGGAAATTTAAGCAAGGGCTGAAGAAAATAATGAACCTGTATGGATATTGTTCGAAGGTGTTCTCTTCATACACGGGTTTGATAAGAAGCGTTGCCATTAGGGAATCAGTTAATATAGTGTTTGAAGATTTGATAAGATATATTGATTTGTTAGAGAAACTGGATTTGATACGAAGCGTTGCCATTAGAGAATCAGTTAATATCCCTTTCTCCTCCTTTTGGCATTTTATGCAAGATAAAGATTGTATTACTAATTAATTTTGTTTATATATGTGCATAATTTAGTTGGGATGAAGTGACAGCCGATAACTCATCCAAGGTAACAGACTTTGATCAGAGCTATGCTCACATGCAGAATAACGTATCATCCGAGGTAACGGATCATATAAGATAGAATGGTGAGATTTCAATATGGAATGAATGTTGTGATTTCAGTTGCAAATCATACTTCATGTTCAAACATGAGTGAGATATATTATGGATTTTCACGAATACTATTTGAATAAAGAAGCAAACCACATAAGTTTATCTTTTTGCTATGATTTATCAAATGTATCTTCGTAGAATTTAATGTAATGGTTGAAAACTAGTTTTGTTGAAGAAATGTGTTTAAAATTGGAATTTAGTTTTGGTTTGAAAAGGCACAACTTTTGGGTCCATACGTTTGCATATCACCATTCCGAACAACATTGTTTTGGTTTATGTTGTACACGATAAATTGTCCATGGTATTCTATAACTCAAAATCAGTAAGGTGTCCACGATAATCTGTCCATAATAATCAATAACTCAAAATCACACTGTCCACACGATAATATGTCCACGGACATTGAGAGATTTCAGGGAAGTATTAGCTTTATCCAGTTTTTTGTGTCGTGGATGCAGCTCCGTGGATGCAACGCCGTGGATGCAACGCCGTGGATATGACAAATAAAACCAATCTGACAACTATGCCTAGGAAAGAATACAATACATGAAGACATCTTAGTCTAATCAATCATAGAGCAATTGCATTTAGAGGCCAAAGAGCATACAGTTCAAGTATAGACAGAGTGCGAGATGTCTAAGCAGCAATACATTCATCAATCCAGAGATTTTAAAGAGGCTACAATCACGTTATCACCATTAAACACAAAAAGCATCTTCTCTTTGTCACAAACCTGAATCAAACATCCATTCACAACTCAATTTGATTAGCATTAACAAAGACGTCATTTGAAAAGAGAGATTAAGCTTCACACAGAAAACAAGAACTTTCCAAGCAATGTATGTAGCAAGTGGACACTTTTGACATTTATAAAAGAAAAAAAGCAGATGATGATGATGATATACAAACTAACAGATTTGGCAAGGACATGTATGTTATATGTATAGAACCTAATGGAGAGTGGTAGTGAACACACTCTAATGGATACGCTTTAATGGACAAACACTCATGGACGGGCTTTCATGGACCGATTCTCACGAACACTAATAGACGGACTCTCATGGACACACTCTCATATAACTCAGAAATCAAAGCAACAAAAAGTGAATACACAAAACTCAACAACTTTATCTATCAATCAAATCAGCCAAGTTACATCGTAGACTTACAAAGTATAACAACCAACCAAAACTTTACAAAATTTAAACAATTTAGAGAATCTAGTGCTTCTTAAGAAACTGATTATAGAATCTCCCTTCTTCACTGAAAAAAAAAACAAAATCCATATTTTGATTTCATCAATTACGGTAACTCGAAGCAAAACCATAAGCGCCAGAGATAGTCATTCAAACACAATAAACTCAAAACAAGCCATATAACTTATTCTCGCTACTGAATAATTTGTACAATAATGACAGGAAAAACAACAAATCCTTATACGTTCCAACATAATCCAATCCTATAAACCAGAAAAAATTCTAGCAAAATCGGAATGATATTCTTCAATTAGCAAAGTTCAAATTCTAAATTGTACAAGCTATCAATGCAAAACTGAGCAAAACCAAAAATTCATTAACCTAAACAAAACAGTACAAGCTCTCATGGACAAACACTCATGGAAACGCTCTCATGGACAAACACTCATGGAAACGCTCTCATGGACAAACACTCATGGAAACGCTCTCATGGACAAACAATCATGGACGGACTCTCATGGACAAATGCATAGACACAATAAAAAAACACTCATGTGGACACAATCTATTGAGTCCACTAGTTATTGTCCATAGTTTGTTGTATAGGGTCCTTACCTTCTTCTATGACGAGGTAAGACGTCTACGGTGGCTACTGAAGTGGTTCAAGGAAGGGAAATTATTTGCCTTTAAATTGGGAACTGCCGCGATTTGATTGAGGACGATGCTCCGACCTGTGTTGGTTACTAAGAGATGGCTGATATCGCTGGAGCAGTGTGGTTTCACCGGTGTTGTTGCCGACGACGCGAATCTTTGTGATCGGTGGCGAACAGTCGCAACGGGAGTTTATTGTCCTATCCAAGGTTTGAATCAACATCTGGAGATGGAAAAATCAAAAATTAGGGTTTGGGTGGTACCGTTGGAGATGAAATTTTAGACAAAGTTACTAAAATATACAACTTCTTTTCCACAAAATACATCGCAATAGAGCAGAATTTCGCAAATAGGGTTGACAAATTAAAATACCTTCCATCCTTTGCAAGTGTTTGACTTTGAAAATTCAAGATGGTTGGGTCGGTGGTTCGATTGGGTCTGTAGTCGTTGTTTCTCGTCTCCGGCATGCGTCGCCGTTGATATATATATTCTCGCTTACGCCGTGTGTCGTCGCTGGAACTGAATCGACAGAGTAAGGAGTCGCCGGAAGAGACGTTGTTAGGTTTACATTTTTTTTTTTTACTGAAAGAGTGAAGAGATTAAGGTAAGTGAGACTTGAGGACCGTTCGGTCTTTTTAGGTGGTTAAAGTGCATAAACCTTCTTAAGTGCTTATGTGTGTAATAAAAATCTCCTAAAGTGCCTTTGAGTGTAATAAACTCGTTTACAAGAGATAAGTTACTCTTTTATATAGAGTAGTAAGTCGGTGACAAGAAGCTTTGGCAACAAGACATAACAATATAATAACAATATCTAATGGATAATCATTATCTATAACACTCCCCCTTGATTATCTATTATTAATAATGTGTTGCAGTCTTATTTTCACCGATTTTTTAAATGATCCAGTCTCCCCCTGGAATAGATGAATCTTGACTTCTTCATCATTAGAATTATAACATTCTCTTTTGATATTTTGGAAGTCAATTTTTGGCGTGTTCTTTGCTGTCTCGTTAAAAACCTCGTCTTGAAAAAATCCATTGGGACAAAAACCATGACCAGGGAAAAAGAGTGCAGCCACGCGTATCATCATGTTTCTCCCTCTGGAAGCATCATCTTTGAGTTGGGAGACACATGCAACATTATCTTCGAATACTTTTGTTGGCTCATTCTTTGTGTATGTCCCACTTGCTTGTTGCAACCAAAGTCTGATTTTTTGGAATGCTGAGAGATCGCAATTCTTCTAATTTTGAAAAATATCTTCGGTTTGCGATATAACCTTATGCGGATTTGATAAATATCTTGTATCTGCAAAACTAACCAGACCAATCTCGAGGATTCTATAATAATAATAATAGCCAAAAACAATCATACCTTTGAGATAACGGAATATATGTTTTATTCCGTTCCAATGTATGTAAGTAGGAGATGAGCTGAATCTTGCAAATACAATAGTAGCAAAAGCTACACTGGTCAAATAAAATTTGCAAGATATATAAGCTCACTCATATGGCTTATATAAGGTACTTTAGAAATAATTAGCATTTTCTTTACAAATGCTTTAAAGTAATATCCTTCCAGAAAAGTTTAAGATAACATCTTATTCATTAGATGTTCGATTTGGAATAACTGGGGACAATGTTGTCCTTCCAAAG
This sequence comes from Alliaria petiolata, assembly GCA_020283515.1. Classification (NCBI taxonomy): domain Eukaryota; kingdom Viridiplantae; phylum Streptophyta; class Magnoliopsida; order Brassicales; family Brassicaceae; genus Alliaria; species Alliaria petiolata. The sequence continues at coordinate 67,059,661 of JAHZTW010000001.1, forward strand.
TCTTTAATTCCAAAATATTATACGGCTTATAATAACTCTTCAGGAGTTATGATGATCAATCATTCTTTGATTTGATCAAGTAGTCTTCCCGGGAACATAATTTCGATATCATTAATCCTTCAGGAATTATATCTTTGAGACACAATTCAAGTCATGTATGGACTGCCAGACATATCAAATTGCATCAATCATACTATCATATTTTTCCAATGATCTTATGAAGCAAGCCGCTTTACATATCATAAAGTCATTTTTCTCATTCACTTTCTGGAAAAATATTACCAAAGTTTTCTCGTTTTTCTTACGAGCTTAATATAGACTTGATTGTCTCTTTCACTTTTTTGGCCAATACTTTTTCTTTCTACTCTCATCCACAGAGGTAGATTTATGATCCTCATATATGTTAATCATATCGCGCGTTAATTTCTTATTTCTTGTCGACATTTTTGTCTTTGGTTCCATCTCCTTCCGTAATGACATGGTGAACCAAGATCTCTTTATCAATATCATTGATAACATTCATGTACCTGATTATATTATTAACCATGTCAACGGTCTCTTCTGGAGATTCATCCTCCTTTCAAAAATTATATATATATGCTCCTTTTCTTTTCGAGGATTTAAAATCTTTGGAACCAAAGTAGTTTATCACGTTTCTGATGTGCCATAGACTTACTATTAATAAACTGTCCTTCAAGGGCACATATTCTCATTGGAGCATTATCAGCTGGAATATGAGATTTACACATGTCTGGCAGTCAATCTAAGACATTATGTGAATGAATTATCTTTTGAATTTTATATTAAAATTCAGCGAGGATCCATAAATTTTATGATAATTCATTTCAAGAAATCTCATCCAGCAACTATTTATAAATGCTTCCGGCATTTGATTTTCATTTTGTTTTGAATAATGTTCCTTTGAACTTTTGAACTTCAGGTTCACATTAACATGTTCAAGGATACAAATTATTCAACAAATTTCCATGAGAAATTTATTCTTTGCAAATCTTACAATAAGCACATCTCTCATTGATGGCTTAATTTACGTTAATAGAGATTCATCTCTATTATATATTTTCTTCAGAGATTTTTAATCCTTCTGGGATTGTATCTTATTATTACATGCACGATTGCATGTTTTATACCCGATCATGGAGATAATATTTTGCCAAAGTTCATTTTGAGTGTGAACATAATCTTCAGGATGTTCCACTTACTGGAATTCTTTCATTCTCCCCCTCGAGATGATGATATTTCATGTCCATCCATCTCAAATTAAATCCCACATTAGGACCAATAACATATCTAATCACCCGTCTAGGGTCAAGTATTATGCCTCAAATCCTTTTGATGTGGGATGATTTGGGGTCTGCTTAAAGAAATCAAACCATCATATATAATGAACTTGTTCAACCAACTATGGTGATTCATCTCTCATGATGGTCTCTTTTTATTTTATTTTCTTGAAGACATGCTAAGTGTGAAAAACTTCTGGTTTTTTCACATAATATTTGATATCATTACTGAACCGAGATGGCTACATATTAGTAAACTTCAGGTTTACTCTTAGATACAACTTTTGCCATCTTTATGCATGTCTCCATGATATGCTCTTCTGGAGCACTCGCTCTATTGGAGCGTTTCGATTTTCTGAGAAGTTTCTCTCTTATGGAGCTTTTCTTTCATTTAGAGCATTTTACTTTTCTGGAGCATTTCGCTCTTCCAGAGCCTTTAGCTCTTCTAAAGTATTTTGCTCTTCTAAACTTCTCATTCACTCTTATGTAGTTCTTCTGGAACTCACATATTTATAAATTATATCAAATCATTTAAGCAATTCATAAAAATAATTTAGAAGGCATAACCGATAATTTATAAAACTAAAAAGATAATAATTTTTTTAATAAAAAAATATAATATAAAACAGATATCATGCGGTTCTTCTGGAACTCTGCATGTGTATCTTCCAGACGTTTATTTTCACACAGTTCTTCTGAAACCTTTCATAAATATCTTCAAGATATTTATTTTGTGTGATTTTCTGATTATTTGGGTAATGATTTGCGAAAGCCGTATTTTGTGTTGTCAATAGACACACATGTGACCATTAGTCAATATAATAAGACGGCTCGCACGGTGGATGGATTGATCTACATATATCATCATGTATTCTTTCTAGAAATACAAGATATTCATTCCCAATTTTTTTTTTGGCGAAGGCCTACTTATGAGTTTTTCTTGAGAACTTGTCTCACATAAAAACTCCCCCGATTGAAAAATCTTCTGGTTTTTCAATGGGTGGCCACTCTAATTTTGCACAGTCTTTCTCATCATGATTGAACCAAGGTGGCCTAACCTTTCATGCCACACTCTAAATAGTGCTGGTAAGCTTCTGGTTTACCGCAACATGTGATTCAGCCATGGTTATCTTTGTGCAATATAATCCGGAAGATAACTCAAATCCATATTTTCTTTTCTATGTAATGCAAATATATTTAATGTCATTTTTACTCATGGTCTCTCTAAGACCTATGGAGATTGTATATTGTATACTTCAGACTTTATTCCCCTTGACATTGACAAATAGGCTTTTTGGAGCCCAATATAATATTTGCATTACCAGATATGGTACTCACGCTTCCGGCGGAGCCTTTTATTGAGTCAGGAGAAACGCTTTTTATTTTTATTTTTAAAATATTATGTATCTCCTTCCTGAATCTCAAATTTGTGACATCTTCTGGGTCACAATAGTTATAAGAGATGTATTAATCAAAAATATTGACTTATAATAAAATTTAATATATCACATCAAAAACCTTTTGATAAACAAAACTTTATCATATACTTTTGTTTACCATATATACTATAAGACAAATTAAATTTTGTTATTCAGTTCTTCTTTACAAAGACATAATTATCGACTTAAGTTTCTTTGATTTTGTTGATTCGTCGGGATCAACAAAGAAATAAGGATGAGTATCATCACTTAAGCCATTAAAGGAAGTCCCAGCTTCATCCCAGATGAAGTTGGTCTCTGCATCCTTTTCTTTGGTCTTTTGTGATTCGGCATACATATTGGTTATATGTGTTGGCATACGACACGTGTGTACCCAATAATTTTTCATGCCGCAACTGTAGCAAGCGCTTTCACCTTGCCTTTTTACGTCTTAACCATCATCCTTTTTTTTATAAATTGAATTCGTCCATCACACTTACTTTAAGTGGATAACTCAACATTCTCTCCTAGGAATGGAGTTAACCCAGTTGGACGAGACTGTCGGTTCATCGTCACGAGTTCATTATACTGTTAAGCTAAAAGAGGATTTATATCAACTCCGAGCTTTGGGTGAATTGTCTCGTCTGGCGATTCAACCATTTATTTCTAAAGATCTTCAGGATCTTTACTCGTGATAGATTCATCTTATAAACCATCATAGATGTGGTGGCATAAAAAGATCATGACTTTTACTTTAGTCTCATCCGATGTCGTTTTCGACTTATCGATAGTGCTCAAGAGACCATTTCTCTTTAGATGCAACCTTGCACCTACCGCCCATAACATATAATTATTTCCACACAAGTCAAGGGCGGCGATCTCGAGCTTTGTCAAATCTGACATTATTACTGAATAACAAGACTTAACCCATTTCATTTAATGAAAATTTTTTTTATATAAAAAATTGGGCAGAATAACGGCATAATAAAAGACAATAATTAAATCCATATTAGGAGGCAGAGCCAAACATAATAAATGAACAATGATGAGGATTTTAATCTCCCACTCAATAAATAAATAAATAAATAAAGATGGGAATTTTAATCTCCCACTCAACAAATATGATCTGAGGAGACATAGTCTACCATGTGATCATTTCGATCGTGAAGACAGCGCCTATCATAACGATCGGTTAGGAGAAGGCAGAGCCTATCATCCCGGTATAACGATATAATTTTTTCGATCGTAAATGCATAGCTTATCATAACGACCGGCTCGGAGGAGGAAAACATACCATCCCGACATAACAAATAAACGGGGAAGGCAGCGCCTATCTTCCCGTAAATAATAAAATTTGAAATGAATTGAACACAAATAAATCTTACCTTTTCGGTATACAGACAGATCTGGTATACAGACGGATCGAGAGACGTTCGTGCTGATAACGTGTTATAAACTAATTATAAAAAGATGAGATTTATATGTATATATTATATTAACATAATACTATTTGTATATGTGTGATAATAGAGAGAGAGGGGGAGTAACAAAAGATGAGAGAGAAAGTGAATTCGTTCACTTCTTATTGATGTCTCTTACATCTGTGTTTGCAAGAGATAAGTTACTCTTTTATATAGAGTAGTAAGTCGGTGACAAGAAGCTTTGGCAACAAGACATAAAAATATAATAACAATATCTAATGGATGATAATTATCTATAACACTTTTCTAATTTTTATATTATAAAAATAGTATATGTATAAAAGTTATTGATGAGGACATAAGCACAGACCCGCCTAAAAACGCGAGAGTTCCTGTCATGTACGAACCGCCAAGGACACGATCCGGTACTAGGACAATGCGAGAGGAATTCAACAAAGCGGTGGAGAGCCACATCAACCACCGAGAGACAAAGGACCTCACCAACACGATGGAACGGCTCATGTTGGATCAAGATGGACGCACGGAAGACACGGACGTAGCAGCATGCCAAGAAGCCCGAGAAGACACCAAGACAAGCCTCGACCCAAATCACACCAAATAGCCGCTTCTAAGGACAAGCCCCGGCCCATCTCTATTCGTCATCACTCAAACCCAAAACGACCACGTCTAGAAGACTTGGCGGCCACGGTCGCTTACCATATCAAGAGGCAACGGTAAGTGTTTACATTTATTCTTTAATCTCATTGTTTCCATTTCTTTTGCAGGGATTTATTTCATAAACTTTTTAGATTAAACTTTTATATTTTTAGCTTTATGGCCGTATCAGTTCTCGTTATTTTCTTGTATTTTTGGTCCTTGCGTTTTTGTTTATTTTCGACCCTAGAAGGTCAAGGCTGACAGACTATTAATAAAGTCCCATATGTAGCATTGTAGTTCACGTTTTTACCAATTATCAATAAAGAGCGAACTGATATGTCTATATTTTGCATCATTTTAGCATCCATTTAGTATAAGTTTCTCATCATTTAGGAGTCTAATATAGCATCATTGTGTTGCATTGTATCATTTAGAGTCCTAGAGTGTTTTTGCATAGTCCTTGCATGTTTTGGTGCATTTGGAGTCTTGATCAGGTAACATAGATGCTGTGGAGGCAACAATGGAGTTGGAGAGGAATGGCACAACACTTGGAAGAGCAAGAAGTTGCCAAAAAGATGGAGAAGGGGAATTCTGAGGACGGTTCGACGAGACGGTTCGGCGAAGCTGGCCGAAACTTTCCTCCAGGACACCCGTTCGGCGAGATGGTTCGACGAAGGCACGCCGAAACTTTC
>JAHZTW010000001.1:67072368-67134999 GCA_020283515.1 Alliaria petiolata
CCACACATCATGGATTAGTCTTAATTAGTGTTCTAGGCATAGAGAAAGCTTGTTTGAGTTGCTTAAATGATTGCAAGGTTGGCCATTTAGATGCCCAAATCAATGATTCCATCCCTAGGTTTCGTTTTTAGTTAATTTGGTAATCTTAATTAGTAGTAATTGCTTGATTAGTGCTTGATTAGTAGTAATTAAGGTTTATTTTCATATAATTAGTCTTGTAGTGTCTTTCTTAGCTAGTAGATTGCTTTCAATAGTTCCTTGTCTCCCTTATTTCGAATTTGGCTTAGCTTAGACCAAACTTTGTATTCTTATTGCATCAAACTCCCAAGATGGATTGATATCTCAAATATTGCAATGACATGAGCAATTGAGGAATTGCTAACAAGATTAAAAATTCTTGTTTCACGAACTTTCTTCAAAACCCTAAAGAGTTCATAGAGTCTTGCGTGGCTGCCCCTTGATTCTTGAATTCACCGACTTATCAAAGCTAGATCATAAGCTTTGTGAAGTCACCTCGATCCATCCAGTTATCATCACTTCCGTTCCATCTCTCGATTAAGTGACAAGCACCTTTTGGCCACTCACTTAGTCTCCACCCATTCGTCCCGCATCTAAGCCGAGAGCGCCGTGTGGCCAGCGGCCTGGATCCCATCGTACCGGTCGTATAAGATCGTGCTTCGATCTTATATCATTTTGGTATCAGAGCCGAAACGCTCTTTCGCCAGGTTCTATCTTTGCCGAATCCTATTTTCTTGTTTTTTGTTTTAGCTGTTTAAGGATCTAAACTTTGTTAAGATTCATAAAAGAAACCCCATAAAATATAGCCTTAGTTTTGATTAAGTTGCTTCCAGATCTAAGTTTATTTAGTTTTTATAAACCCCAAAACTCATAAGAAGTCAATTTTCTGCTTTTGTAGTCTGAAATCGCTAGTGTTTTAGAAGAATCCTTAAGAAAGCAATAGTTTTCCTTTGTGCTTCGGCTAGTACCTAGTTTTCCCTTTTGCTTTGATTGTTTGTTCGTGAAAGATAGATCAAGTGCTATGGAAGACAACGACGAACAGATGAACACCGCTCGAGCCCTAGCTGCTATTCAAGCGCAGCTCCAAACCCTAGGCGACCGGATGACCAGAATCGAGCAACCTGCGGCTCAAAGGCGAGAAGCCGTTCGCAACGTCTTCCGACAACCGGCAGCTCGTGGAGATGAGGGCATGCCTGACCTAGAGGACGCCCGGCGGAATCACCAGCACCAGCCCATACCGCCTGACCAGAACCACAACCCAAGGCCGAGAGACCCCATTCACCGCGGCATAGGCCGAGATGATGAATTCGCACGGCAAGGCAACATGGAAGTGAGGTTAACCGCGCCTACCTTTGCTGGAAAGGTCAACCACGAAGCCTACCTCGACTGGGAGCGCTGCATGGAATACATTTTCAACTACTACAACTACAACGACCCGAAGAATATCTCGTTGGCGTCCGCACAGCTCACCGAGAGTGGCCTCGCCTGGTGGGATCGAGATACAGCCGAGAGAAGACGGTACCACCACGGACAGATAGCCACTTGGGACGAGATGAGATTCAACCTAAGGAAACGGTACGTGCCTCCATATTTTTATCGAGACTTACAAAAGCGTTTTCGTAAACTAACGCAGGGAACCAAGTCGGTGGAGGATTACTATGACGAGTTTGAGCAGCTTAAGAACCGTCTCGAAGCTGAGGACTCGGAGCAGACACTCACGGCACAATTCCTTGATGGCTTGAACGACCGTATCGCGCGCAAGGTAGAGAGACAGCTGTACCATGACATAGGCGAACTCCTACATCTCGCGATGCAAGCCGAGCAGCACATCAAAAGGAAGGTAGCTTCCACCAGCTGAGCTAAGACTAGCTGGACACCACCTAGCCGAGACCAAGACAAAGGCAAAGCGGTGGAGATCGAGTCCCGGTTCAAGAAACCTACGACCGAGCCCACCAAAGGGAACCGCCAGAAACAAAGTAAGCCCCCATTCAACCAGAGGACTCGCGATATAACGTGTTTCAAATGTCAGGGACGAGGACACATGGCCAGAGAATATCCCAACAACCGAGTCATGATCCTTACGGCCGATGGTGGCTACGAATCCCAAGACGAGCTAGAAAACGAGCCTAATGAGACTGATGGAGAAGACATCGAGTATCCTGACTCCGGGGAGATGCTTGTGATCCGACGCGCTTTAAGTGTACTGGTGGAGCCCGAGGTTGTTTAGCAGGAGAACATCTTCCATACACACTGCAACGTGAAAGCCAAGGTATGTAGTCTCATTATCGATGGAGGCTCGTGTACTAACGTGGCCAGCAAGTACATGGTGGACAAGCTAGGACTCAAAACCACTAGACACCCGCAGCCTTACAAGCTTAGATGGCTTAATGATGATACAAAGCATAAGATCGTAGAACAAGTTGTCGTGCCCTTTAGCATCGGCAAGTATAGCGATGACGTGTGATGTGGTACCCATGCAAGCCGGACACCTTCTGCTAGGACGACCGTGGCAGTTTGACAAGGAAACCGTGCACCACGGCCGCACCAATCATTACACCTTCACGCATGACAAGCGCAAGTACAACCTAGCGCCACTCACACCAACGCAAGTACATGAGATGCAAGTCCAATTCGCAAAGGATTTTAAGGTAAGTAAGACTAATCTCTTTGTGCATAGCAGTACCATCACCAAAGCTATGACTTGTCAAGAGACAATACTACTTATGATCTTTAGAGAGGGGTCACTCTCAGGTACTAGTGAAGTAGAGCTTCCTGCCGAGATCAAAACCTTACTAGACAACTTCAAGGATATCTTTTCATAGGACATACCTACGGGATTACCACCGATCAGAGGGATCGAGCATCAGATAGACCTTGTGCCCGGCTCAGCACTACCAAACCGACCGGCTTACCGAATGAATCCGGCCGAGACCAAAGAGCTTGAAAAGAAAGTCCATGACCTAATGTCTAAAGGATATATAAGGGAGAGCCTAAGCCCTTATGTCGTACCTATCCTGTTGGTGCCTAAGAAGGACGGTACCTGGCGTATGTGCGTGGATTGCCGAGCAATCAACAACATCACCATTAAGTACCGTCACCCCATTCCACGCCTCGACGACATGCTAGATGAGCTCAGCGGCACCACCATCTTTTCAAAGGTGGATTTGAAGAGCGGATACCATCAAGTATGCATGAGAGAAGGGGACGAGTGGAAGACCGCGTTCAAGACCAAACAAGGACTATATGAAAGGCTAGTCATGCCTTTCGGCCTTACCAACGCTCCCAGCACATTCATGAGGCTCATGAACCACATCCTGAGGGCTTACATCAGTAAGTTCGTGGTAGTTTATTTTGACGACATTCTAATTTATAGTAAATGTCTTGCGGATCACTTGAAACACCTTGAGCAAGTACTAGAGACGCTTTGACAAGAAGGGCTCTATGCGAACCTCAAGAAGTGCACCTTTTGCACTAATGAATTAGTGTTTTTAGGTTTTGTTGTAAGCTCACATGGATTAAGGGTGGATCAGGAGAAGATACGAGCTATCCAAGATTGGCCCACGCCGTCCACCATTGGTCATGTCCGGAGCTTTCACGGATTAGGTAGCTTCTACCGACGCTTTGTCAAAGACTTTAGCACCGTAGCCGCGCCTTTAACCACCGTGATCAAGAAGAATTTAGCTTTTAAATGGGGACCATCACAGCAAGATGCCTTTGATAAACTCAAACATAGCCTCACCAACGCCCCGGTACTAGTACTTCCTGCTTTTGATAAAACATTTGAAGTTGAGTGCGATGCCTCAGGATTAGGCATTGGAGCCGTACTTACACAAGGAGGTAAGCCGGTGGCCTACTTCAGTGAGAAGCTGAGCGGCGCCACCCTCAACTATCCCACCTACGACAAATAATTATATGCCCTTGTGAGATTGTTGGAGACATGGCAGCACAACTTGCTATCCAAGGAATTCTTCATACATACGGATCACGAGACGCTTAAGCATCTGAGGGGACAAACCACGCTTAAAAGAAGGCACGCCAGGTGGTTGGAGTTCGTGGAGACTTTCCCCTACATCATTAAATATAAGAAAGGCAAGGAGAACATCGTGGCGGATGCTCTCTCTAGACGCTACACCTTGATAACGACTATGGAGGCTAAAGTAATGGGGTTCAAGCATATCAAGGATCACTATGAGGGAGATCCTGACTTTGGAAACATCTACCAAGCATGCAACTAAGCACCCTAATGTCCTTTCTATATTCACAATGGGTTCTTGTTTCGAGATAAACGTTTGTGCGTGCCGCACGGATCTATGCGAGAGTTGTTACTACGGGAATCACACGGAGGTGGACTCATGGGGCATTTCGGAATAGACAAGACGCTAAGCGTGGTGGTCGAGCACTTCTTTTGGCCCCATCTTAAGAGGGACGTGGAGAGATTCTGCTCCAAATGCATCACTTGCCTCAAAACCAAATCAAGGTCACATCCGTATGGTCCTTATATGCCTTTTCCTATTCCTAACCTACCATGGGTAGATCTTTCGATGGACTTTGTGCTAGGGCTACCCAAGATCAGAAACAAGGACTCAATATTCGTGGTAGTAGATCGATTCTCTAAGATGGCCCATTTCATACCCTGTGCCAAGACGAACGACGCGACACAAACGGCCGATCTTTTCTTTAAACAAGTGGTGCGCTTACATGGGCTACCACGGTCGATTGTGTCGAACAGAGATACCAAATTCTTGAGTTACTTCTGGAGAACTCTCTGGAGGAAGTTCGGAACAAAACTCCTATTCTCGACAACGTGCCACCCTCAGACGGATGGCCAGACCGAGGTGGTCAACCGCACGCTTTCAGCTCTTTTAAGAGCCACCGTCGGTAAAAATTTAAAGAATTGGCTTGATTGTATTCCCTTTGTTGAATTTGCTTATAATCGCGCCACACACTCGGCTACTAAGCTTTCACCGTTTGAGATTGTGTATGGGTTTAAGCCAACCACACCGTTAGACCTTACACCGTTACCACCAGCCGAGAGAGTAAGCCAGGACGGGTTAAGTAAGGCCGAGCTGATCAAGAAGTTACATCAAAAGGCAAAGGAGAACTTGGAGAAGAAAGCACAGCAAACTAAGCAACAAGTGGATAGGAATAGGAAGGACGTCATCTTCGAGCCAGGCGATTGGGTTTGGCTTCATATGCGGCCCGAGAGGTTTCCCAGCCAGAGGAAGAGCAAGCTGGCGCCAAGAGGGGACGAACCATTTAAATTTTTGGAGCGCATCAACAACAATGCCTACCGCCTAGAATTGCCCAGTGAGTTAAACATTTCTTCAAGTTTCAATGTAACTGACTTAGCCCCATATGATGTAGAAGAGACGATTCTGAGATCAGAACCTTCTCAAGAGAGAGGGAATGATGAGGACATAAGCACGGACCCGCCTAAAGACGCGAGAGTTCCCGTCATGTACGAACCGCCAAGGTCACGATCTGCTATTAGGACAATGCGAGAGAAATTCAACAAAGCGGTGGAGAGCCTCATCAACCACCGAGAGACCAAGGACCTCACCAACACGATGGAACAGCTCATGTTGGATCAAGATGGACGCACGAAAGACACGGACGTAGCAGCATGCCAAGAAGCCCGAGAAGACACCAAGACAAGCCTCGACCCAAATCACACCAAATGGCCGCTTCTAAGGACAAGCCCCGACCCATCTCTATTCGGCATCACTCAAACCCAAAACGACCACGTCTAGAAGACTTGGCGGCCACGGTCGCTTACCATATCAAGAGGCGACAGTAAGTGTTTACATTTATTCTTTAATCTCATTGTTTCCATTTCTTTTGCAGGAATTTATTTCATAAACTTTTTAGATTAAGCTTTTATATTTTTAGCTTTAAGGTCGTATCAGCTCTCGTTATTTTCTTGTATTTTTGGTCCTTGCGTTTTTGTTTATTTTCGACCCTAGAAGGTCAAGGCTGACAGACTATTAATAAAGTCCCATATGCAGCATTGTAGTTCACGTTTTTACCTATTATCAATAAAGAGCGAACTTTCTTCAAAACCCTAAAGAGTTCATAGAGTCTTGCGTGGCTGCCTCTTGATTCTTGAATTCACCGACTTATCAAAGCTAGATCATAAGCTTTCTGGCGTCACCTCGATCCATCCAGTTATCATCACTTCCGTTCCATCTCTTGATTAAGTGACAAGCGCCGTTTGGCCACTCACTTAGTCTCCACTCATTCGTCCCGCATCTAAGCCGAGAGCGCCGTGTGGCCAGCGGCCTGGATCCCATCGTACCGGTCGTATAAGATCGTGCTTCGATCTTATATCAGTTATGATTTTAAGAGAGATATTATTTTTTGTATAGAGATTCTAGAATAGGACCCGCATATGCGGGTTTTGAATAAATATTTTAAAACGGTAAAAAATATTTGAAATAAAAATCTGATCATTGTGAAGAAAAATAAAAATAAAATAAAATTTATTTGATAGTGTTAAAATTTAATCGATAAACTTTAAAAGAGTTTCACGATCATGTTAATTACAATTTTGAAACATCGAGCTTTATATAATGAGATTGTATATTTTTCTAAATTGTAGTTAATTTTATTTACTTTTGTTTTTATTTTAGATTTCCATTGAACTATATATTTATTTAATTTTACGTGTTTTTAATCATTTCTTTTTTAAAATTATTATTTGATTATATAATTTTTTAATCTAAAGTTGTATGTAATAAATTTTAATCATAATAAAAATAACATATGTTTCTTATACATATAATTAAACTCTATCTTAATATTCGTATAATTCTATCTAAAAATTATTATTTTATTATTATTTTAATAAAATTATTATTTTATTATTATTTTATTATTAATTTAATACATAGAATTATATTTTCATATACATATAATTAAACTCTATCTTAATATTTGTATAATTCTATCTTAAAATTTTACTTTAATACATAGAAATATATCTTAATAAAAATTGAATTATATCTCAATATACACAAAATTTTATTTTAATAAACCTGTAACTTATTTCAATGTACATAGAATTTTATTTCAATATACATAGAATTTTATTTCAATATACGTATTTTATAAAAGTCGACTTATTTCCCTACAATCGACTTATATTTTGTTTGGTCAACTTATTTTATAAAAGTCAACTTATTTTACTACATTCGACTTATTTTACAACAATCAACTTATTTTACAACATATAATTTATTTTACAACAAAGAATTTAGTTTGGATTGGTCGACCTATTTTACAAGAGTCGTTTAATTTACACTAGTTGACTTATTTTGGATTGATCGATTTATTTTATAACATTTGACTTATTTCACAACAGTAACAGCCGACTCATTTCACAACTGCTGGTTTATATTTTGGGTTGGTCGACTTATTTTACAAAAGTTGGCTTATTTTACAACAATCGACTTATTTTATAAATGTCGCCTTATTTTAAAACAATTGACTTATTTTACAACAGTCAATTTATTTTAGATTGATCGACTTATTTTACAACAGTCAACTTATTTTAAAATAGTCAACTTATTTTACAACAGTCAACTTATTTTACAACATTTGACTTATTTTAAAACAGTCGACTTATTTTACAACGGTTGACTTATTTTAGAACAGTCGACTTATATTTTGGATTGGTCTACTTATTTCACAACCGTCGACTTATTTTGGATTGGTCGACTTATTTTATAATAGTAGACTTATTTTACAACAATCAACTTATTTCACAATAATCGACTTATTTCACAACAATCGACTTATATTTAGGGTCAACTTATTTTAAAACAGTGGACTTATTTTACAAAACAATAACTTATTTTACAACAGTCAATTTATTTTGGATTGATCGATTTATTTTATAACAATCGACTTATTTTGGATTGATCGATTTATTTTTTAACAATCGACTTATTTTACAACAAATGACTTATTTTACAACCGTCGACATATATTTTGGGTTGGTCGACTTATTTTACAACAATAAACTTATTCTTACAATAGTCGACTTATTTTACAACAATCGACTTATTTTAAAACAATCGACATATTTTACAACAATCGACTTATTTTATATTGGGTGACTTGTTTTCACAACAGTGGACTTATATTTTATGTTGATCAATTTATTTTACAACAATAGACTTATTATATATTGGGTTGATCGAGTTATTTTACAACAGACGACTTATATTTTAGGTTTTTCGATTTATTTTACAACTGTCGAAGTTATTTTCTTTTTTTTTCTAATTTGTCGACTTATATTTTTGATGTATCGACTTAGAACTTATTTTTCGTTTTTTAGATTTTTAGACTTTTATAAACATTATGTTAAACATTAGATTCTTAGTTTCTATATATCCTTTTTCAATATTTCATTTTCAGATTTTTTTTTTCTTCCTTAGTTTGTAATTGAAAATAAATGTTGCTAGTTTGAGCTTCTTTATCTTTTAACATAACATTCTTTTTTTTTCCTTTTATTAACGAAAAAGAAAATAAATGATTAAATCATAAGATAAGATTAATTTTTTCCTTTTCAGATAAGATTTTATTTTCTTTTATTAATGAATTAACTACGACACGTGTCAAAATCTTGTCGATTGAATCGGCATGTGTCAGGATCATGTTAATTAGCAATTTTGACGCATCCAACTTTATATACGACACATGTCAAAATCTTATCGATTGAATCGACACGTGTCTGGATCATGTTAATTAGCAACTTTGACGCATCCTACTTTATATAATAAGATTAGATAATAAAAAAATTTAGATATCGAAATAATTAGAGTTTATAGATCATATATTTGTAAAATTATGAAAGATTGTTAAATGAATATTGGTTAAAAAAATGTCTCAAAATTATTTATTTATTTGTAATTATAATATTCAAATCTTATTTTTTAAAAATTATTATATATATCTTGATTTTAAATAAATTTTGTGTTTTTTAATTTTTAACTTTTAATTATCCACCCGCAACCGCAAACGCTAGCTGGAAGGAGCTTTTGATGTTGAGGGACACAAAGTGGTACGACGCGTTAAAAAGCATTTTGTATGATTGTTATCAAACGCCAACAACCGCTATCACCCATAAAAGCTGTGTTTGTGGGTGTTAGGGGAAAACCAATCAAACCCTTAACTATTTCAAAAGTTGCAAAAAGAATAATAAAATGTTATCTCATCGATTATTTATTGAATATCTTGTTATGTCCTTTAGTTTTATAGTTTTAATTATTTTTTTCAATTGTTTAAAGTTTTTTTACCTGTTATTCTCAATTTCTATCTAATAATTTGGTCTTTTTATTTGTATTAAGATTTAATTATCTTTCTTTTATTCGGAGATGATGATTAAATTATGCGATAAACATGAAAAGATGAATAGAAATATTGTATTACATAATATTTATAAGTTTATGATTTTTAAAATTAAATCTGATTTTTATTTATTTTATTTTTGTGTTATAATAATTTTAAGAAGTTAGATTTACATGAAATGGTTCTAAATTACATGTTTTTTTAATTATAATTAATTGTGGACACATTTTAATTTTTTATTCGTTTGAAAATATTGATGTGTCGTCACTGCAGAGTATCCATTCATCTATTATATAGTAGATAACTTAACTAGTTGTTTTACCGCGCAAGGCGCGAGATAAAGATTTTATAAATGTTTTTGAAAATTAAAAATGAATTATATGATTTAGGTATTTTAGTTTTGAATTTTGAATTTCTAATTTATTGTTTTTATATAAATAGTCTGTTATTTATATTTATTATGATGTAAAAAAAGGAAAAATTAGAATTAGCACAACATTTGCTTAATTTTAATTTTATTTAAGGTAATAGGTTTTCTTACGGAGGAAAAAAAATTTGTAACATGTTAAATTATTGAATATTATTATTGACTATAAATTTCAACGAAAACATAAAGTTTTGTAATGCAATATGCGAACCTTAAACACCAAACCCTCCTTTTACCCCACCCCCTCCCTCCACTCTCCTTCATCCATCGCTTGCTCACCCTAGCACTCTCGTCACTCTCAATCTCCCTATCTCGCGCTCTCTATGTCCATTCTCTCTCTCTCTCCCTTTCTTTCGCTCTCTTTCTTTCTCTCTCTCTATCTCACTCACACACTCTCTCTCCCTTTCTTTCGCTCTCTTTCTTTCTCTCTCTCTATTGTAATAACTCAAATCGGCTTATTAAAAGAAGATGAGAGTTAATAGGTTTGTTCAAGAGATTCTTTTGAGTTTAAAATAGCCGGAGCTGTTTAGTGTTTATTGAGAGTTCCGATCGTCGGAATAAAAGCCGATTACAAGGGTCTCCCCCGAGAAAAAGACTGATCATTTTCCGTTTCGAGTTCCCCTCTATTTATAGAGGGCACACCTCAAATCGGACGGCCCAGATCGTTTTGATCGAAGGGCTAACATTTAAAGATGACTTTAAATATTTTATTTAATCTGAGTGGAGTCTGCGCTCTGACTCGCATGTGGTATGGCGCTGATTCGTATGTGGCATGGCGCTGATTGAGTGCGGCCTGCGCGCAGAGTGAGTGGAGACTCTGACAAAATATATCACGCGGCCAGGTCGGCCAACACTGAATACCATCAGGTCGGCCTCCCTAAATGTCTTCAAGTCGGCATGTGATGGACACTTGCAAACGGAGAAGTTTCTCGGAAGGTGGCCGATCAAGAATCTTCCCCGTTCGTCCATTGATAGCCGACCTTGTGCCTTTTCCACTTTCCAAAAGATGGCCGAGCTGGCGCTTTCTCCGGATAAGCGAGTAAACTTGGGTACTAATATTTTCGTAGCCGACCTAAAGTTCGGATTGCCAACAGTAGGGTTTTTAATGGGGCCGATGTGAATTTAATCGGTCCTTTTAGAGGGGATACGAATCCCGACTCTAACAGTTAGTCCCCCCCCAGTTCGGCAAACGAGTGTGTTTACCGAATTAGAAAGAAAACTGTCCGACGCCGAAATGAGGTCGGCCCTGTTTAAAAGTTAGAAAAAATTGAAACAAATAAATACCTTTCGGTTTGGTGATCGGGTGCTCATAGGGGAAGCCCTAGTTTCAGCGCGTGAGATCCGGATCAAGCTTCGTAGGTCTGCTCGTCTAGACCTAGACTTGCCACGTGTCACCCATGCGATGGTTGCCGATTAGAAATATTTCGAAGAAATGCGAACCGTCGCCGATGTTATGATGACTCTTGGGAACCGTCCACATATTTTCTATAATTAGAGGGAGAGCTCCTCATTTCTTCACTTCTGCATTTCGCGAGAGAAAGTTCTGCAAGGTTAGCTCCCGCTTCTCTGACTTTTATTTTATTTTATTTTCGCCGGTAATCTTTCTCAGCCGTCTTCGTTCGGCGGTTTGTCGTGATTTCTCCGATCTACTTCAATTTCTACCGCTTCGTTCTTCGAAAATGTTGAAGATTGGAGAAGGCCGATCTGAATCCAGGAAACCTAGGTCGGATCAAGATAGAGCAGATGAGCTCGGCCTTTCTTTGGACGAGTTTCTTAAGATGTCGTGAGAGGATGCGATCGTTCAGAGCCGTTCTAAAGGAAAAAAGGTCGCGTTGTCTCCGAATCAATCTCCTTCTGGGTCGGATGAGGAGAACGAGACTGAGATAGCGGTTAGGAAAGCCGCAGCTGATCGATTTGTCGCTGACCAGGTCGGAGCTGTTCCCAAGGGTGATGGCGAGGCGTCGACTCGGGCCCCATTCCTGATTCCTGAGCTTTGTGACGAAGATGAAGGAGCAGAGGGGTCGGGTGCGATGGTGATTTATCGTGAAGATAGCCGATCAGGGGAACAGGTGTTACACTGTGAAAGGGACCGATCGGGTGCGATGGCGCACATTGATGAAGAAGACCGATCAGGAGGATCGAATGAGATGGCTCTCTGTGACGACCTCAATCTCTTGCTTGTTGAGGAGCATTCAAATTGGTTCGGCGTCATTGACTTGCACCCGAAGGTGAAGAAGATCCGACGAAAGAAAGGTGAGCCGAAGGTGAAGCCGATTGCCGACAATGTTCACGGGGTTTTTCCCACGAAGTTCACGATGGCGTCCTTGATTACTCTGAAGGAGGAATGCAGTATTGGCCGGGACGTCATCTTCATGGTACCCAGTCCATCCGATCGGCCATGGGATGCTCCGCCAGGATGGATGTGCTTATACGAGAGCTTTTTTTGGAAGTTTAAACTGTGGTTTCCCCTACCCCGTCTACTGCTGGAATATGCCGATAAGAGAGGTTTGCCGGTCTCACAGTTCTCTCATTCGACCATTCGCCTGATCGTCAGTCTTCTTTATGTTTCGGTGAAACATAAAATTCCTCTGAGTTATGCCGCGTTTCACGCGATGACACTGACGAGGAGGAATAAAGCCGATCAGAAGTATCGAGGCTCGTATCATACGAGTATGAAGTCACGTTTCAATATTGTCACCGGCGGTCAATCGTCTAAAATCGGGAACTGGCGCGATCACTATTTCTTCGTGTTGATCAATGATGCTTATGTCGTTGATCGAGACATACCGATCAGGATGCAATGGGGAAAGATTACTAGTTAGGAAGCTTTGTTTATATTTCCATAAAGGGACCGATATCGTTTCTAACTATCTTTGTGCTCTTTTGCAGGTTATAACTCTATCGCCTTTGTCGACGATCCCATCGATATCTACGAGACCGAGGAACGGTTTGCAGCGCTTTCTGCAATCACTTGGCCAAGCATAACTGAAGAAAAACTTGCGAGAACTTAAGGTTAGTGCCGACATGGTCTGATTCACCGATTTTGATTATGTTGCCGACCTGATAATAACTTATTTTCCGTATTTGTGCAGCCGCTTTAGCAAGATCTCATCGTAGAAAAATGAAAGCTCGTGCGTTAGCCGACTTATCTGGTGATCTGGGGGACGTTTTGAGTTCTCCTGCTTCTCGTTCGGCGACAAGCCAGGGTCGGGCTGCCTCAACTGACGTGACGACCCGAAATGATGAGGAGATTTCTCAAGGGGCTGAGCCGAGGCCAAAAAAGCTGCCAAGGAGGCAGCTAAAGCCAAGAAGAAGACCGAGGGAAAGAAGCGCAAAAAAGCCTCAGATGCGGGTGAAGAAAACATGGAGGCCGACCAGGGTACAGAGGGGATCATCGATGAAAACGCCAATCCTTCAGGCCCGAACGAGGAGGCCCCTGCTCAGAAGAAATCTCGGACCGAGAGAGCTCTCCGTCCCTTTGGGTTTTCGTATGATTATCGAGGATCGGGTCCCATCACAAGCGATCCGATGGCTTGTCTCGACTTCTTCCTTAAGCTTAAGGATCCTCCTGCGGGACCTTCTACCGATGTTTCCGGTCTTATCCGGAAGGAGGACATCGCGCGGTTCGCGATGGAACAGGCTCGGGTAAGGACTTGCGCATGTCCTCTTTAACGATTTCTTTTCTCTTTACTCGTGTGCCTAAACAGAGATGGTACGTACTCTTGTTTTTGCAGGCCCTTACCACCACACTGAACGTGATGTGTGGTTACGACCGTGATGCTAAGAAGCGATCGGATAATGAGGCCGAGCTGGAATCTCTCAAAAAGGCTCTCGAGTTGGAGAAATCAAGATGTGCCGACCTGAAAATTGCGGCAAAAGAGCTTGAAGATGAGAAGGCAAAGTTCGCGAGGCTCGAGCGGGAAGCCCGCGAAGCTGGGGAATCTCTGAAATCGGCCCAGGAGGAGGCCGAAAAGTGGCAAATGGCTGCAAGTCTTGCTTCGAAAAGGTATAAGCAGGAGAAAAGCCATAATTACAGATTGCGTGAGGTTGCCAAGGACGCGATGAGGAGGGTTAATAACCGTTATGCCGTTCTCATCGAAAAGATGAAAGGGCACTTGGCTCAGAGGGAGGAAGCCGAGACCATCATCGCAACTACAGCTCAGTGGAAGGGAGCCGAACAGGCAGTCGGCCTATTTGAGAAAGAAGGTCTTACGCTTCCAATGGATGTGAAGGAAAAGGTGGCCGACACTGTTCGGGAGTGGGAGGCCAAACAGGATGCGTTCGAGGAGATCAGCTTCGAGGCTGGTGAGCTAAAAATCTTAACCCTTGACGAGTTATTCGGGGAGCAAAGAACAGTCGTTCGGAGCGAGCCTCCCACTCAAGTGCTTACGAGTACGACCTGACCGACTATATCGGTACCTGAGACTGGCTCTGTGGTCTTGACTGAGCCGACCTTGACGGAAGAGATGGCTCCTCTGAAGTAGAGGAGACGAACGAAGGTGAAGATCGGCGAGAAGGAGCCGATCAGGATGTGGCCGAGAAGGGAGCATCCGAAGTTGGAAGGACCGAGGAGACGGTCAAAAAGTCCGGGGACTGATCCCCAAGTTGTACTCTTAGTTTTCAACCTTTTGTGGTTTCGTTCTAAGTACTTTCTTTTGGCCGACTAGGTTTTTATGTAACATATTCTTTTTATCAATGAAGTTAGAGCATAATTTTAACGAATGATCGTGACGTTTGGAGTACGAACATGATATGCGATACGATATCGGCTTAAACAATCATGCGACTTTCAATTCTAAGTGAAGAATATGCGAACTGGTCGGCAGTATTTAGAACACTTAGAAATATTCTTAAGTCGACTGCAAGATGCGACCTGGTCGGCATAATAATATTGCAGGACTTAAGATTGCGGAACAGAATCCGGCTTTTAAATAAGTGTGAACACAGAGCATGCGAGCAGCTCGGCTTAAGTTGTTTCTTTGCCACTTATCGGCGTTCTTATCGATACCAACTAGAAAAATCTAAGTCGAATATAGGTTGCCAGTCTGATCGGCTTATGTACTATATGAGTTAGATATTGCGAATCAGGTCGAGGAACTTCATCGCCAGCCGTTGTTTCGAGCCGATAGACGCCTGGCTTAACGATCGTTGTTATGACGTAGGGTCCTTCCCAATTGGTGCCGAGCTTACCGGCATTGAGTTCCCTAGTGTTTTCGTAAACCTTCCGAAGGACCAGATCGCCTTGGTCGAAGTGTCGGTTCTGAACCTTCCTGTTGTAGTAACGTGCGGCTTGACTTTGATAATACTGAATTCGGAGTAGGGCCTGGTTCCTTGTTTCCTCGAACATGTCGAGGTTGTCGACGAGCATTGCCTCGTTAAGGTCGGGGTTTCCTGGAAGTACTGCTCT
This sequence comes from Alliaria petiolata, assembly GCA_020283515.1. Taxonomy (NCBI): domain Eukaryota; kingdom Viridiplantae; phylum Streptophyta; class Magnoliopsida; order Brassicales; family Brassicaceae; genus Alliaria; species Alliaria petiolata. Next base: position 67,087,572 of record JAHZTW010000001.1, read on the forward strand.
TCGTAAGCTGCCGACGTTGACTTCGGCTGGTACCATTGCTTCGCATCCGTAAGTTAATGAGAAAGGAGTCTTTCCCATGGCTGTTCTTGGTGTCGTACGGTGCGACCAAAGGACTCCGTCTAGCTCGTCGGCCCAGAGACCTTTCTTTGAGTCGAGGCATTTTTTGATGCCGTCCAGGATTGTCTTGTTAGTTGCTTCGGCCTGGCCGTTACCTTGCGGATGTCGAGGGGTGGATTTGCTAAGTCGGATCCTTCGAAGTTTTTGGATATGAACTGCGACCCGTTGTCCGTGACGATCTCATAAGGCAGGCCATGGCGACATATGATGAATTTCCAGACAAAATCCTAGACGTCCTTGTCCTTGATGCTTGCGAATGCCTTGGCTTCAACCCACTTGGTAAAATAGTCCGTCATAATGAGTATGTACTTGCGCTGACGGGACGATGGCATCGGTCCGACGATGGCATCGGTCCGACGATGCCCATTGCCCAGCGCATGAATGGATAAGGAGGGATGGCCGATGTCAGCAGTTAGGTTGGCTGATGGATCTTTGGAGCATGGCGTTGGCAGTATTCACATTTTCGTGCATACTCGTTGGAGTCTTCCATCATCGTTGGCCAGAAGGGGCCGTGTTTCTTGATCTTGAGGGAAAGTGCGCGTCTACCTGAATGGTTACCTCTTGCTCCATCATGAGTTTCCTTTATGGTGCGGCGTACTTCGTCTCCGTAGATGCAAGTAAGGAGTGTTCCCGAAACTGTCCAGCGGCATAGGGTGTTGTTGGTGATAGTATACCTCGCACTGCGGGTGCGTATTCGTCGAGCCGACCACTTCTCCGCAGGTAGTTTGCCGGTTTCCAAGAAGTGCCGAATTTCAGTCCGCCAATCTGGTGGGTCGTCGTGGAAGCGACGTCGGCCGCTGTTAGTTCGATAGTGAGGACGACCTTGGTTTGAGCGATACTGGGTGAGGTGATTCCGGCGATTGGGATTATACGTCGCAAGGCGAAATCTCGGTCGGATGCCAAGGTGGCTAACGCGTCGGCTCCCTTGTTTTTTGATCGGTTGATTTGAAGAAGCTCGAAAGTCTCAAACTCCTTCGAAAGATCTTTTACGAGCGCTAGGTAGTCACCCATTCATTCGTCCTTGGCTTCGTATTCGCCGCTGAACTGCTTTGCGACGAGCTGGGAGTCACTATGAGCTCGGATATGGTCGACGTTCATGCCTCTGGCTAAACGGAGTCCCGCGATCAGTGACTCGTACTCTGCTTCATTGTTGGACGCTGTAAACTCGAGGCGAATGGACTGTTCGAGGACCTCTTTGGTTGGCGAATGCAGTTGAATTCCGATGCCGCAGCCAAGACGTGATGATGCGCCATCGACGTNAACAACATAATGGAGGCAGTCAATCAATATAGATTGATCCGAAATCTGATTCAAATCCAATTCCAATATAGTCCCTATGGGTACATAAGAAATGTATTGAATCGATTCTTTTTAATGAAGAGACCTGATCGCAACTTCGAATATGGAATTCAAAGGGATCTAATAGGAAATGATACTCTGAATCATAGAACTATAATGAAAGATACGATCAACCAACATTTATCGAATTTGAAAAAGAGTCAGAAGAAATGGTTCGATCCTCTTATTTTTCTTTCTCGAACCGAGAGATTCATAAATCGGGATCCTAAGGCATATAGATACAAATGGTCCAATGGGAGCAATAATTTCCAGGAGCATTTGGAACATTTCGTTTCTGACCGGAAGAGCCGTTTTCAAGTAGTGTTCGATCGATTATGTATTAATCAATATTCGATTGATTGGTCTGAGGTTATTGATAAAAAAGATTTGTCTAAGTCACTTCGTTTCTTTTTGTCCAAGTTACTTCGTTTCTTTTTGTCCAAGTTACTTCGTTTTTTGTCCAAGTTACTTCGTTTTTTGTCCAAGTTACTTCGTTTTTTGTCCAAGTTACTTCTCTTTTTGTCTAACTCGCTTCCTTTTTTCTTTTTGAGTTTCGAGAATATCCCAATTCATAGATGTGGATCTCAGACCTATGAATTGAAAGGTCCGAACGATCAACTCTGCAATCAGTTGTTAGAATCAATAGGTCTTCAAATCGTTCATTTGAAAAAATTGAAACCTTTTTTATTGGATGATCATAATACTTCTCAAAAATCGAAATTCTTGATCAATGGAGGAACAATATCACCATTTTTGTTCAATAAGATACCAAAGTGGATGATTGACTCATTCCATACTAGAAAGAATCGCAGGAAATCTTTTGATAACACGGATTCCTATTTCTCAATCGTATCCCACGATCAAGACAATTGGCTGAATCCCGTGAAACCATTTCAGAGAAGTTCATTGATATCTTCTTTTTCTAAAGCAAATCGACTTCGATTCTTGAATAATCCACATCACTTCTCCCTTTTTATGTGGAAAAGGCCCGTCTCAATAATTCTGATTTTACGTATGGACAATTCCTCACTATCTTGTTCATTCACAACAAAATATTTTCGTCGTGCGGTGGTAAAAAAACACATGCTTTTTTGGAGAGAGATACTATTTCACCTTCGTCAATCGAGTCACAGGTATCTAACATATTCATATCTAATGATTTTCCACAAAGTGGTGACGAAAGGTATAACTTGTACAAATCTTTCCATTTTCCAATTTGATCTGATCCATTAGTTCGTTGAGCTATTTACTCGATTGCAGACATTTCTTGAACACCTCTAATAGAGGTACAAAGAGTCAATTTTGAAAGAATGTATTGTCAAACTCTTTCATATATGAATCTATCTGATTCAGAAGAGAAGAGCTTGCATCAGTATCTCAATTTCAATTCAAACATGGGTTTGATTCACACTCCATGTTCTGAGAAATATTTACAGAGGAAAAAACGGAGTCTGCTGTGATTTCATTGAAAGATCACATTGAACCATGAAAATCGGATTGCATCCATCCTGGGTAACAATAACTATGGATCCAACCAGTTGAATCCAAGGTTACTGGGTGTGATTTTTTATGCTCCCCTCGTTTTGTACGTGATATCTTTCATGAACACTATGGGTAACTATAAAGATCACCGGTCACTTCTACTCATTGAATTTTTTTCTCGAGCCGTACGAGGCCAAAGCCTCTTATATGTTTCTTGGGGGGGGGTATTTTTCATATACATCTATCCCAATGAGCCGTTTATCAAATTGTTGCAATTGATGTTCGATCCCGAAGAGAAGGAAGAGATCTTCGGAAAGTGGGTTTTTATGATCCGATAACTAATCAAACTTATTTAAATATTCCTGCTATTCTCGATTTCCTTAAAAAGGCGCTCAACCAACAAGAACAGTTCATGATATTTCAAAGAAGGCCGGGACTTTTACGGAATTAAGTCTTAATAAAATGAAATTGAATTAATGAAATATAAAAAAGAGGATGTGAAAGACTCATATATAGCTTGGTATCAAATTTTATCTACTCTTTTCTTTCCTCCTCTTTCGCTTCATTTGAAAAAATTGAAAAAAATTGAATTGAAAGGTCCGAACGATCAACTCTGCAATCAGTTGTTAGAATCAATAGGTCTTCAAATCGTTCATTTGAAAAAATTGAAACCCTTTTTATTGGATGATCATAATACTTCTCAAAAATCGAAATTCTTGATCAATGGAGGAACAATATCACCATTTCTATATATGAAAAGTTGCAAAATCATCATATAATAATCCAGAAATTGAAATAGAAAAGGAAAAAGGGAGGATTGTGATGGTTTTTCAATCTTTTATACTAGGCAATCTAATATCCTTATGCATGAAGATAATCAATTCGGTCGTTGTGGTCAGACTCTATTATGGATTTCTGACCACATTCTCCATAGGGCCCTCTTATCTCTTCCTTCTCCGAGCTCGGGTTATGGACGAAGGAGAAGAAGGAACCAAGAAGAAAGTATCAGCAACAACTGGTTTTATTGCGGGACAGCTCATGATGTTCATATCGAAATCACAGCAATCATATCAAATTTTACCCAGAGAAATCTTTATTTGTTATTCACTAGAGCAAGATTCAAGTAGTCTTCACGGAGTTATTTTCCCCATAGTGAATGGTCTTATCAATACACAAATGTGAAGTCTTTTCTAATTGAATATCGAATTGAATGAGATTTCTTATAGATATTCGGTTTTTCTTGGATTAAACAAACGAGAGTAATTACATGAGTTTCAAACTTTCATTTTGATTTCATTAATATATTAATGAATATAATAAGTTTTATCTTTTCTCCTACCTTCAGAAAAAAAGGCATGTCCACTGTTATTAGATATTAGAATTTTCTGAAAGGTAACTATCCCGCTTTCATATAAAAATTTATATAGAATCTTTGAAAAAAACTTTTTTTCATACTTCATAAAAAAGAAAAAGACTTACTGTCTTTAGGATCTGGTGCTACACCGCTGCTCAATACCTTAGGGGATCCACTCTATTACATAAGTAGATTCCTAAGATTTATCTCATATTATGATATAAATAAACAGCTCTTATTGTATTCATCTCATACGGCTCCTCCTTTAGGTGCATAATGAAAATAATAAATATATGGAAAATTTTGATGTCATTATAAACTAAGCGGGGCTAATGTTTTTACAAGAAATCCCTAGCCAACCTTCTTGCAAAAGATCTTTTCTTACTACCAAGTGGGTTCATGCTAGATAAAAATAAAAAAAGAAACTCTAAAAATTTCTTTGTTCTCAACTCCCCTAAATTTCCTGGAATTAGTCACTTCAACAGTCTTCAATGGTTATACGGGTATCCAAAGTACGGACGAGATGGATGTTTATTGTTCCAACCATTTTAATTAGTCCCAATCCCAAAGAAGAAGAAGAAAGAAAAGGAATCATTTTGAAGAAAGTTTTCGTGTTGTTGATTTCTCGGCGTAGTGCTTCTTCCCCTGTGCCTCCTATGTATTAGTGTAGTCGGATTGATCTGTAATACGTGAACCATAGGTAAAAACCTTTTGCTCAATACTAGAATTCACAATTCAAGCATCTAAGGCTGCATTAATCGTGGATACATGACAGAAGGGATTGCTTTTTTATATTATAAACTTCACCTTCAAAAGCGTAGATTTTTTTTCAATACTCGTTTTTCTTTTTATTCCAAATCGGCGAGAAATAAAAAAAATAATGATAATCAAATCGCACCATCTCTGTAATAAGTAAATGCCTCCTTTTCTCCGGAAGTTGTCGGAATGACTCGTAATAAGATATCGGCTACAATTGTAAAGGTTTTATCAATAAAATTTCCATTTATACGCGATCTTGGCATAGGTAGTAATCCATTCTATAACTCTTTTTATTTCCTTTACCTTTTCTTTTGTGAGAAAATTTTCTCACAAACAAAGGAATTTTATAGTACGAACTAACATAAAAGCGGACTCAAATAAAATAGCGCATGCATACAAATTCACTAAACTACTAGATCATATCAATTAACTATTCTATTCATATTTTTCTTTATCTATTTAGAATTAATCATATTCTATATATTCTAGAACAGAATATAGCTCAAATAAATAGTGACTATTATTAAATAAATAAAACATAACCTTAATTAATTATATAAAATATAGCAATATATCGACGTTCTAATTTTACTTTCATTAGTTTATAAATAAGAAAATCTTAATTAGATCAGAAATATTTTCTTTAAAAGTTAAATGATATCTGATTTGAAATTCTTGTTTTTTTGTTCTAACCTGAGGCTATTATTATTATTTTATACTTTTTGTCTTTTTATTTTCTTTCTAATATTATAGAATTATTCTAATTAATATTAGAAATGAATATTCGAATAGAATTTTTTAGAATTATTCGAATTTCAAATCTACGAAGTAGACTTACAATCTTTTTCCATTGCCCATTGTAGAATTCTAAGTTTCAATAATAATCATAAATTTCTTTTGATGGAAGTAAAAAGAAGAAAAAAAAAAAAAGAATCGACCGTTCGACTATTTATTCAAATTTAAGACAAAGATGAAAAAAGTTAGAACATATATATGTTATGTAATATATAACCATATTGAATTGTAAATAAAAAATGATAGAATCTTTGTTGATTAGACCAAATCAATATGGATGCAGCTAAAAAAAATAAAAATAAAAATATCAAAGAAATAAAATAAGTATCTATATGTAATGAATTCCAAGGTTTCGACATAAGAAAAGATGGAAAGACATCATAATGAGATCCTAATCTCAAAGCAAAAAAGGGGATATGGCAGAATTGGTAGACGCTACGGACTTAATTGGATTGAGCCTTGGTATGGAAACCTACTAAGTGATAACTTTCAAATTCAGAGAAACCCTGGAATTAACAATGGGGCAATCCTGAGCCAAATCCTGGTTTACGCGAACAAACCGGAGTTTAGAAAGCGAGAAAAAGGGATAGGTGCAGAGACTCAATGGAAGCTGTTCTAACAAATGGAGTTCACTACCTTGTGTTAATCAAATGATTCACCTCATAGTTTGATAGATCCTTGGTGGAACTTAATTAATCGGACGAGAATAAAGATAGAGTCCCATTCTACATGTCAATACTGACAACAATGAAATTTATAGTAAGATGAAAATCCGTTGACTTTTAAAATCGTTAGGGTTCAAGTCCCTCTATCCCCAACTCTACTCCCCCAAAAAGTCTGTTTGACACCTTACCTTTTTTTTTAGTTATTCAAGAATTCATTAGCTTTTTTCATTCATCCTACACTTTTACAAACTATAATTTTTTTTCTTATTATATATATTATATACAATTCTTGTGGGATATATCATACACGTACAAATGAGAAATAAATATCGATTTGAATTATTTAGAATCTATATCATTTTTCATTCTAAAACTTAGAAAGTCTTCTTTTCGAAGATCCAAGAAATTCCCGGTCCAAAACTTTTTTCATTTACTACTTTTGCGTTTCTTTTAATTGACATAGACCTAAGTCATCTAGTAAAATGAGTATGATACTTCAGTAATGGCCGGGATATCTCAGTTGGTAGAGCAGAGGACTGAAAATCCTCGTGTCACCAGTTCAAATCTGGTTCTTGGCATAGGATTTATTAATTTTGATAAGTTTATATTCTTCAAATTAAACGTATCTTTAGTTAAAAAAAAGTGCAATCATCCTTTATCCCCCCCCCACCCCCCGCTTTCCGATCTTATTTATTCATTCCCAGTTATGTGACTAAAGTTGACTAAGTTATGTGCGCGATACAAAGTTCATAATGCAGAACTCTTTTTTTTTTTTTTTTAGTTCATACTATTGGCTCGACTTTTACGGAAAAAAAAGTTTCTTTCAAATTGGAGATCAAGCTATCTATAATAATATAAATGAGACCTCAATTCTTCTGTTTGTTTGATCTAAAAAAGAATCGGATTCAAAATACTCCGTGAAGGTCCGTAGTTGTAGAGGCTAAGACTCGTTTTTTATCATTCAATAAGCATCTTGTATTTCATAAAAATTGGGGGCAATATAATCCTTACGTAACGGCCACCCTATCCAACTTTCGGGCATTAAGATCCTTTTCAGTCGTGGATGGCTATCTTAAGTGATTCCTAACATATCATAAGATTCCCGTTCTTGAAAATCCGTACTTTTCCAAACCCAGAAAACAGATGGAATTCTGGGATTACTCCTGGGAGTAAATACTTTTATGCAGACTTCTTCGGCTTGATTGTCACCATATTCGATTCTCGTAAGATGATACACACTGGCTAAGAGGCCACCTGGTGCTACATCATAGGCACATTGCGAACGTAAATAATTGTAATTGTACAAGTATTCAGGAAACGAACTAAGACCATTCCAACGCTCCTTTTCGCCATGCATAAACTAAACCAAGAATTAGGATAAGCACGAAAATGAAAGCTTCTATAAAAGCATATACCCCCAGTACATCGAAACTCATTGCCCACGGATACAGAAAAACAGTTTCAACATCAAAAACAACAAAAACTAGAGCAAACATATAATAACGGATTCTAAATTGTAACCAAGCATCCCCGATCGGTTCTATACCTGATTCATAACTAGAAAGTTTTTCTGGCCCCTTCCTAATTGGAGATAAAACTCCGGAAATTAGAAATGCCAAAACAGGAATAGCACTTGATATTATTAAAAATGCCCAGAAAATATCATATTCGTAAAACAGAAACATAGACGAACTCCTATGAATGTGGAAAAATTACCCGCTTAGTCAATTCCAATCAGAGTGGATTGGGCAAGGGATATAGAACTCTTGAATCAAAACAAAAATTCCGGTTAATCGAATCATTTCTTTTCGTTTGGTTGCTGTGGTAGACGTCTCATTTTAAGATTGATTAATTGTAATCTTATTTTCAGTACACTTAATTACTTAATATTTCCATGTTTCTATTACTAATAGTTTCTAATATTAATAATATAATATTAATATGATTAATAACTAGTAATTTTTTTTTGTTTATGAAATTTTGTTTATGTTTTAATAAAAAAAAAATTCGAAAAATCTCCCCGTTTAAAAAAATTATGATGTATCAAAAAATCCACTTAAGACTATGAAAATTAATGAAGAAAAAACGTTTATTCTAAATTATAAGTATCTATCTAGATATATCGATAGATAGATAGTGATTGGTTCCATTGAAATCAAATTAGGTTTTCCGTTTTATTCTGAACGATCCCCAGGACTTATGGTTTAGGGTATGGGAATTTTTTTTATGAACTTTATGAACCAAGTAATTGAAAGTAACCAGTTAAAAATAAAGAATACAATAATAAGTAAAAAAATTATCCAATTATTTGGATTTGGAATGTCATTTATTAGAATCAATTTCTTAGTTAGGGCTATACGGACTCGAACCGTAGACCTGCTCGGTAAAAGAGTTCGAACTTATTATTATCAAAATGATTCGAACTCTTTCAAAGACCCAACATGCATTTTTTTTTTTTTGCATTGAGCTCTTTCATTAACTGATAGAAAGATCAGTTAGTCTACCATATTTTTTCTTAAATAAAAAAAGATAAGAAATGATTCCAAGTACTCTGATTGATTTTTTTTTATTCTATAATTCTAATACAATACAGAAGAACTACCAAAGTGTTTCAAAGAAGGGTTGGGTTCTCTTGACGTAGGTTTGCTTTTGGTCTAGATCAACTTAAGTTAAATATAGTCTCTAACATCCTGATTAAAAAATCAAACATGAAACTTGATACACCTTAAGGTTCATAGGACGAAAAGATTCTTTTTGAGTTCCTTATACTCATTCTGCCTAGCATTAAGTAGACTGGGTATTCACCCTATCAATATCTCAAATCAACGATGGGTTCTATTCATTCCCTACCTAATGGGATATTTTAATAGGACCTAATGTCAGGCTATTGTTCTCCTCTTTTTTTTTCCTAAAAAATAGTCATGGAGTAAGACATCGATTTATTAATAAGATCAATCAATTGGTTTGATTGCGTGATGGACTCCTCTGAAAAACTTTGGCGCACGTGTAAACGAGGTGCTCTACCTAACTGAGCTATAGCCCTTGTGTTTGTGATACACATTTTATCTTATCATGTAGATAATTTCTTGTCAAGATTAATATTAAATGATCGAACATTATATCTCTTTGATCTCGTTGTTTATTGGTATTGCTTAGAAATAATATTGGATTTATAATCCTATCGATGTGATAGGTATCCCTTTGCCTTCTCTTTACGATGATAAATAACCTACTTAACTCAGTGGTTAGAGTATTGCTTTCATACGGCAGGAGTCATTGGTTCAAATCCAATAGTAGGTATAACTTATTAGACACCATGATCCATGGTGTCTAATAAGTTTTGGTAACCAGCTTTTCTTTTTACACGTCAGCTAGTTAAAAAATCAAATCGTATTGAGAGCCTCGACTCGTGTCAGAGCTCGTCTGAGAGCTAGATTTGCCTCAATTGTTTGTCTCTTGCCTTCAGCTTTTCTCAAGTTCGCTTCTGCTATTTCAAGAGTTTGCTGAGCTTCTTGTGGATCAATGTCACTATTCTTCTCTGCATCATTTACTAAAATAGTGATTTCATTATTGCATATTCTAGCAAAACCGCCCATCAGAGCCATTGTCAACCATTGGTTATTAAGGCGTATTTTCAAAATACATATATCAACAGCTGTGGCAATCGGCGCGTGATTTAGTAATACGCCAATTTGTCCACTATTAGTAGATAAAATGATTTCTTTTACTTCTGAATCCCAAACAATTCGATTCGGAGTCAGTACACAAAGATTTAAGGTCATTTCTTCAATTTACTCTCCATTTCTAAGTTCGTAGCCTTCGCAGTAGCTTCATCGATGTTACCCACTAAGACTTATCATGAACATTATCCCCATAGTTATATCGTGATATCCTCGTTATATACATGATTTCAAAGGAGTAACATTTCAGTCCTATTTTCCTATAAATGACGCTCATGTGATGATTGACATTTCTATCAAAATGAAAGGAGTCTGCTGTGATTTTATCTGTCTCACTCAGGATTTGTGTATCTAATAGTTCCGATTTTGATAGTCATACCAGCTTCAATGAGTAGCTCCCTTCACCTAATAGGACTCTAAAAATATCAAAAGACTTTATTTAACTTATATCATCGTGAAAAACCGGTAAAAACCATGATATATCAGTATTCATAGAGAAGGATTATGATGCTCCTTAGATATAGAAGGAGCTACTAAAGTAAGGAGCTTCCTAAAGTAGTCGTAGTAGTAGATCGCAAGGGTGAGAGGGCAGCTGTGAGGGTTTATGCATGATGTTGTGAGAATCGGGTTAGACCGAGATCTTTTTAACATTTGGTTATCCTTTTTCACGAGAGAGACTATAAGGATAAGGCTCCCCGAGGGAGTGATGGTGGCCGACAAAGCAACAATCACATGCGTAGTATAAGGAGGAGTCACAGAGACAGGCTCGGAGAAGCTCTGAGCCTTAGTTGAAGGTAATTCAGGAGGTGTTTTATCTGATTTATCCTTGACAGAATTAATTTTCCCAGTAACTAATAGGTTCTTAATAACAGATGGCAGAATCGAAACATCGGAAGCCACATACGTAGCAGGGATCACAACCGGAACTACATGAATACTCTCATTAAATGCCGTAGGAAACAACTCTGGTTGCTATTGTAGGTTATAGTTTTTTATTTTGCATTTAAGTAAATGGTGTATTAATACAGATTATTCTGCTTTATAAATGATTTGTATTTATTTTGTGTATTCCGTAAATTTAAAACTAGTTAGGAAAAAAAAAATTTTTGCCAGCATCAAAATTCTAATAAGTGATATAAAGCATGGTCCAACACCTTTGTAACTTTTATTTTATAAGTAATTGATTATTGTTGACAGTGATGCTGGCAAGTTGCTGCGGGGGTAAGACAATATATGTAATTCCATTTGCCACCACATGCAGTGTTTATTAGTTTTATTTATATTAAGTCAACTAACTTTCGACTTTATAAACGCGTATCGTATTGTAACACACCTAAAAATCTGGAGAATCGTCTTATTATGAGTTGGAATAGTATGTAGTTTATTCATGTTTTCGCAATTTAAAAACGTAATCTTGTAGAATACAATATATTTATAATATAGTAAAATTTTGATTTTACCGAACATATAATATTTACAATATTAAGTATATAATGATAAAAAAATAAAAATAAATAAATTATTTTTACATTTATCCCGCACGTTTAAAATTATAACTAGTATAGACAAAAATTAATCATTTAATAAATAGTAACTTTTTGGCATTTTAAATTTATCCAGTTTTTAGTTTTTTCATCATATTGATTGCGCTATTTTATTTAGTTTTAAGTTTTTTCTTCCTATTTGATTCCGCTATTTTACTATTCAACTATTTCGTTATTTTGCTATTCAGTTGATATATCAGTCAAATCCATATAATTAAATAGATTTTATCCTGCACGAAATAATTATTATTAAAACAATTATATGATAAATGATTAATTATAAACTAATTTGATGTTAATTTATGGGTACATTTAAGTCTAAATGATAACATAAATGTTGCCGATATTAGTTGGTATTTGCTGGATCATCTCGAGGAATGTTCCTAAAAAATAATTTCTTTTTGTTTTGTCAAAAAAGTTTGAGAAACTTTTTTACTAATTTACTAATTTAAAAAAAAATTTAAACTTTTTAATTAATTAATTCTTTTTTATTAGATTGCATAATAATTATTTTCTTATTGTGGTTAGATTTTGTTGAAAAAATAGAAAATAGAAGTAATCGATTTTTTTTTTTTCAAGTTTATGATATTTACAAATTTAAAAAATTAGTTTACAAGATCACGAAAACAATTATTAATTTTAAATAAATAAAAAATCTTTTGTTATTTTAAAAATGAAATACTTATAACTTTATAATTTTAAATTTAAATTTATAATATGATACATAAATATTGGAATGAAAATTTTAAACTCTTGAGGAAATTGTTACTTTATTTTGTTTTTTGCATTTTATGCTGTTTAATATATTACTAATACATTAAAACAATTTTATTTTTTCACCTATATATTCACTTAAGTTATAGTTCTTAATAAATTAAAAAATTAATTTTTTCAGCAATTCCGCAATTCCTATGTTACCATTTACGTTATTAGTTATTCCGCTAGATTCAACTAAAATCATAAAATATTCCGCATTCCTCCAGATTCCGCAGTTAACATTCACATCCTTAGTCATTTATATGGTTTAATAATTGAATTGCGACTATTTTTAATATGAATGTAATTGTCCATTTTGATATTTATGTAAATAGAATTTAATGAAATCCAAAATTTAGAGTGATTATATATTTTTAATTTAGTTAATTAATACTCCCTATATTTCTAAAAGAATCATGTTTTGCATTGTTTGCACAAATTAAAAAATAATTAATTGTTAACTATTAATGACTTATGGCTTGTATGGTATGTAGCTTATTCACGTTTTCACGTTTTGAAAACGTGATTCTACCGAATACATACCATTCACCATATAGTGAAATCGTGATTCCGTCGTATTCATACCATTCGCAATATTAAGCACATAATGATAAAAATGAAAATTAACAAGTTATTTTGAATTCACCCCGCACGTTTTAAAATTATAACTAGTATAGACAAAAATCATTTATCTAGTAAATAGTAGTTTTTGGTGTTTTAAAATTTATTCAGTTTTCAGTTTTTAGTTTTATCCTCGTATTGATTCCGCGCTTTAAGTTTTTCCATCATTTTGATTCAGCTATTGTGCTATTTTTCTATTCAGTTGACATATTAGTCAAATCTTACTTTTTAATGCTAACTACTTTCCAATAACTATTAACCAATAACAATTTAAGAATACAAATATTTTTAGCTAAGATTTTTTAAAGTTTACGTTAACATCAATTTTTGTGGATAAAAAAAAATCATTAGTTTTGGAATGGAAGGAGTAGTATTTATTGATGGTGAAATATTTGTATGTACGAAGATATATGTTTTTTTTTTCAATGATCTACTTGTTTTGACTAGTGCCGTTTATAATTTATATGCGCTGGATTTTAGAATTATTTAATTCTTAATCGCTTCTATTTAAATATTACTTATTGATTGAGTTTAATGTAAGAAATGATGTAATTGCAAATTGATGATGTTTCTCCTCAGTGTCAATGTAACCTAATGATATGATTCTAATTAGAACATAATATACATATAAATAACGTTTAATAAGATTGGAATTTCGGTTGTATCCTGCTAATAATTAAAGAATTCTAAAATCCAGCGCATATAAGTTGACAAAAATTCACGGACCTGTCAAAAATTATGATTTGGAATACTCGAATGATTTCCGGATCAGCAACACATGTGCACGATTTGTTTAATTGTTTTATTGGCTTTTTGTTTTTTTACATGAAGACGTATTTTAATACATAAACATTCCTTGGTCAACACAACTTGCAATTTTGGCAGTAATTAAAAAATTCTGTTTTAAATACAATTTAACTAACCTTGGACAATTACCCGAAACCAAAAAACTGAACCAAACCGAATTAGAAAATATCGAACCGAATCAGAATAGACTTAAATATCCGAATGAATCAATCCTACACTTCTATATCCGAAGAATTCGAACTGAACCGGAAACCGAATGAATATATGAAATACCTAAAATATAATTATATATCCAAAAATATTTATTGTATTTACACTTTAAATAACTTACATACCTAAAATTACAATTATATATCGAATATACTAGTTATGTTTAGACGGAAATAATTAAAATATTTAAAATATTTGAAAATTTTTAGTTCTATTTTTGAAAAAATATGTTTTTGCAAAATTAAACTAAATAATAGAAATATTTAGTTTTTTAGGTTTTTTGATAAATTTTAGATAATTCGGATACCCGAAACTGACTTGTATCCGAACGGAACCAAACCAAAACTGAACCAAAAAACAAAATATTTGAATGGATTCTATTCGCTAGAATTGAAATATCCGAACTTGAAAAGAAACGATCCAAATTCGAACATGTATCTGGATGTCCAGGACTAAATTTAACCCTTATTTTCAGCAAACATATTGTTTTCCGTCACATCCCTCACGTTACACAAAACTTTTTAAATGTATAAGATAATTACAACAAGTCACAAAATACTCACTATACAGCCAATAGCTTCGCAATGATAAATCAAAATAACGTGTGTTTACGATAACTTAAAATAGTCTCAGAATTAGAGACGTGCCGCTTAAAGCACTACCATCAGCATATATAGTAAAACATAGATAAGACATTTGATTTCAAGACACAGACAGAAAGAGAGACAGAAAGACATCTGATTTCAAGACACAGACAAAAAGAGAGACAGAAAAATGTCGACGGAAACTGAAGTGATCGACGGAGAAGGCAGAGGATGTTGCAAGCCCGGTCCCGGTTATCCGACGCCGATTGATGCCATGTCCGGTCCAAAGGAACAACTCATCTACGTCACTGCTATCTACACTGGTACACATTTTATTGTATTTATTTACAGAATACAGATCGAATGTTTTCATATATAATATTTACCTTTTAAAAGTTGATTGAAGACTTTGAAATCTTAAGTAGGTCCTACGGAATCTCAAGATTCCAGATGGAAATCATAATATCCAGTAGCCAATTCAGGAATTTTTTTTACGGGTTAAGTTACAACTAAAAACTAAATCCCGGTTAGAGAAATAAATTAGATAACAAAACAAGAATTATATTATAATATAATGATAAAAAATTATTATATATTTGGATATTTCTAAATAGATAATAAAGCCCAACATAAATTATAAGTTGAAAATAGATATCAAAATAGATAATAAAATATTTGGAATTTGCTTTGAAATCACAATAAATAAAATTAAGTTGAAAACCAAAAAAAAGTTATGGGTTCAGTTGCAAATTTTGGACTGGTGTCAATATCAATAAACCTATATAATTTAGAAAGAAAATTTTAAATAATACAGTGTCAGCTGAACCCTATTGGTCTTAGTATTATTATGTCTTTGACTGAAAATATAGATCTTTATTGATTGTGTGATGTGTTTCAATTAAACAAAAATAAATGAATGTTTCTTATGTATTCTAATACCTTTGAATATCTTTACATGGGATTCCTGATCGAATCACAAAGCGCTATATATGTTCTCATTATTAAATTTTATGGCATTTCCAATTCAAAATTGACTGGCAATGATTGGATTTGAAACAAGATTAATCCGTCTATCAAACGAGTCTAATGTCTTTTTGGAATGAAGAAGAATACTGGAAAATCTTGGTCCCTTTGTATTATGATACCTATTGATTTGTTTGATTGGGTTATAAGGAACCGAAGGAGAGAAGCCGGATTACTTAGCTACGGTGGATGTGGATCCATGCTCAGAAACATATTCAAGCGTCATTCACAGATTGCCAATGCCTTTTGTTGGTGATGAGCTTCATCATTCTGGTTGGAACTCTTGCAGTTCTTGCCATGGTGATGGTTCTAAGGAGAGACGTTATCTCGTGTTACCATCCTTTATGTAAGATCCTTTACCCTTTCCCTTTCACTCTACTACATCTCTATAAGTTTCTTTCTTGATGATGACCAAATATATGTATTTTTCTTTCTTGTTCGAATGAAGATCCGGTCGCATCTATGCGGTTGACACAAAGGAAAACCCTAGGGCTCCGTCTTTGTATAAGTATCTATGTCCTAAAGAGATTGCTGACAAGACTGGATTAGCGTATCCACACACGGCTCATTGTATTGCCTCGGGTGAAATCTTGGTGTCTTGTCTTGGGGACGAACAGGGAAACGCTGAGGGGAATGGGTTTCTCCTCCTTGACAGTGATTTAAACATCAAGAAAAGGTATCTTATTGCACAAAAAAAATAATTCTGCTTAAGTTTCTTTATCACACTATTAGTCACAGACTCATATACCATTGTTGGTGATTCTCACTTTAAAAGTTAAAACAAAACTATAAAGTTTATCACATAGAGTGATAGCCAAGGAAAATGCATACCGCTGATATATAATGACTTGTGACCAGACAGAAGTCAGAAGAATTAAAATGGAATTGATCTGTATGTTTTTGGTGGGATGACTCAGGTGGGAGAAGCCAGGAAATAGTCCCTTGTTTGGTTATGATTTCTGGTACCAACCTCGGCACAAGACGATGATCAGCACATCTTTCGGAGCACCTAAAGCCTTTACCAAAGGCTTCGACCTCCAGGATGTTGCTGATGGCTTGTACGGACGTCATCTACATGTTTATAGTTGGCCAGGAGGTAAATTGAAACAACTAATTGACCTTGGAGAGACTGGTCTCTTACCTTTGGAGGTAACATAATCAAACTTCTCTTCTTTTTTTTTTTTAATTATTATTATTAATAGATAACGGTTACATGCTATGACCAGAGCCATATAGTTTTTTTAAAAGTGATTACAAGTGGTGATCTGTGAGTTTTTCTTTAGAAATCATATATGAAAGTATTATTCTTTTTACTCGACAGCTACACTTAACCCTGTAGGGATTAGTCCCCCCCACATGGTGTTAAAATTCCGGATCACACCTCTAATTATATATATATAAAAAAAAAAAAATCTTTACCGTTTGTCATTGCAGATAAGATTCTTGCATGATCCATCTAAAGATACAGGGTATGTTGGGAGTGCCTTGTCAAGTAATATGATAAGATTTTTCAAGAACTGTGATAACACATGGAGCCACGAGGCAAGTGTAGTTTCTTGGATCTTCTTCTTGATTTACCTCTTTTTATTTTTTCTTTCAAATCTGTAAATAAACTGCGATTTGAACTGTTTTTCCAGATAGTTATATCAGTTAAACCGTTGAAAGTCGAGAACTGGATTCTTCCAGAAATGCCGGGGCTTATCACCGACTTCTTGCTGTCCCTCGATGACCGGTTCATGTACTTTGTGAACTGGTTTCATGGAGACATTCGTCAGTACAACATCGAGGACCCTAAAAACCCTATCTTAACCGGACAAATTTGGGTCGGAGGATTACTACAAAAGGGCAGTCCTGTTAAAGCTGTGGGAGAAGATGGCAACACATTCCAATTTGATGTTCCTCAGATCAAGGTTTGTCCCCAAAATGTAATATTTTTGGGGTTTTAGACTAAGTTTTTACATTTTGCATTGTATTGAAAATGTTTCTTCTCTGGTAACTTTCAGGAGAAATCTCTACGTGGAGGACCACAGATGATCCAGCTGAGCCTCGATGGGAAACGACTGTATGCAACAAACTCGTTGTATAGCGTATGGGACCGTCAGTTTTATCCTGAACTCATGGAGAAAGGCTCACATATAATTCAGGTTGATGTTGATACAGAGAAAGGTGGTCTCACCATAAACCCTGACTTCTTTGTGGACTTTGGTGATGAGCCTGATGGTCCTGCGCGTGCCCATGAGATGAGATATCCAGGTGGAGACTGCACCTCTGATATATGGATTTGAATTTGGCATGTTTAAATTGATTTTTATTTGTTGTGTGTGTGTTTTTGTAAAGTTGAATAAAAAGGGACTCATAAGAGGTCCCTTGATTTCGTGTGTTGTGTGATCCAGAAAATTTGTACTTGCTTCTTGTACTCAACTACTCGTTGTGGGCTTGTGGCTGATGATGCTTTGTAATAAATCTTTTTACATTTCAAGTAAACACTCTGTTCGGTTTGTGTCACTTTTTTCAAGATTGATTTTTAACTTTTGTGCATTTTTAATTAATAATAATGAATTGTAGATTTCAAAATCGATTGAAAATAAATGAATTTATTAGATTATTATAAGAAATTGTTAAGTATATATAAAAATAATGGTGAGACTAACTATGGAAATTATCACAAAGTCATGAAAGAAATTGAGCCACTTCTGAAATGATTCGTTATCTTGAATTTGATCAGCTCAAAACAGTGTCTTGAAGTCATGATTATTTACTCGTGAAAGTATATGCACGACATCAAACACTATATAGATAAGATTTACCAATTCAAAAATTGTAGTAAAGGTAATGTTGTTCATTTTGAAGAATTTAAAAATTTAAGTAGTATTTAAAAAAAGAAAGTTAGCAATTAAATATTATTTTGTTTTTTATTTTGTTTTTTATTTTGTAATGTACATCTTCTTATTTTTTATATTTTATACAGAAGCTATAATAAATGTTCTTATTCTTATTTTTTATATTTTAAAAATATATTTAGTTCGCCGTTTATATAGCTTTTACTAGTTGTAACGTGGACCGTTGCTTAAGACATCAGCTAAGTAGGCGCAAGTAGGCGGGTAATTCTTAGAATCGTAACTCATCGTCTCACTATCATATTTTGGAATTAGATTCTAAGAGAGAATAACTATATCAAAACAATCCGATTTTGCCAAATTATTATTCAAGATAGTTTATATAGTCTTACTTTAATTTGTTTAATAATATTATATTATTTTGGACATCAATTGCAATTTACTAAAATTACATCAAATTTATAAATCGTTTCCAATAATACAAATCAAAAATGTAAATCAACGTTAGAAATAACCATGCGCACGTAAGTCAAATGACGGCTTTATCGTCTTTTGCTCGAATACCAACCATTTTGAAAAGAAACAAAAAATAGTTTTCTATAAAAACAAATTATCCTTCTACGAAAGTAAAAAAGATTCGATAACGCATTACAAGTTAAAAAACGAATATCTTCCACTAGAAATAAAGGATGTATCCCCAACCAATAAACATATAATTAATTCAAAGTATAAACCACATCAAGCATGGAGTATTACACATTTTCTCAAGGATTTACCGAAGCCGACGAAGAACGTGCATCGGGAAAGCATCAAGTGAAGAACACGTGGGTGAAAGAACGTTACGAGAGCGATGAAGAAGATGGTTCGAGAGAGGACGAGGTGAACAAAATGATCCTAAAAGAAGAAGATGACGAAGAAACTAAGGAAATGGTGACGTCATCGAGTGGTGAGAGGATGATGTTGACTAGTAAAGTGAGGTATCTCAGCTATGGAGCTCTCAAACATGATACGCCGCCGCCGGCTCCGGCAACTTTCGGTGGTGGAGGAAGAGCCTTGCCTCCTCCGTCGAACAGGTACCACCGTGGCCATCCCAAGTACTATAGATGCAGGGGTTGAAGTGAGAACTCTCTGGAGACAAAATAATTTGGAATCAATATATATATATATATGAATGATATAATAAATTTGGTAAGTAATGTATACTTCCATTTCATGCAACATGTGTTACCTATGTCACTATGTGATTCTAAGTTGTAATCCTGTTGCAAAATATTGATATATAGGAGACAAATATATATATAGATGATCAACGAGTTATATCAGTATATATGATCACTTGGTCCGGTTTTAGATTAATAATTATCGTACCAGCAGAAAAATAAATTGCATTGGTTCTTTTTGGTAAACCATGGAACCCTGGACATGACTGGCCCTTAGTTTAAGGTGGTACCAAGCCTAAAGAATCGTGGACATGACTGGGCCTTGGTTCCTCTATATAAATATATTTTTTGAAAAAGTTTTTAATAGAACGAAAAGACCAAAATATGTAATTTAGTTGTCTTTGTATAATCTTTCTATATTCAAATCCGTAAATGCATGTTGTTGATAAAACAAAATGAGAAGCGTAGTATGACTTCAACCCTTTCATCTACCAACACTACACTAAAAATTAACCAATTGAACTAATGAATCCTTCAAGTAACTAGCGCCAAAGCTTTGATGATATTTGTTCACAAACCCAATTTTTTCTACCTTGGCGAAATGCTTCACTGATTTGAAAGCATAATGTTTTTAACCTAAACACAGGTTGAGGATTCATTACAAGAAAACATCACATTTTCCTACAGAAGATATCGTAACTAATTAGTAGGAAACAACCATTTACTTCGATTTTCCTACGGAAATCAGTGGTAGGGTATCTCTCGTCGGAAATCGTTGGTGGTAAGAAAATCGAAGGAAATTTTCTATAAAAAGAGAGCCGTAGGAAAGGTCGTTGGAAATATTGGTAGGAAAATGAAAGAAATTTACTCACTGATTTCTTACCAAAAACATCGGTAGAGAAATTGTTTCCTACCAGTTACCTACCTATAATATTCAACGTTCTTCCTTCCATTTTCCGACGAAACATATTCTACCGTTTTCCTATAAAAAATTTTCTACCAATTTCCTTCACACTTTTCCCTTTCGTTTTCCTACGGTTTAAATAAAAAATGAATTACAAATATTTTGAAACAAAATTATTTTCTGTAAATTAAAATTTGGATTAATGAATTAAAATTAATTATAAATTTTAAAGCTAATTTATAAACCAAATATTTTCACGATACAAAACCCCAATATATATATATAAACCCGAATATTCCAACAATTCCAAAAAATTATAATTTGAATTCCTGAAATCTAAGCAAAAAATTATAAAACACAAGATTATAAAAGATCTAAGGTTGAGTCTCGGAATCGTCTTCGCTCGGAATTGAAGAAGGATAAGGAGGACAAACACCTGGAAACTTCTCGAGGAATAGCTTGTTGCATTGCATGAGATATTGCATTTGGGTGTTTTGAGATTTTATTTGAGCATCTTTATTTATTTCTTTCTTTTTCAATGTCTCAATCTCCTCTCGCAATTGATCTTCATGTGCTGCATTCGTAGACTTGCATCTTGAAAACGTGTATCTGGTATCCAGTAATGTACCGAACCCAAACCGACGTCCTTTAATCTTGGGGACTTCCTGGCAATTTGAAAACAGAATGTTGCACTACAATATAATGAAATCGTAAAACAATTTGTATACTTCACGATTTGTGTCAAAATTAATGAAACTTATTAGTTAATTAACTACTTCTACTACGAGAGCGTTAATTTCCGCTTGGGGTCCTCTCCTTCAGTTTGCCGCTGAGAAGCATTCTCATCTACCTTAGCCATAACCTTCTCAGCAATCCCTTGAGCTTTCTTGTCCTTAACACCAGTCTTTATATTTGTGTGCATGACATTAATGAATGTCACCATATCAGGTTCCTCCCCACCACTTGCAGCTGTTTTTTATGCATTTCAAACAAAATTATAAGTAAAAAATATCAATTTGAAGGAAGAAATACAAAATATAAGTGATCGATGTTATACCATTTCGTCCCATCGCCGTTATATGGTTTGGGTATGAATAATTACTTGCGTTAATTATGAATAATAACCTAACCTAACCTAAGTACAATTAACGGTGTGAATGAATAATTACAACCATAAGACCTTGTATTTATAAGTTCCAAAACTCGATTCCTAAATCAATTAGTAAAGGGGCTTCATTTTCCTAAATTCAATTGGAAACCGTACCATAGACCCTTTAGATTATTTTGTCACCAAAATAACAATCTTCTAGTTCTCAGAACCAACTTAGAGAATTATCTTCTTTTCCAAATGATATTGAATACATAACATAACGAAACCAACCCCTTTACCACGTAAACTTGCTACCGTGTTAGATTCCTCTTACGAATGGCTGAAATGCGCGTGGGCCACTTCATGTCTCGTGCTTCGACCTGAATTCTTTAACATTGATGGGCTCGTATAGGAAGAGACTAGCTCGTCTCTGGATTAATCGGATTTTGACCCAGAGTTAATGCATAAAGTTTTTCTTTAAACAAAAAGCATTCTCTCACAAAAATCCGTCTTGATAATTAAATTACTTTATATGGTGGTATACATTGTCATAACTCATAAGTAGTTTCTTTTTTTTTTGGCTCTACTAATAAAAGTGTTCCAACAAGAATCCAGATTCAAACTTTTCACCCTATAGGATACAAAAAACGAGATGTATAAGTTTTAACATTAACATAGAGATACACTGATCCGACATAAATATACACACTCGTACTCAATTAAGTAAAGCAGTGTGTGTTAGGTGAAGTGCGGTCCCTCTAGTGCTGCTCCCACTAAGTTTTTAACTTTTTATGAGTAAATAGTCCCGATGTGGCATTCCATGCTTATTTATTTACTCATTTAACCAAAAAGATTCGCCTTCACAATTCACTCTCTTCTTTTTTTTTCTCCACTCTCTTCTCTCTTCAAGACTAACAAATGGAGACAAACCCCTCTAAAATCTTCTTCACCATCAGCATCATCTTCTTCTACCTTCTCGCACACGTCACCTCCAAGGCATCATCATCATCATCATCATCAGCATCATCTCTATGTAATGGTTCGGTGGCAGAGTGCAGCAGCGTAGTGGAGACGGAGGAAATGACGGTGATAATGGAGTCATGGTCAAGCCAGAGATTGACTGCAGAGCAGCAACAAAAGCTTTCATACGGAGCTATGAGGAGGAATCAGCCTGCTTGCGAGGGTGGTAACCGCGGCGAGTCTTACACCAACAAATGTCTTCCTCCGCCGTCTAACCCGTACAGTCGAGGCTGCTCTAAGACTTACCGTTGCCAGCGTGACTCTTGACCATTCACTTTATATTGTTGAATTGTATACTCATGTTTTTTTTTTCTTTGTTGGTGAGTTTGTATCGTTTTGGTTTCAACTTTCAAGTGTAATCTATGAACTTGGGGTTTCCTTTGTTAGATAAAAAAGTGTATGGGTCCAAAACGAATCTCTGATTAAGATTTTACTTTTTTTTATGTCGTGGGTTTAGTTTAGACTTTTTGACCCAGTCGACTCCAACTGCTACGCCTCTTATCTCAAATTCAATTGGAGTGACCAAACCACAATCATCAGAGCCATCCACATCAGATCATATATTACCAATTTTAATCAGAGTGTGGTCTTTTGGTCCGGTGAGAATCAACGGCAGAACATAAGTCTTTTAGTAAAAGATTGTATCAAAGTACAAAACTAAACGATGACAAAGTTGACAAGTCAACAGAATCTATAAGCTAAACATGGATGAAACTTTTAGTTTCTACTCAAATTCCTCATCTTGATGAGAACCAAAAATCCACTAAGCTCATGAATCGTTGGACCGGAATGGAGCGACATTGAATCTCCATAGAGTTTCGACTTACTTGTACGAAAGCTTCCATACCTCTCTGACATTGGAGGAACCATCTGTGACTTCAGACACCAAGGTTGAAGCAAGAACACCTGCAATGAAGTTATATCGATGCGGTCTTAGTAGAGGCTGAACAAACGCAACCCTTGCTTTACATAGATCAACGGATTAGACTATTCTTACCGTCCTTCTCTATCATAGACAAGAACTGCCTTGTCCCTCCACCAACGCCGAAGTAATACTTCTTTGCAGCCATGTACACTGAACCATCAGGATACGCCAAGCACTGCAAAGAGAATCAAGAATTAAAACCTCCAATGAATCTTTAATAGGGCTCGTAAAAGTTTCTGCTATCCAGGAGAAACAAGAGTGTACCCTTTTAATCAGTTCATAGAGACTTTTCTGAGCGGAGATAGAATATATTGTCTCAGCCATTAGAATGATGTCATAACCACCCTTCTTATCAGTCTCGCCATCATTAACTAGTGGAAGAAGCTGATGAACTTCACTCCACCCACCAGCAAAGAAGCGTACTTCTGTTTCACCTACTGACAACTTCTCGGACAGATTAGCGTTAAGATTCGGAATGGTGAGACATCGAAGGACCTCAGCATTGAAGTCCTGGAAATGAACAGCATCTGCACCCTGGAAACCAAAGAGACCAAACAATGTAGAAAGATCTAAGAACAATGGTTTTGGCCACAGAGTATAGAGCTCAGGAAGCATCATCTTACCTTGAGACACGCATAGATCCCTGGAAGTGCATGACCGCATCCAAGCTGAAACCAGTAGATTCAATGACTTTAGGTGTCATTAGAATAACATGAAACATAGATATCATTGTGATAGCAAAACTATACAGAGCATATACATATCCCTTTTCTTCTAAGAAAGGATCGAGAAGCAACCTGCGGTTTATATATAAGGCAAGTATGAGCTTACCTCGAGAACTCGCTTCCTGGAAAACGAAATGTTCCCGGTTTGTGTTTCTTTCTCAAGAGCTTTGACAAGATCAATTGATCCTTCCCAAAGCTTAAGCCCGCCTAGATAAAATCGAATTCCGAGTGAAGAAATGAATGATCCAGGGATGCACATCACATAAAACCATTACAAGAATAGTCACTTACCTTCATATACTCCAGGAACCAAATCCGAATTAGGCAATCCAAAGACCTCTTTAGTGTTCACACGACCCTAAAACCAAAGCAGAAACTGAATCACTCACTTTCATGAACATCATCATCTCAACTGGACTAGGTTTAAGCTAATTCAAGTACGAGTTGAACATTTTTTTTGGGATCAAACTCGCTGAGATTCGACTTTTTTAGGGGTTGATCAAATGATTATACAGTAATTTCCTCGGAGTTGAAGTTTTCTAGCATAAGAGAGATCAAGCTCCATTCATAATCAATAGTTTCAATTTGTCCCTTTCTTCCTCAAAATTTTCGTGAAACTCACCTTCAAAAGAGTGACATCGCCGATAGTCACTTTATCCACTGCGAAATCAACGGAGGAAGACGCCTACTGAGAAGAAATACCCAGAAATCAAAAGAGGGAAGATTACAGGAAAATATAAGAAAAAGGAGGCTGACGAGTTGCAGAGAAAGTGAAAGCGACGATACCTCGGAGGATAATACTTCAACTGGAGGAGGCGGTGGAGGTAGAGCTGGCTCTGGTAAATCGAATAACCCTAAACCTAAACCAGAACCTTGAGAAGATTTATCGTTCGTAGAAGGGAAAAGCTGAAACGTCGGATTCGTCGCCATCGATGTAGCTTCGGCGGCAACACTTCAACTCCTAAAGGCCAAAGCACAGAGGAAAGCAAATAGAGAAACCCATCAAACCGGTCGGTATAACGCTCGATTTAGCGGTTCAGTAAACCAGTCATCTATCAAATTTATAAGATGTGGAATGGATTTCGGTTCGGTTTTGTTCAGATTTTTCGATATTTTCCTAAATACAACTTAATATAATATGAATGATTACTTTTGATTAGTTATAAGATGTTCGATTTTATATCTGTTTTCTTCTTTCGGTTCAAACACAAATTTGGTTTTTCAGAGTTTAAAAAAGAAAGAATTATTATTAGCATATTATGCATTTTTAAAAAATTACTCAGATATTTTGTATTTTTGTGTAATTATAATTAACACCCATGATTAATTTGAGATTTTTTTAATTAAAAAAATAATTAATCAAAAATTAGTTTAATCCACCTCATTAAGATAAAAAAAAAAATCCACGTCATTAACAACAGTTACGAAAAAAAAACCTCTCTCTCGGCGAAACCTCGTCTCTTCCGGCCGCCGTCATATCGTCTCTTCCAGCTGCTTCTCTTATCTCCGTCGCATTTTGTCTCTTTTTTCAAGAACTCGAGTGGGGACTTTTCGTTTTCTCGAGTGGACTCTTCGTTTCCAATCCATAAGTAGCTGTAAACAATCCATAAGTAAGCCGTAAACAATCCACAATTACCGAAACCGGATCCATCATATATCAGAGAAGGATAAACGAAAATGAAGAAGAACGAGGAAGACGATGACGAATTGGATGTTCAAAATTTAAGTTCTGGATATCTATGTTGATGTGAAAAACAAGGTGAAGAATAACGACGACGAGAAAGACGATGACGACGACGAGGAAGACGAATACGACGTTTCATATTTCTATGTTGATGTGAAGAACAACGACGGCGACGACGACGAGAAAGAGGAAGACGACGTTTCGTATTTCTCTGTTGATGATGACATGAAAATATGCATCTGACGTCATTTTTAATTGATGAAGTGGCAAATAAGCCACCAAACGAACACGTAAATTAACTGTCTTAAACCAGCCATCAAACCAAACTTTAAGTCAGTCGTAACATGAATACTATACAGTAATTAAAAACAAAAAAACGGCTGCCAAATTCAGCCGTTTAATGTCATAACTCAACTGAAAATCTTTAACTCATCCGTATTGTTTAATAAGTCAGCCGTCAAAGCATTATATTGTGGTAATTAATCTTTCGCTACTAAATCAGCCATAATTAGGCCGAGTTTTTCATTAACCCAACTCATTACGGCTGATTTATGACACTTACACGAAAATCAGCCGTAACGAAGCAATAACTCAGTCAGCCGGAGAAAGTTAATTCAGCTGTGTCGAAACAATAACTCAGCCAAATTTTGACAAATTAACCATTGGGTTATAACTCAGTCGTAACTTATGGCTGGGTTATGCTCGTAAATCAGCCGTTTCTCATAACTCAGACATACTTCATTAAGTCACCTGAAACACCCGGCTGGTTATACACATAAGTCAGCCGTTAGCTCATAACTCAGCCATTTTTCTTAAATCAGCCGCAACATACCATAACTCAGCCGTCATTGCCACTGTAGCGCTTTACGGCTGAGTTCATTAATACACGTCAGCGATTTCTGACGTGGTGGCGTATTTTTCTGATGTGAAATTAAAAAGTAATGACATTTCTTGTAATTACGTTTTTTCCTATAACATGTAATAAGGGCACGCTGGGTATGAAAAATATAGACAAAATAAGATAGTAATAAAAAAAAGTTTTGTATGTAAATGGTCATATCAACTAATTTGTATAATATCTGAGTAAATTTCTGTAACAACCCCATTAACCTCTCCCCACCTCTTTCTCCCTCACCTTACCTAATTTTCCATTACCACCACTCACCATTAATCCCCACCACTAAACTCTCCACTCACCTCCACTTAAACACAAACCCCTCACCTCCCATTCACCTATAAAAGGAAGAGCTTCTTATCTCATTTTCTCACACCACCTCCTCCTTCTCTTAAACATCACACCAAATCACCTTCTTCCCTCTATAGCCTTGTGCGTGTCGAATCTTGCAAGTCTGAGGCCACCTTCAGATTCTAGACGACGATACGAAGCCGTAGACGCCAATATCAGCCGATTCCACCACCGTAAGAGCCCTCACGCGTCTTCTAAAGTTTGGAGCGTGCGACTCACGAGCCGCCGCCGGAACCACCGCGGTCTGTCGCCGTAGCAACCGCCGGAGCCGCCTTCCGCCACCGTTGACCGAATCATTGACCGTTTACCGTTGACCGTTGAACGAACCGAACCGAACGGACTGTTAATCGAACCGAACCGAACCGAATCGTTGACCGGACCGAACCGAATCGTTGACCAGACCGTTGACTTTGACCTGTTTGACCCGTTGTCCGTTTTCCGTCGTTCGAAGGCCGTTCCCACTCGATTTTCCATGCTGAATCCAGATTTAACATCCTTTTAAGCATCCAGAATTCAGAACTGCAGTTATTCGGATTTTGCAAAGGTGAGGACTGGTTGTGATTGATCTCTTGTATATTCATACTCGTTTTAGTCTGAGTAGTCCTTTGTTAATGCGCGTATACATGCGCTGTATCTATATGAATACACATATTTGATTGTTGTCTGAACCGGATTAGTTAGCGCTGTAATAACTTTATAATATTAATTGTTGTATTGATGTTGTTGATTGATGCACTTAGAAAAATAGATTGTTAAACGGAAAATGGTTAAATGAATTGTGAATAGTGTTTGCGGGTGTTTGTATTGTGTGAGAGAAATCACTTGTGCGGATGGGATGATGCAGAGGTTTTTGGCCTTCTGGTCAATCCTCAAACACACATGTCATTGTAGTATTTGAGGTGTCAATCCACTTGGGAAGCTAATGACACTAGAGATATAGAGAACTATGCTAAGCTAAGCTAATAGAGAAGGGAAGTTTTCTAACAACCTAAATGATTACTAAAAGCAAAAAGAAAAGAAAGAAAAAGAGAAGAAAAGCTAACAACCTAGTGACAAACAAGAAATAAGAGAAAACAAATAAAGAGCAAAATCTAACACAACCTAAACAAAGGCTAAGAACAAGATAAAGGAGGTTCCTAGGATGAGATATTTGATATATTTGATGCACATGGGCGATCAATGATGACTTAAAACAACATCTAGACCTTGGGTCTTAGATGGTAATCCTTAGGCATAGGGTTTCTGATCAAGACTAATCCACTGTCGTGATAGAAGTCACTTTACTAACTCATAACCTAGCTTGGCTCCCGCACAATGATACATGAGGATTAGCAAGCAAGAATACCCAACCCTATAAAGTCGTAAGACTCCTAGACAGATGGTTCGTCTGAGCCTAGGAAAGATCAAACTCTTGTTTATGGGTTTGGCTAAGCAAGCACGTGGTGTACATGTCAAGCCGCCTATAGTCTTTAGACTAGTTGATCAAGCTAGACTAAGCATTAAGAACAATAAACAAGAAAGGATTAAGATCATTAAATGCATAAGCATCAAGATCTATCACCATATTTCTTTCACACCCTAAGAACCACGAAATCTACTCTCTTTTCATGTGGTTAACCTCTAGATCCATAAAGAAATAAAAGCTAAGCAATGCTAGAGAGAAGATCTATGACAATAAATAAAATAAAGGCAAAGGCTTTACCAAGAAATGCTAAAGAACAAGTCTTGGTTAAACATAAACCAAAAGAAAGGTTCTTGAACACAAGAACAAAATAAAAGCTTAAACTAACAAACCTTAATCAAAGCTAACCACGAAATCCACAAAGGAAAGATGGCTAAGCAAGATTAAAGAAGAATAAGTAAGAACAAGAAGAAATAAATTAAGGGAAGTGCAAAAACTAAATTAAAATAAAAAGTATTTACATGGTTCTTGAAAATAAAAATAAAACTAAGCACAAACTAAAAATGTCTAAGAGGAAAAGAGGGAAGAAAGGGATTTCGTGTTGGGGTTGCTAGGGTATTTATAGGTGAGGCACAAAAACCCTAGTGAACCTTATCCAAAAAGGGATCCAAATGCTAAAAGCAAACTTCTTTGGACATTTGTGCTCTTTGGACTCTAGCTGCAACGGCTTCATACAGTTATGGTACCCCGTTTTTGGCTCCAAGCTCTTGTCTTCCCAGCAGAAGCTTTATCAGGCACAAGTCGTTATGCTTGCCCGTTATACACTAGCTTGTCGAGCTGTCCAGACCGAAGCTTACTATTTCCTTAGTAACTTCTGAACCGCCCATCGTAAATACTTGATACTTCCACCAGATGAAAGCTAGCTCGATCCTCTACAAATCTTATGAAGATACCAAAAGCTGAATCGAACCAGAGACCCTTCGTCCGAGCTGATCTTTTCACAACGGGTTGTCCATTTCGGTTTAGTTGATTGATCTAGAAGCAGACGTCTTGCTTCATATCAGGATGAGGTCATTGTGGCTGACCATGGTGGCTGTAGAATTCTTCTCTTTTTCTCCCTCTTTCCTTGGCTGCTCATTAGTTCTTCTCCCAAACTACATAGAACCTCCACAAGCTCTAAAAGTACCTGCCAAGCACTCCAAACATGCAAAATATGCAATGTCTATCCTAAAACTAATATGAATGAAGATGGTACAAAACCTAGTGAATGAATTCATAAAAGAGAGCAAAACCTATACTAAATACATGCTAAAAGGATGTAAAATATGGAGTTATCAACACCCCCAAACTTGCCTTTTTACTTGTGCTCAAGCAAACAAAGACAAACAAGAGAGTGAGGTTTGAAAATGGGTGTCCAAAATGCCATTAAAAGAGATCAAATCAACGTCCATGTTTAAAGTTCTAGGATGCATATCAAATATATTCTACTCCAAAGTCTTAGCTACACTTATCTCAAAATACAATGCACTTAATCTCAACCTACACACACAATCAAATCATCCTATCCCCTTAACATTTATTAAAGATCAAAACCGTGAATCACGCTTATGTTCATTATTCAACTCATTTGGCTAAAGGCAAGGTTCGCGAGTTAAAATTGAACTCGAAGTAAAAGGGTTAAGTGTTTAGAAAGGATCACTAAATGAAAGGAATTTTCTTACTGCAAAATGCTAAGGGTAAAAACTAACTGATGCATACAAGGATAAATTCTAATCTACCCAAGCACCTAATTACTCTCTACCTTAGTCTAAACCATATTCCCTTCCCTAAGCTACCCTTTTCCTTAGGCATTTCGTCTTGTACCCATTTTTACTCCTCGTTTCACCTTCTTTGGTCATGGGGGGACTTCTTCTTTCTTCTTTTGAGATCGGTTTCGACTTTCGCTTTGGCTCATTTTGTGGCGCTCCTTTGTTTTTCACCTTTTGTGTTGCTGGCCGGATTAGACTTTGTTGTTTGGCCTTCTTTTGCTTCTTTGGAAACGCCTTTTCTTCTTTGATTTCGAGCTTCTTTTGCAGCCGCCATCTCACTGTTTTGTTGTCCCCATTTGACCCCATTGAACCTTTCTTCCTATCTTCTCCTCCCTTAGATAAACACTCAAAACCCACCTTTCCTAAGCTACCCAAAGATATCGGCTAGGCATATCGGTGTGAAGCCGTTTTCCTTTGTAAACCACCTAACCTATTGTTGACTCGAGTTGTGAGCCAACGTCTACATGAGAATCTAACCTTGTCAGCCTAAACCCCACTTTTTGCCTAAGAAGATTTGAAAAATAATGCAAAGGCCTCACATATCTCTAATAAAAAGTGTTTTAAGGTTGAAACGACGGTTATGGTTTGGGTGTGGTAGGGTAGCTTGGACTAGCAGAGAGTGGTATAAAAGGGAAAAAAAGCCCAAGTGAATATCCATGAGTTGAAATCCAAAACACAAGCATGATAATTATGAATCAATATTTACGGTTCAAGTATAATTAGGGAAAGGAATCAAATCAAGTGTGCTTCAGCAAAGAATTAAATAACAAAGTATATGGTCCAAGTGTGGTTCAACTTCAAATTCGAATTTACTCAAAATGCATCAAAAAACTATGAACAAGGGCGTTGATCTCATGACTTAAAATGACAATTTACAAGGAAATTCACCCTATGCAATGCTAATGAATCCTATATGCTATGCAACTAGACTCAATCCTAGAATGTAAATACATCTAAATGCTAAAAAAGTATTTTATACATGAGACTTAAGTATGCAAAAGGAAAATAAGAAAACAGAACACAAAGTCAAATGACACAAACCCTTCCCCAAACTTAAATTACACAGTCCCTTGTGTAATAAAAGTTCAAGAGAAGGACACAAAAACACCAAAAATATGCAAGAAGTAATGGCATGAGTAGGGTTTAGGGAAAAAGAAGACTTACATTCGATGGGCTGCATATCGGGGTCTGACCGTTGCACCAGCTCGGTGCGGCTTCAATATCGGGCACAAGCCGTTATGCCAGCTCGTTTTGGCTTCTCTTGGGCTCAGACTATTGCACCAGCTCGGTGTGGCTCCGATATCGGGCACAAGCCGTTGCACGAGCCCGTTTTGGCTGTTATATCAGGTACAAGCCGTGGCACCAGCCCGTTTTAGCTCCTTTGGACCCTTTTGGTTGTGGTTCATGACCTCCATGACCCTCTTGACTTGGATAGACATGAGACTGCCTCTCAAGTGCGCTGGTTTTGTGTCTCTAGCTTGACTCCCTCATTGTACCTGAAAGAGAAAAAAAATAAAAAAAGATTTGAAATAAATGCTTAGTTTAAGCAAGAACTCAATCTCAAATGCATTACAACAATCCCAAACGGCAACGGCGCCAATTGATGCAGAGGCTTTGGCCTTCTGGTTAATCCTCAAACAAAAATGTCATTGTACTATTTGAGGTATCAATCCACTTGGGAAGCTAATGACACTTGAGATATAGAGAACTTTGCTAAGCTAAGCTAATAAATAAGGGAAGTTTTCTAACAGCCTAAATGATACCAAAAGGAAAGAGAGAAGAAAAGCTAACAAACAAGAAATAAGAGAAAGCAAATAAAGAGCAAAATCTAACACAGCCTAAACAAAGACTAAGAAAAGAAAAGACAAAAGTGGTTCATAGGATGAGATAAATGATATAATTGATGCACATGGGCGATCAATGATGACTTAAAACAACCTCTAGACCTTGGGTCCTAGATAGTAATCCTTAGGCATAGGGTTTCTAATCAAGACTAATCCACTGTCGTGATAGAAGTCATTTTGCTAACTCATAACCTAGCTTCGCTCCCGCACAATGATACACGAGGATTAGCAAGCAAGAATACCCAACCCCTAAAAAGCCGAAATTGCCCTAGACAGATGGGTTTTCTTAATCTAGGAAAGGTAGATCTTTTTTTTTATGGGTTTGGCTAAGCAAGCACGTGGTGTACATGTCAAGCCGCCTATAGTCTTTAGACTAGTTGATCAAGCTAGACTAAGCATTGAGAACAATAAACAAGAAAGGATTAAGATCATTAAATGCATAAGCATCAAGATCTATCACCATATTTCTTTCACACCCTAAGAACCACGAAATCTACTCTCTTTTCATGTGGTTAACCTCTAGATCCATAAAAAAATAAAAGCTAAGCAATGCTAGAGAGAAGATCTATGACAATAAATAAAATAAAGGCAAAGGCTTTACCAAAAAATGCTAAAGAACAAGTCTTGGCTAAGCATAAACCAAAAGAAAGGTTCTTGAACTCAAGAACAAAATAAAAGCTTAAACTAACAATCCTTAATCAAAGCTTACCACGAAATCCACAAAGGAAAGATGGCTAAGCAAGATTAAAGAAGAATAAGCAAGAACAAGAAGAAATAAATTAAGGGAAGTGCAAAAACTAAATTAAAATAAAAAGTATTTACATGGTTCTTGAAAATAAAAAGAAAACTAAGCACAAACTAAAAATGTCAAAGAGGAAAAGAGGGAAGAGAGGGATTTCGTTTTGGGGTTGCTAGGGTATTTATAGGTGAGCCACAAAAACCCTAGTGAACCTTATCCAAAAAAGGGATCCCAATGCTAAAAGATAACTTCTTTGGACACTTGTGCTCTTTGGACTCTAGCTTCAACGGCTTTATACAGTTATGGTACCCCGTTTTTGGCTCCAAGCTCTTGTCTTCCCAGCAGAAGCTTCATTAGGCACAAGTCGTTATGCTTGCCCGTTATACACTAGCTTGCCGAGTTGTCCAGACCGAAGCTCACTATTTCCGCAGTAACTTCTGAACCGCCGATCGTAAATACTTGATACTTCCACCAGATGAAAGCTAGCTCGATCCTCTACAAATCTTATGAAGACACCAGAAGCTGAATCAAACCAGAGACCCTTCGTCCGAGCTGATATTTCCACAACGGGTTGTCCATTTCGGTTTAGTTGATTGATCTAGAAGCAGACGTCTTGCTTCATATCAGGATAAGGTTGTTGTGGCTGACCGTGGTGGCTGTAGAAGTCTTCTCTTTTGCTCCCTCTTGTCTTGGCTGCTCATTAGTTCTTCTCCCAAGCTACATAGAACCTCCACAAGCTCCAAAAGTACCTGCCAAGCACTCCAAACATGCAAAAATATGCAATGCCTATCCTAAAACTAATATGAATGAAGATGGGACAAAAAATAGTGAATGAATGCATAAAAGAGAGAAAAACTTATACTAAATGTATGCTAAAAAATGTAAAATATGGAGTTATCATGGGATTAGCTGTAGGCTATTGAGGTGGTTTTTGCATGTGTGACGACATAGTAATTGATGTTCGATTCTCTTACTGTGTCTGTGTGCTGGATATGGTTGGCATGTCGTGCACCATAGTTCCATTGTTTATGGCTTGACGAGCCATGCTTCCTGGGGATGGACAGCGTGTGTGCCGCTATATGCCACAGGTGTGCGCTGGTAATGGGCGTGGAAGCACCAGTTAGGTCTAGGATGTCATTTCTTGATCTATGAGTGTCTTCGGACGTGATTGCTGTGTGTATTAGCTTAGAACTTTCGTCTAGAATGGTTATGCATGTGCGAGATATATATCGTGGGTCCCTAGGATCTGCACTCACTAACCTTTGGTCGAAATGCTCATCCCTCTTCTTTTCAGGTGATCGCGTTTGTTTACAAGAGTAGTTTTTCAGTTTTGTGATGGTTTTGGGAAGACACGGATTTTATTTTAATAATCGATATTTATCTTAAGAACGTTGTTATTTCTATTCGGATTTGATGTTTAGATTTGAAATGGTATTTGTAAGATAATTTGCTACGATTTGAAATTGTTGATTTTATGTATTTAATAATAAATGGAGTGTTTTGTAATAATTAGAGTAACTTGAGATAAAAGTTAGGGTTCGTGGCACGCCGTTCTCGGAAGAGGAGGAGACGAGTGTTACACTTTCCTCACAATTATGTTTTTTTTTTTTTACTATACCAATATATGTTGTAAATATAAATAGGCTAATCATATGTTAGATATTTTTAAAAACCTAAAATTAAATTGAATGCGGTCAGCCCCTTTAACTTAACACTCTATGCATATTCCCTCCAGACTACAGAGCTCTGCCTATTCCCCCTTCCCCAAATCGCAATTTGCCTAAAACTCGATTTTGTGAATTGAACGCGATTACAGTTTTTAATTGAATTTGGGGGAATAGACAGAAAAAAATTAATTTGGAGAGAAATAAACAGAGATCTGTAATTTGGGTGGGATTATGCAGAGCACGTATAGTACAGGAGGACGGCAGCCAATCCTTTAAACAATATGTAGTTATTTTATTTTAGATCGGTTCGATTGAGCCGGATTGATTTTATTTATTAGAAGAGTTAACGAAATTTTATATTCTTTTGCACTAATTTTTGTGAAGTATTTAACCATCCTCACACTGCACTCAAACCAAATCCGATATACCAAACCAGATGCTTCAGTATCAATGAACTTAACCAAAATTGAACAAAGCTCAAAGATCATCTTTTGTTTTTCTTTTGTATCAAAATAGCTTTTACTTTTATTTGTTTTCTAATCTTGAGCAAACAAATTGCTTCTACCTATATAAACTAAAAAGCCACACTGACATAATCTCAATCTTTATGTCAAAACTTGAGCTTCATATGGAGAAAAAGTATACTTATAATCATCTCTATCATCAAACCCTTCACTACCATCTTTCCCTTGTCTCATCATCTCTCTCACTTCCTCAATCTTCTCCATTATTCCCTTCAAAGCCAGCTCAAATGCATCTTCATTCCCTTCCGATCCATAACTCGGATCAGCGTAAACCACCTTCGGTATTAACCTTATCACCTCTTCTCTCAGTCTCACCACTTCTTCCTCTGAAATCTCAAGCATCCTCTCCTTGATTTTGATATCCTACTCCTTCACATCCTTAACCGGTAGATAAACCGAGTAACTCTTGTGGTTCTTTGGCAAATGCCACTTGTATTGAGCGTAAGCTGTCCCCGGATGGAAGAACACAGGGATGCAGCCTGCCAATATCGAATCGAAAATCGATCTCCTCGTGTAAGAATCTCCCGGCGGCTGAAGACAAAACACCGAGTTCCTTAACACCTTCATCACATTGACAGGGTTTTCACAATTCACTTTCCCATAGTTACAGTCTAGCAAGTATCATTGTTCCTCTGATTCCAAACACTCATCTATGATCTTCCCTCGAACCGAGTCTTTATATTCGGGCCTCGGAGCGCCCGCAAAGGCGAATAGATACTCGCGTTTTCGAGTCCTCATCATCCCTTGCCACTCCACAATCTCGTCCAAAGACGAAGGATGGAAACATGTGGGGTAAGGAATAGCGTAGTCGTTGTTCCAAGAACTCGATTCTATAGACATCATCGACATGTTCTGCGATTCGGGTAAGAACCTGAGCTTGCTTCCCCAGTCGGATTCGTTATCGGTCTGTCTCCTGAAATCCCAAGCAATCCTTCCCGCGACCAAGAAATGGTCTCTACCAGACATTCGACCCCACTCTTTCTGTTTCACAAGCCAATCCATCAGCTCGTGGGACGAGGAATCTCTCACGGAAATGTTGAAACCCCATAGATACCTGCTCATGTCGAGACCTGCGTAAAAGGGCACGAAAATGGCAGAGGCTAGAGACGAGTTATCGGTCAAGCAGCTGTATTTCTTCATCTTGTTGTGGAAAATCACCTCGAGCATAAACTGATTCGTGGTGAACCAGTTCTGATTCAACAGCACATTCTCGGAATTCTGAATCTCAGGACCGAAACCATAGTTCTCGAGGTAAGGGCATATGTTATTCTCGGTTCCCCTAGTGATCAAACTACAATTCTCAAGCAAATCACGATTGAATCTACCGGGAAGATCGTGGAGATAGATATACCGACCGGAGCATGAATCAGGAAGTGGGTCGTCGAGTAACCGAGAAAAGTTCTCGTCTTTTGTGAATTCACGGGAAATTGATTTCTGGGTCGCGTCGGAGAAGGAGAGTGCGGCTTCTTCTGCGTCGGCGTCGGTGCCGGAGAGAGCAGAGTAGTCGAAACAGAGGAGAACGAAACAGAGAAGGAAGAAGAGTGGGACAACGAACCAGACATTATTATTATGGTTGTTGTTGTTGCTGCTGCGGAATCTCCCCGTGACGACGGAGATGGGTTTCTCCATCTGAGAATGATTCTTCGGTTTCATCAAATCGATAAAACTGGAAATTAAATTTGGGAAAAGAGAAAAAGAGAGAAAAATGAGAAATGAGAAAATTTGTTGAGAGGTTAAAGGAAGTGTGTGGGTCACCATGAATTTTGGGGGAAGAGTTAAGAGAGTTTTTAGAGAGACATATGGATGTGTCGAGTGAAGCAAAGTGACCGTTTCGTTGTCGGCAAAAATTAAATTAAAAGAGTTCAGTTTTCACATGGGGTCGGTCAACAAAGCTCCATTTCTCTTTTCTCTCCTCTCTCCACCTAATAATAGTACTCTAAATCTCTAATAATGGTAATTAACAATTAAATATGGATGTTGAAAATTTAACTATAATGATTTTGCAAACTATTTAAAGCTTACTTTTGCAAGGAAAAACATTTTTTTCTATAGTGATTATGTAAACTGAATAAAAATAGAACAAGGAGAAGGAAAATAATCTGATGACAAGAAGAAGAAAACTGATCTGAAATTGCTACAATTTTTTGTCGAATCATTACACTACAAAAAAAGAGGTGGATTGTATCATTTATTATATATTTTTGCATTACTTATAATTGATGCAAATGAATCTTACATCACTTAGAAAAGTGACTCTGTTTGTGGTGATGCAAATAATTAACATCAGTTAGTTATCAATCGATGCAAATATATTTTATTTTTGCATCGATTGTTATAATTGATTTCAATATGTGTCAATTAAAAAAAACTGATGTTATTTTTTACATCAATTTTTAAAAGTGATGTTAGTATTTGTGACGATTATAATAACTGATGTTAATGTTAGCGTCAATTTTAATAAGTGATTTTAATAGTTGTATCATTTACAATAACTGACTTACTATTTGTATCATTTAAAATATATGATTTAAAATATTACTATCACTTGTGTATAATTGATGTTAAATTTATGCGAGTTTTCATAATTGATTGTAATAATTATGTTATTTATTTTTATATAGGTAATCTTATTGGTTAAAACCAAAAAGAAAATTAATCTTATTGGTTAAAACCAAATAAAAAATTAATTTTATTCACCAATAAATATGAATATTAGATATTTAAAGTTTCAATATATATAGAGATGGTTTCTCTTTAACTTTTTCATCTATTAGCAATGTGGGATAAAGTAAAAAAACGTTAGTTACATCACTTTTAACTGATATAAATTTTATATCATTTTCTAAATGATGTTAACCAAAATCATTAGTTACATCGATTATTTAGCTGATGTAAATTTATAATTTTGTATCGATTTTGTTATAATGATGCTAAAGAATGAAACAGTTACATCTGTTTTAATAATTGAAGCTAATTTACATAATTATGTTTATATTACATTAGTGTAATTTTTATTAGAATCCGTTTTATTGATGTTAATTTTGCATCATTGTTAGAAGTGATGTTAACAAAAATTAATAAATTCATCGATCACCTAATTGATGTAAGTTTATATTTTAATATCAATTTTTTTTAATGTGATACGAACTAATAAAATTTGTATCACTTTTATTGAATTGATGTCAAACTAGTTAATTATAACATCAATTATCATAATTGATGTTAAGCCATGTATATTTGTTTTATTTATAAATAACTAATTAAAAATTAGTATCACTTAGTTTTGTGATACAATTTAAGTGATACAATCCACCCTTTTTTTGTAGTGTTATCGTAATTAAGTAATTAAATAAAATATTAACAAGAAAGAAAGGGACTTATTTAGGACGTCTATGTGTTTAAGATCTGTTTATAAGGAAAAAAAAAATACATTAACGTTAAAATCGTTTGGTGATAAAACATATGAAAAATAGGAATTACTTCTATTGATTTTGATATTTAGTAATTGGAAGTTCAACTTCAAAGTAAGAAGTTACTTTAGATTTCAACCAACCATTGATCACGGCGAATATTAAGAAATTATTTGACGACCAAAAAAAAGTTTGAAAATTTTCTAATTCTTAATTTCCGGAAATTTATATGGCTCCTTCATAGAATAGTGTGCTTAATGTGAATATTTTCTGGATCAATTTGTCCTAGATTAATCTCCAAATCCAGTTCAAATCTCACAGCAAACCATATTTTGGAATAAAATCTCTTCTAATCCTATTACATTTTTAACTCCAAAATAGGTTAATTTATGCAGTTCTGAGATTTAGGCTAACTCTTAAGAAAAAAAAAGTTTATTTAACAAAAAAAATCTCCATATAATTTTATATGTCAAAATAAAATGGAAATCAATATTAAAAGAAGTAACAAAGGAAAAAATTAGCATAAACTTGATATTCAGGATAATGTTTTGAAAAATCAACATAAACAAAAATACTAACAAAAAAATTAACCTATTTTGAAAAATGTTGAGAACTCCAAAAAAAATGTATCTCTCAAAATAAAATGGAACTCAATATTAAAAGAACAAAATTAACAAAGGAATGCTGTAAAAAAAACAAAGGAATAAATCATCTAAGGAATTTTATATGTTAAAATAGAATAAAAATCAATATAAAAAGAACTAAAGTAATAAAAAAATCATATAAAATGAAATTAAATTGATATTTAGGATGCCTTTTTAGAAAATCAACATAGAAAAAAGCTTAACTAAGATAAAACAAACAATTTTTTTTTGTAAAAAAATGTCAAGAACTCCAAAAAATTGTATCTCTCAAAATAAAATAGAAATCAATATCAAAAGAGCTAAATTAACAAAGGTATAAATTATCTAAAAAGAAATTAATTTGATATCTAAGCTAACTCTTTGGAAAATCAACATAAAAAATAGACTAACAAAAATGATAAAGGAAAATGGCAATACCTTCATATAGTCGTATATGCTAAAATAAAAATGAAAATTAATATCAAAACTTAAACTAACAAAGAAAAAATTATCTAAAAATAAATGAACTTACGATCGGTTTCAACAACAACGAGCTCAATTAAAAAAAATACGTCTTAAAGTATATATATATTTTTTTTTGGTCGAAGAAAGGAGACAATGTCTCCCCTTATTTATTAACACAAAACTATTACAAAATCACATGTCTCGACCGAGTCGAACTATGTTCATCCTCCAACATAATTGAAGCAACACTAGCTGGAACAAAATCAGAGACATGAATACCTAAAAATAGAGAAAATACATGATTAGCTAATCCATCAGGAAGACGATTAGCTTCCCTATACACATGCAAAATACGGACTAACCAGTCCTTCGATATAAAGCCATAGCACAACCGTACTAGGAAAGATAGGGGGTGAATATCACTTATCCATGACGTTAAAAAACCAACCACCATCTTTGAGTCTACTTCAATCTCCAACCGAGTAACCCGGCGCTCCCATGCAATGCAGAGCCCATAATATACCCCCCCCCCATAACTCCGCCAAAGGTGCTGAGCATATACCAGTATTAAGGGCAAAGCCTCCGTGCCAATGGCCCTCCACATCCCGCAAGACCCCTCCGGCTGTCGTGTTCCCCGGATTACCATGCGACGCTCCATCAGTGTTTACCTTTACCCACCCATTTGTCGGAAACGTCCATGCTATTTGTCTCTCAACTCTCGGAACTGTGTTCAACTGACCTCTCACTTTGGAATGAGCTAGCAGAACCTCCATCTCTAAATCTTTCACAAATTTCATTATGTCCCTACATTTTCATGTGGCCCCAAAGACATTTCCACATCTCCATTTCCAATTGCACCATGCTGCCATAACAAACTGAGTAGACCAAAAGGAAGAAAACTTGCTATTTATCCGAGGGCACCAGTCTAGTCCAGATTCCCTGCGCTGTCGGGCAATCTCTGAGCACATGAATGATAGTCTCGTCCCCTCCTTTACATACTTGGCAGGTACCCGTTTCACTCAAATGCTGCCTCTGCCGCTCCACATTTGTCATGACTGCTTGGTTTGTGACTAGCCATAGGAAAACTTTCACTTTCTCCGGTGCTACCACGCGCCATATATGGGTGAACAACTTCTGCATATTCAATCTTGGTGACCGTGTCTTCGTTATGAAAGCATAAGCTGATCGCACTGTAAAGTTCCCATCTTGCGTTTCAGCCCATGAGATCCTGTTCTTGCCCCCCATTATATCATTTAGGACTACAGCCGCCACTCTCAGTTGTATATTCATGGGTAGGTAAGGAGTTAGTTGTTGAGTTTGCCAGCCCGATCCATTTCTCCAATAATCCCCAACCCGAGCCTCTATGATATCTGCATGAATTTCACTTACAACGAGTTCTGAAGCTTCTCATTCAGGAGCCATTTGTCATTCCAGAAGGGTTTGACGTCCGTCTCCAACTACTCAGCTCATCCCCGGGAAGACCACCTCTCTTAAACTTAGCAACACACTCCTCCACGTAGAAGACCAACGCTAAGCCATGACGTATTTTGTACACCCTGCACCCTGTATTTACTTCTAAACACTTGTACCCACAAACCACTTTGATCATGAAGGATTCGCCATCCCAGCTTTGCTAACAATGTTGTATTTATCTCGTTCGCCCTCCAAACCCCTAATCCTCCTTCCTGTTTTGGTAAGCGTACCCGCTTCTAAGATATAAGGTGCTGCTTCTTTTGCTCCGGAGTACTCCCCCATATGAATGATCTCGAGATCCTATCCAATTTTTCCAGAGTCGATTTGGGTAAAGCAATTGTGCTCATTGAATGCACTGGGATCGATGAGAGAACCGATTTTGTTAGTGTTATCCTTCCTGCAAGACTCAAAAAGCGACCTTTCCACCCATCCAGCCGAAAAGAAACTTTTTCTAGAACCTCCCCAAAAGTCTCCTTGTTGATTCTCTTCTGTAGAATCAGCATACCCAGATACTTTCCCAACTCTCTAGTGGATTGAATACCACTCTCAGCACTTATTAACGTCGCTAGATCCCGACTAACATTCTCGGAGAAAAATATTTTTAACTTCTCTAAACTGACTTTCTGGCTTGAAGCAGCACAAAACCTTTCCA
Organism: Alliaria petiolata; assembly: GCA_020283515.1. NCBI lineage: Eukaryota > Viridiplantae > Streptophyta > Magnoliopsida > Brassicales > Brassicaceae > Alliaria > Alliaria petiolata. The sequence goes on from JAHZTW010000001.1 coordinate 67,129,505, forward strand.
ACACCTTCCTTATCACTCGTATTTGAGCTACAAAGAGTATTAAGTCATCCGCAAAACAAATATGTGACAACTTAGGTCCTCCACGAGATAAGCTAATCGGTTTCCACTCTTTAGATGCCGTAGAAAGCTCAATGAGGTGGCATAATCTCTCAATACACATGACGAAAAGATAAGGTGACAAGGGGTCACCTTGCCATAGCCCCCCTTTTAGGTATGAACTCCTCTGTTTTCTCCCCATTCCACAGTATGCTCATTGAGGGATCCGTGACACATTGCATAATCCACCGCAGCCAAGTATCCGGAAGCCTTGCTGCACGAAGAGTATCCTCTAGAAAGTCCCACCGGATACGTTCATACGCTTTCTCGAGGTCCAACTTCAACAACATCCAACCTTTCCTTCCTTTCTTTCGTTTCATGTAGTGAACCGCTTCTTGTACCACAACAATGTTGTATGTACTCAACCTTCCCGGTATAAAGCTTGCTTGGGACGGGCCTATCAACTTATTTGTGACCTTCTTCAGGCGCATCACCATACTCTTGGTGATTATTTTAAACAGCACATTGCAAAGAGTGATTGGTCTAAACTGCATAAGTCTCTCCGGTTTCAACACTTTTGGTATTAAGACCAACATTGCATCATTCGCCCCGGCTGGTAGTTGGCTAGTGGTGAAAATATCCAGTACAAAACGGCTTAATGAATCTCCTACGACATCCCAACATTCTTGGTAAAAAGCTGGTTGAAAACCATCTAGACCTGGTGCTTTATATTTTCCCATCGACCTGGCCGAAGACTCCACTTCTTTCTCTGAAAAATATTTGTTCAACTCCGCTAACTCTTCCCTGGTTAAGTCAGGAAAACCTGATGGTGGTAGTGTATTCACTACTGGTTCAAAATCCTCCATAGAGTACAGTCTCTGATAATAAGCATTCGCCAAAGCCTCCAACTCTTTTGGCTTTGATATCCATCTCCTAACGTCATCCTTGAGCATCTCAATTCTATTCCGTCTTGTTCTTATGATTTTTGAGGTATGGTAATATTTCGTGTTCACTTCTCACGTGATTTTTGATACCAGAGTACCTCTTCTTGTTATAGGACAACATCGAACTCTCTTAGTAAAACCTCCTCTCGGCTTAGGAGCTCATCAGTCAATCGACACTCTAACTCCGTCAGATGACCATAATTTTTTCCATCAACTTCTCCTTCCTCTGCTGATCAACCAAAAACTTCTCTGTTCCATTTCTTTAGCTTCCCTTTCAAGGAAATCTGAGCCTCCGGTGTTGATGTCGCACCATTCCAGGAGGAAACTAGCATCTCCTTGAAGCCGTCATGCTTTAACCAAGCCGCTTCAAAGCGAAAAGGTCGCCGTCTCGGATTACCCCTCATAGCCAGTTCTAATTGCACATATAAAGGTGTGTGGTCAGAGGACAAGAACGGGAGATGTGTGACTGATGCCTCTTGCCACTTCAATCTAGCTTGAGCACACCACAAAACCCGGTCCAGTCTCTTGGCAACAAAATTATCTTCCACACGACCCCTAATCGATGTGAAACTATTGCCTTTAAAGCCCATATCTATGAGAGATGATTCATTCATCCATTCTCTAAATGCCAAAGAGTCAGGTGATAAACGTCCATTCCCTCCTGTCCTTTCATCCAAACGCACGATTGATATGCTCTCAAATTTACCCTAGAACTACTCTCTCAAATTAAGAGATCAGTTGTAGTACTTAGGGATCGAATCCACAAGGAAGGGATAGCCACACAACAAACTTCTAGGTTCGAATTAAGCTAAGTGAGAATATAAAAGTAAACGAAAGAAGGTAATTAAAATCGGTATAAGTTCAGGAGACGAAACGCTAGGTTCAGGGAAATTCTCAGGTGATCCAAATTGCAGGTCTAGACAGAATGTTAGGAATTATTAAGCACTGTTCTTGAACTCGAAACACAATTATAAAATCAACCAACTCTCGCTGCGAAGATTATCTATGTCTAAACCCTAGAATTCCAAATCTCTTTGCAAATCCTATCAATTCAGACAAGCATTAATAACAGGTTCGATTGTTCACAAAATCCCTAAACCAAATCTCTTTGCGAATAGGTATTTTGCTCATCTAACATTAGTTCAGGCAATCAATAATACTCTCGCATCTATTAATCAACCTAAGATCAGATTCTAGGTCATGAAGCTAGAATAAGCATTAAACACAAATCCAGATGAAGAACTCTAATGATTTTATCCTAACAATTTAATTCGACCTAACAATTCATTAATCACCTTTGAAAAACCCTAAACCTAACAAGCAAACTACTCAGACATGATCAATGAAACAGAAATCATAACTTGAATAGAAAGCATAAAAGAAATCAATAGAATAAATAAAGGGAGTTCCAAATTTGCTCTAAGGAGACAAATTCTTCTCTCCAAAAACCTAAACTTCTATGATTCTTAAAGTATGAGATTCTGCCTAAACAATGGCTGAAAAACTATATTTATAGGCCTAGGTACGAGTCTTCAATTCCTTTTAAGATTAGGAAAAGTCTTGGAGATTTCCTTTTCTTCAAAAACTGGAAACTTCTCGATTCTGGAAATTGGAAAACCTGGTGTCGATCGACACCAATGGTCTGTGTCGATCGACACCCATCGTGCGACTTCAATCCGACTTCAACACTTCGTGACTTCATTCCTTTAAGCTCCAAAATGTATCCAAATCTCCAATTTAGCTCCAATTGTACCTGAACCTACAAAGACTCTATATAGACTCGAAAATAGTACTAAGACTCAATAAAAACACTTATATCATGGTCCAAAAATGGGTAAAAACCATGATATATCAACTTCCCCAGACTTAGCTTTTGCTTGCCCTCAAGCAAAACAGAAACCAAGTATAGAGTCGAGGTTTGAAAACAGAAATATCCAGCTAACCTTCAGAACGCCACATTGGTTAGCACTCTTAAATCCACATACCATAGAGCCAACCTTAGGAAAGTTCAGTGTACTCACCACAACCTTAACAATCTCCCAGTTTGAATCCAAATCCTTTCCTTCGATGAAATTTCGAACTCTAACAGTGGTATGACCAAAGAACTTTCCAGATTCTTTCCCTTCCTTAGTGCTTTGAACAAGACATTCTTTGTACAGCTCTCCTATTTTCTCATCCCTTAGTCAACTGCTGCCCATTTTCAGGGTGTTCTAAGATCTTTTCATTGACTTTTTTCATTCTTTTTGAAGTCTTGAAATAGTGCTACTCTTACTTGTGTTCCTTGTTAGGAGACAGGTTCATGAGCTCTCACTAATATTGTTCCTTGTGAAGAGACAGGCTCATGAGGATCTTTGCACTATTCCTTGGTCAGACTTCTTGTTTCTTTTCTTTTCTTAAGGGAAGATCAAGGAGAGACTGCAATTTGCTTGTCGTATCTCAAGTTCAGTGCATACCTAGTTCTTATAAAGGAATCTGAACTCTCTCTGTTAGATTGATCCACTTGCAGCTTTCTATTTAGTAAGACCTGCAATCAACTACTATGGCAATGGTCCTTCAAGTGTCAATATGTTGTGGTTTAGTTCTTCTGAAAACTGAAAATTTCAACTGATTTTGACTCAATAAAACAAGTTTTTGACTGACTCAATTCACTCTCAAAACAAAACACAAAGTCAGTAATCACCTTCCCCAGACTTAAAAAACACTGTCCCCAGTGTTATCAAGTCCAAAGTTAGATAAAAGAAAAATTAGAAACAACATAAAAGACCAGTTAGAAGACTTACCTTCGTCTGCGCGTGGTGTCGATCGACACCCACGAATGGTGTCTATTGACACTGGTCTGTGTTGAGTCCAATGTTGCCTTTTTCAACTGACTGAAACTAGGACTTAGTAAAACCAAAACAAAATAAAAAGGAAAACGTACCTAACAGTGGGTTGCCTCCCACTTCAGCGCTCGTTTTCAGTCATTAGCTTGACTCTGTCGGGGTTTAGACGTCTGGTGAATCAGAGGGTGGCATCGAATGCTTCCCAGGAGAATGTCTCCTCATCCATGGTGGTGTATAGGCAGTAGATGCATGAGATCGACCAAGGAAGTGAGGAACAACAGCAGGGTGGGACTTGAATTCGGGTGGGACACTTCTTTTTCCTGCAGAATCATCAAAAGAAACACCAAGCCTTCTACGAGAATCTCGCGGCTTGCATAAGTGCGAAATAGCTTTTGAACTTTTAATGTTCTTATTGACAAGATCAGGGGGTTTGGAATTGATTCCAGGAAGTACATACCTTTACTTTCTCCGAGGTTTTTGGACTGTAGGATGTGGAGTTGTCTGTTTGAAAGCATATGATCGACTTGCATCATTGGGATCGGCTCGTGGTTTGCTTTCCGGAGGGTGTCGATCGACACCGAAGCTGCAGCTCGAATCTCTGCTCTCTTTCTGCAATCTAGCTCTGCAATCCTTGCCTCCAACACAAAAACGTCTTCCTCCATCAACTTGTCATTGACTCGAACATCTTTTCTGCTCATAGTCCTGAAGAGATGATCATTAACTATGTTTTCACTCCAATCCTCTAGCTCCACAACTTTCTCAAAATTCTCATCCAATGCCTCTTGAACAACCAGTTTGTTCTCTTGCTTTTCAGTATCAAGCTCCTTTACATACCCAGCAGTAATGTCATCCGAAATTTCCATAATTGGATCTCTATCCATGAAAATTTATACTGAAAAAGCTTGGCCATCGATGGTGGATGGTCCTCTTAACTTGTCCATGTCAAAATTCATGACAACATCACCCAAATCAAGCTCCATTTTCCCTTTCCTCACATCAATGATGGCACCAGCTGAAGCCATGAATGATCTTCCCAGAATAAGAGGATCTGCAGGTTTTTCATTATATTTCAAAACCACAAAGTCTGTGGGAATTATGCAGCCTTCAATCTTCAGGGGAACATCTTCTAATACACCTTCTGGAATTCTCTTTGATCGATCAGCTAGGATAAGAGAGATTTTGCTTGGCTTGAAGTTAGTCATTCCAAGTCTAACAACAACAGAGTATGGTATCAAGTTGATACTTGAACCTAAATCACAAAGAGAATGAGGAAACCTTCCTGTTGATATTGAGCAATCTAGCACAAAGTTTCCTGGATCAGGTAACTTTTCTGGAATCCTCCTCTGAATCACATCACTGACTTGTTCAGAAACCCACACCTTTTTCTTCTTCCTTGGAACTATGTTCAAGAGAATTGCATTCATGTCTCTGGTAAGTAATGCTCCTTCCTCAGGACTCACACCATTGACTACCATTCTCTTGAGATATCTTCTTAATGCAGGTGAAAGTTGGACTGCATCAACTAGGGGTAGCTCAACAATCAGCTTACCCATCATCTCTTTGCATCTGGCTTCCTCTCTCTCCTGTTTAGACCTTCTAGGAGGTATGGGATAAGGTATCTTCGGCTTATACACCTTTTCCTCTTCAAGTTTGGAAGGTTCAGGTCGATCCAACGAAGTCTGGGAAAGGTGTC
>JAHZTW010000001.1:67136832-67165280 GCA_020283515.1 Alliaria petiolata
TGGTGTCGATCGATACAAGCGGTGTCGGTCGACACTAAGGTATGGTGTCGATCGATGCTCTCTGTGTCGATCGACGCTCGAGCAGATGCTCGGTTTGTGCGTTCGAGATGACCGAGCTCTTGGTTCAATGGGACTAGTTCCTCTTCCTTGTTGCTTCTGGTACTGGGCATGCACCTGAAACCAAAGATGAGAAACTAAATCAGTAACAAAAACAAAAATAAAAACCTAGACAAAATTCTAATACTAGAAATCTGTAGGTAACTAATCTCTTTCCCCGGCAACGGCGCCAAAATTTGATATGCTCTCAAATTTACCCTAGAGCTACTCTCTCAAATTAAGAGATCAGTTGTAGTACTTAGGGATCGAATCCACAAGGAAGGGATAGCCACACAACAAACTTCTAGATTCGAATTAAGCTAAGTGAGAATATAAAAGTAAAAGACAGAAGGTAATTAAAATCGGTGTAGGTTCAGGAGACGAAACGCTAGGTTCAGGGAAATTCTCAGGTGATCCAAATTGCAGGTCTAGACAGAATGTTAGGAATTATTAAGCACTGTTCTTGAACTTGAAACACAATTATAAAATCAACCAACTCTCGCTGCGAAGATTATCTACGTCTAAACCCTAGAATTCCAAATCTCTTTGCAAATCCTATCAATTCAGACAAGCATTAATAACATGCTCGATTGTTCACAAAATCCTAAACCAAATCTCTTTTCGAATAGGTATTTTGCTCATCTAACATTAGTTCAAGCAATTAATAATACTCTCACATCTATTAATTAAACCTAATATCAGATTCTAGGTCGCGAAGGTAGAATAAGCATTAAACACAAATTCAGATGAAGAACTCTAATGATTTTATCCTACCAATTAAATTCAACCTAACAATTCATTAATCACCTTTGAAAATCCCTAAACCTAACAAGCAAACTACTCAGACATAATCAATGAAACAAAAATCATTATTTGAATAGAAAGCATAGAAGAAATCAATAGAATCAAAGGAGTTCCAAATTTGTTCTGAAGGAGTCAAATTCTTCTCTTCACAATCTCTCTAAAAATCTCTCTCTAAAATAATGTGTGTGTTCTGCCTAAACAATTGCTGAAAAACTCTATTTATAGGCCTAGGTTCGCATCTTCAATTCCTTGGAAGATTATGAAAAGTCTTGGAGATTTCCTTTTTTTCAAAAACTGGAAACTTCACGCTTTTGGAAATTGGAAAACCTGGTGTCGATCGACACCAATGGTCTGTGTCGATCGACACCAATGGTCTGTGTCGATCGACACCCATCGTGCGACTTCAATCCGACTTCAACACTTCGTGACTTCGTTCCTTTAAGCTCCAAAATGTATCCAAATCTCCAATTTAGCTCCAATTGTACCTGAACCTGCAAAGACTCTATATAGACTCGAAAATAGTACTAAGACTCAATAAAAACACTTATATTATGGTCCAAAAATGAGTAAAAACCATGATATATCAACAATCGTATTAAAATCTCCCCAACTAAAATAGGATCGTCTATTCCTCTAGATTACTATATCTGTTGGAGATCTCAATATCCTCCGATCCCCTATTCTCTGTGATCTCCCTGAGATTCCGGTCCGACCCTCCGCGTGGAGCTCCCGCTGCAAAAACAACCCGCTTCGATGGAGCTTTCGACCCTCCTCGAGATCTCCCCACCAATGTAAATCCATCCTCCCCCTGTATAGACTCACTCGGACCCTCCGTCCCTCTCTGAGACAAAACGACCACTGCTTTCTCCGACACCACCACCTTTTCCTTAACTACCTTAGGACAGGAATGAACAAGGTGTCCATACATTCCACAAAACGAGCATATATTTGGAAGTCCTTCATAGGCCACAAAATATCTCTCTCCATTAATTAGCAATGTTGCTTTCAAGGGCTTCGCGAGATTCACCTCTACACATATTCTAGCGAACCTAGCCCTTTCAAAATTTAAAGTTGTAGAGTCTACCTGGACTGGCTTTCCTAGCCCTCGCGCTATTCCCATAAGAATGAAATTATGATAGAAAGTCACATGGATATTTGTCAATCGAACCCACACAGGTGTTGTAGCAATCTCATCCCTTAGAGGGTCAAACTCCGCCGACCATGCTTGTACCATGAGGTAATTACCAAAAGCCCTCCACGGTGCTCCTGTCAAGGCTGCCAAGTATTCCTCTTCCTCCTCAAAACGGAAACTAACGTGGTAGATCCATCACATACATCGTCCCCCTTGGTTTCCACAACTCTCGAAGCTTCCTACTCAAGGCAGAGATGGCTACGTTTCTCCCTAACATTTTGACAATCATGCACTTCTTCCACAGACCGTTCAAGCATCCAACACTTCACTCGCTATTGTTATTTCCGGTTCTCCATCTACTCCATGAGGAAACTCCACATGTAGCCTTGAAGAAACAAAAGCGTCATCCAAAAAACTCTCCGGTACCGGCATCCCCCCTCCGAGTGTGCTTCTCACCTTCGACGCCCAAGATCCAGTTCCATTCGGAGGATCTCCCAGCGTCTTTACTTTCTCCCATATGTCAGTCATGGTTGCATCCTGGTCGCCCGAACCCGAAACCCTAGAATCACCTGCGCTCCCTATTTTGTTTTTAGTATAATAGTCGAGTCGTCTTTTCCCACGTCTTAAAGTATATCGTATACATCAAAATAAAATATAAAGTTAATATCAAAAGATCTAAACTAAAAACAAACTAAAAACAAAATTATTTTGAAATTTAGTTTTGGAAAATTTTGTATTTCTAAAGTATTGGTATCGACTATAAATAACCACCTAAAGTTGCAATATGTTACACGTGTTTCTTAATCAAACATATTCTTTAAAGATATATAGAACATACTAAAACAATGGTTGCTCCCAGTTCAAAAACCACAAAAAAGAAACACTACACAAGTAACTTTTCACTCTAAATATAAAAAGTAACAAAGTCTGATTTTTTTTTACATTGATACTACCCATATATGAGCCCACATGAGTAAAAACTTCTAAAATTCCATTAAAATAATAAATTATGAGAGTATGAATCAACCTCAAATTTCTAAACCAAACAGACTATTCAATCAAAATATGGAGAAAGAACACAAAAGTTTAACACAGTGAAAAATGATGTGAAGACTCCACAAATCCTAGAGGTTTGAAAAATAAAATCATCTAATAGTAGAATGCAAACAAAACTGACCTCAACTGATGGAGCGGAAGCTACTACGGATAGAACTAGATCTGTTGATTCTAAAAATACTTGGAAACTAGGTTTTGTGAATACTCTTAATAGTGGTTTATCAAAACCTCTTTTAGTAAATCTCTTTTTAATTAATTAATCAAATTCTGCATACAATATGAGACCTAAACGACTTACTTATAATAGATCATAAAAACCCCATAATATTCTAAAAAGCTCTAAAACATAAACATTAAAATATAAATATAAATAAATATGTTAACTATCTAAATATACAAATAAGTAATAATAAAGATATTTAAGATATTTGGAAATATTTCAAATATCTCGCTGCATCAAAAGTGAATAGAGATATAAGGTAAAACTCGACGAAGACTTGATAGAGTAGCAAAAAGCGGTCTTGCATGATCATTACAACTTACTAACAAAGCTACATGCAGTCTTTCGTTCGCGATAATCTTTTTCGATTATCTCAAACATATTCGTGCAGAACTCAGTATGCCTATTATAAACTGAACAACCAGATCCTATTCATAATCCAAAAAATTACACTTTAAATTCACATTAAGAAAGTTGATAAAACAACATGCATAATTTCAACAAAAAAATAATATTTAGAATCAACATGAATCACGGATTATAGATGCATAAGTATACAACATCAGTCATACATTCAATAGAATAACCAAAGATTTGAACACATAAATCTTAGACAAAGAATTATAGAAATCTCAAGGAAAAAAAAAAACACCAGGATCTTAGCAAAGACACCCTTCTTCTATAAATCAAATGTGCATGCACGTCGAAGTTGGATAATTCGTTAGGTATCATGACTCTATTGTAAACAGAAGAAATATCCATCTGGAATTTGGACATGGGAGGCCATCAAACGTGTTTAATGTAAGGGAGAGCTGACTTATATATTAAATGTTGATGTTGATACAGCATAAGCATATTGAAGGAATGCTTTTTCAGTTTTATAAAATGTCAAACAATTATTTTTATTCTTATTCTACATATATAGATATACCCCAAATGTTTCATGAAACTATGATAGTATTTAAAATAACTTAGTTATGTGATTAGATAAAAATCAATAGCTATATTATTATTTTACTTAATAAGAATTATCATCTTATAAACAAATACAAATAGGAGAAAACAACACATCATATTTTAAATTAATTTTGATAAAAAATTTGACAAATCCATTATGCTTTGATAATTTAAAAGATACTAGCCAAATAAATAAATCAAACTATTAATATAGATTTGCGTGTATAGCGGATAAAATACCTAAGATTGAAAGGCATTCACCTACTATTTAAAAGAATCAATTTCATTGGTCCAAATAAGCATTTTTATTAAACACAAAATATTAAATATGATTAAGTGTTTAATTAAATTAAAACAGACAAAAACGGAAAATTATCATAGTAGAATAAGAAATTAAGATAAACAAATTTAATTAACAAAACAAATAAAATGAAATTATGTCAAAAGACCAAATCTATAGCATCCGTCAAAATAAAATAGAAACTCAGTGTCACAAAAGTTAAACTAACAAAAAAAAACCTCTAAAAAGGTAAAACTTATATCTAAACTAGAAAAAATTATTACTTCTAATGTATTGGTATCTACTATAAATATCCATCTAAATTTACAATAGATTATACCAAACTATTTTTAGAGAGATAAAGATACCGTATTACAAGGATGATTGTTTCTCTTTTTGTCAACTACATTCTCCATTGGTTTTCGATGAGCTTACAAATGGTTTTTTCTGTCCAATTTCCGAAAATAAAATATGAAAAGTGCTGACAAACACTATCTACCTATTACTAATAAAATTTAATGCCTTATGCCTATAAAGGTGTCCACATATGATTTAAAAGACTCAATTCTATTGGTTCACATCATTATGTCACCTCATTATTTAAAATTGAGAAATTTTCCAAATTCTAAATTATACTATCAATAGAAATATAAGAGATAAGGAAACTTCTTATAAGTTTCTAGTTTTATCATACGTCACCCAGATAGTCGGGCATGAGAAGTTTTTTAACAACCGATGTGTGTAGGTGGTGGGGTCTTCAATGCTGGATGGATTAAATTGATCAAAGAGTATCGCCTCCTCCCTGGAAAAACATGCAAATTTACATTCGCGGAACCGAATGGGACCGAGCTGCTTCTCGTCGTCAATGAAGAGTGTCCCCATTCTATAGAGATCGACGAATGTCCCAAAGACATAGACCAGTGTTGCATTTGGTTTGAAGGTATTTTGTTTATCACTCAAACGTGGCAATATATTGGTATATATATTTGATTGAATTTGTGTTCTTTAATTACCCAACCATATCATTTTATGTTAAAACATCTTGTTGACAAAAAAAAATTATGTTGTTCTCATAATTTGTGACCAGAAACCCGAGATCGCTCACGAAATGTGGCTACAGATTTCATTTACTGTGCATTTTTGAATGGATGAAAAAGTCAGGACTGTCCATTATGTCGCGAGGTTAGTGTAAACTAAAAAAATATCTTTTATTTCACAAAACTTTTCGAATTTTTGAGTGATTTTTAAACAAGATTTTTTTTTCTTTTACTCTTTGTGCGTGAATTGGTACTCATTTGATGTTTTGTAGCTCGGTTGTTTAAGTTGTGTCAGATGTACCAAAACTTATTTCTTGTCTAAGAGATGAATCTTTGTGGCATATTGTGCACCAACTTTGGTTTGTTTTTTTCTCTACTCTTAATTAGGATTTGACTCGCTCTACGCGCGGAGTTATGTCTTTTTCATATTTGAAATTCATGCGCAGGGTTATGTCTTTTTAATATTTGAAATTCACGTTTATTTGAAAGTTTGGTTGATCTTATATATATAAGTCGAGTATGTTTGCTGTATGATTTAATTTGTTTGTTGGAATTAGAAAGTTGTATTATTTGTGAACCTATTTTGTTTTAAGTTAGTAGTTTTGTAATTAGATGTATTATATCATTTTGTCGATCAAATTTTATTATAGTTGAGAGTACAACTTCGATAGTTTCTAACGGATCATCTCTCATTCATGATCACAATTCACCCATGCATCTCTATAACATTTTCTAATTGATTAATTTTTTGGCAACGAAGACCAAAGTACTTTAGTAGTTTTTTGGCCTTTTCTGACAAATGTTCTAGTCCGCAAATTATTTTTCCGGATTCTTGAACAGAGTCTTTTTTGTTTGTAATATGTCAAGATGTGAGACTATTGCAGTAAAGATTCGAGAAGCAAGTGCTATTTAAGCAAATCAATCAATCTCCTCCTACCAGACTAGTAGTAGAGTGGCTGCTACTTACATAATCATCGATGAGGAGCTTCACGTCAAAAAATAATTTCAAGCCATCCTATCAATTAATAATATTCATTGTTAAGAAGTTAAAGACATGGTTTTCAGATACTGAATAATGCTTTGTCACAAATATTTTAGAAGATTGGGTTTAGAGATACTGAGCTGTCCGTATATGGGATGTGCATCTTCTATCATAAACGAATAAACGTCTTCAATTTGTGTCGATACTCTTTCAGAGAATCAAAAATGTTAAAAATGCGTTGAGCGTGGATCGAACACGCGACCTTCAGATCTAACGCCTTGTAGAAGCCTAATTAAGGCTAATTATAAAATTTATAGTTTTTCTTTTATCTAAATATGTGCTTTTATTTATAATTTTGTTTATTTTAAAATTATTATATATTTTAAAATATAATGTTATTTTAAATATCATAAAACCTTTTATGTAATTGTGTTTTCCAAATATATATAACTATGTGATGTTCTTCTTTTATATGTAAGAAAATGTGATTTATTTTACATATTTAGTTTTAACGAACAACAAAATGTGGTCCTTAAAATTAAGAAACAATTTGGTGGCCTAAGACCATTGCTTTTTTGAATGCATGCAAGTCACTAAACTAAAGGGAGTTTATTCATCACATAAGGTATTGGTATCTACTATAAATATCCATCTAAATTTACAACAGATTATACCAGACTATTTTTAGAGAGATGAATAGACTGTATTACAAGGATGGCTGCTTCTCTTTCTGTCAGTTACATTCTCCATTGGTTTTCGATGAGCTTACAAATGGTTTTTCTGTCCAATTTCTAAAAATAAAATATTAAAAGTGTTGACAAACACTATCTACCTATTACTAATAAAATTTAATCCTTATGCCTATAAAGATGTCCACATATCATTTGAAAGACTCAATTTTATTGGTTCACATCATTATGTCACCTCATTATTTAAAATTGAGAAATTTTCCAAATTCTTAATTGTACTATCAATAGAAATATAAGAGATAAGGAAACTTCTTATAAGTTTCTAGTTTTATCATACGTCACCCGGATAGTCGGACATGAGAAGTTTTTTTACCAACGGATGCTTCTAAGTGGTGGGGTCTTCAATGCTGGATGGATTAAATTGGCCAAAGAGTATCGCCTCCTCCCTGGAAAAACATACAAATTTACATTCGCGGAATAGAATGGGACCAAGCAACTTCTCCTCATCAATGAAAAATGTTCCCATTCCACAGAGATCGACGAATGTCCCATATACATTGACCAATGTTGCATTTGGTTTGAAGGTATTTTGTTTATCACTAAATGTTGCAATATATTGGTATATATATTTAATGAATTTGTGTTCTTTAATTACCCAACCATATCATTTTGTGTTAAAACATCTTCTTGACAAAAAAAAATTATGTTGTTCTCAGAATTTGTGATCGGGAACCCGAGATCGCTCACGAAATGTGACTACATTTACTGTGCATTCTTGAATGGATAAAAAAGTCAGGATTGTCCATTATGTCGTGAGGTTAGTGTAAACTAAAAAAAAATATTTTTTTTTTCACAAAACTTTTCGAATTTTTGAGTGATTTTAAACGAGCTTTATTCTTTTATTCTTTGTGCATGAATTGGTACTCATTTGATGTTTTGTAGCTCGTTTGTTTAAGTTGTGTCAGATGTACCAAACTTATTTATTGTCTAAGAGATGGATCTCTGTGGCATACTGTGCAACAACTTTGGTTTGCTTTTCTCTCAACTCTTAATTAGGATTTGACTCGCTCTACGCGCGGGGTTATTGCTTTTTCATTTGAAATTCGTGCGCAGTTAATATTTGAAATTCACGTTTATTTGAAAGTTTGGTTGATCTTATATATATAAGTCGAGTATGTTTGTTGTATGATTTAATTTTTTTGTTGGAATTAGAAAGTTGTATTATTTGTTAACCGTATTTTGTTTTAAGTTAGTAGTTTTGTAATTAGATGTATTATATCATTTTGTCGATCAAATTTTATTATAGTTGAGAGTACAACTTCGATAGTTCTAACGGACCGTCTCTCATTCATGATCACAATTCACCCATGCATCTTTATAACATTTTCTAATTGATTAATTTTTCGGCAACGAAGGCCATAATACTTTAGTAGTTTTTTGGCCTTTTCTGACAAATGATTCTTGAACAGAGTTTTTTTTATTTGTAATATGTCAAGATGTGAGACTATTGCAGTAAAGATTCGAGAAGCAAGTGACATTTAAGCAAATCAATCAATCTCTTCCTACCAGACTAGAGTGGCTGCTACTTACATAATGATCGATGAAGAGGTTCATGTCAAAAAAATCATTTCAAGCCATCCTATCAATTAATAATATTCATTGTTAAGAAGTTAAAGACATGGTTTTCAGATACTGAATAATGCTTTGTCACAAATGTTTTAGAAGAGTTGGGTTTAGATGGGTTTAGAGATACTGGGCTGTCCTTATATGGGATGTGCATCTTCTATCGTAAACGAATAAACGTCTTCGATTTGTGTCGATATTATTTCAGAGAATCAAAAATGTTAAAAATGCATTGAGCGTGTATCGAACATGTGACCTTCAGATCTAACGCCTTGTAAAAGCCTAATTAAGGCTAATTATAAAATTTATAGTTTTTCTTTTATCTAAATATGTGCTTTTATTTATAATTTTATTTATTTTAAAATTATTATAGATTTTAAAATATAATGTTATTTTAAATATCATAAAACCGTTTATGTAATTGTGTTTTCCAAATATATATATAACTATGTGATGTTCTTCTATTATATGTAAAAAATGTGATTTATTTTACATATTTAGTTTTAAACAACAACAAAATGTGGTCTTTAAAATTAAGAAAAAATTTGGTGGCCTAAGACCATTGCTTTTTTGAATGCATGCAAGTCACTAAACCGGAGGGAGTTTATTCATCACATAAGGTATTGATATCTACTATAAATATCCATCTAAATTTACAACATATTATACGAGACTATTCTTAAAGAGATAAATAGACCGTATTACAAGGATGTCTGCTTCTCTTTCTGTCACTTACATTCTCATTTGGTATTTGATGAGCTTACAAAAGGTTTTTTCTATCCAATTTCTAAAAAATATGAAAAGAGTTGACAAACCCTATCTATCTATTACTAATAAAAGTTGATGCCTTATGCCTTTAAGACTCAATTTTATTGGTCTACATCATCATTTATAATTAATTGTATTTTTAAAATTTAATTAATTGTTTTTTCCTTATTAGGATAATTTTAAAATTATAATATTATAATAATTAATAGAATATATAAAGGATAAAGAAATTATGTATAAGTTATTATTAACAAAAATAATAATTTAATATTATATTAGAAATGTTTACTAATTAAAGATAATAATTTCAATTATATAAAAACCATCTAGTATTAATAATAAATATAATAATAAAATATTTTTACGTTTAATATGTATATACAAACATGTTTAAATAAAATTTTATTTAAAGTAATTTTCTCACCATTATTTGCTATAAGTTATAAGAAATATTTATTGTTTTTAAAAACATATTATATCTATTACTTATAAAAATTGAAACTATTTGTTGAAAATAATTTTCACATATAAATTTTAAACAATCAGCAGTAACAAGAATGAAATTTAAGATGATGAAAAAAAAAATATTTTCTTTGGTCGGAAGAATTGAAGTATTATTGTATATTTTCATGTCAATATTAAGTTTATTAAATAACATTTGATTATTTTGTTACACTTTTAGGTGGTTTATTTGGTATATTACGTCACAATGTTTGGTAAAAAAAAAAAAGTTAAACTAAACATACATAAATTCTTAGAAAAGAAGTATAAAGACAAACAAAAGAAATGATGGTTTAAAGAACCTCATGTCATTTGTAGCCTTTACAAAGGGAGAGACTTTTTTTAACGAAAATTTGATCTAAACCATATCTTGACATAGTAAGATTCAATCTTAATTGAATCTAGATATATCCAAAACTTGTGTATTTCAAAGGCATTTGGTATTGAAAGGTCGACCAACTTTTATTTGTTGATTTTGTTTCAAAGCAGAACTAGAGATACTTGAACTCTTTACTATATAATACTTAAATATGACACTCGACAAAGTTTTCTGAAATATTTCTATATAAGGGGTTAATTTTGTCGATATCATCATATAAGAGTTCATAGAAGTTAGAATTTTTTAATTTATTTGAACATTTATATAATGTTAGAATAGAAAAAAACTATCATCAACAACATTTGAAAATCAAATATGTTTGTGTGATTTATCTATCATCAACACAAGTTGTTACTAATAATAAAATTTAAAAAGAAAACAAAAACAATTTCAAACACTTTAAAAAAATAGAATACAATTTCCTATTTAAATTGGTAAGTTATCTTTAAAATATTTTTAAAAATAGTTAAAAAAATATAAAATAAATTCATGTTATAGATTAATGCATTCATAATATAAAACACATATTAGTCAAAAAGATGTGTTTAGATGAAATATATAACCATATAAATTTACACAAAATGTAACTTTAACGAAAACATTAAATAAAAGTGATTAAATATAAAGTTAAAAATAATTTAACATCAAAAAATAAAAAATTAAGTAAAATAATCAAATATTATATAAAATTTTTAGCTAATTTAAAATTTACTTAAACAAAATATGTACTAAAGCAATTTATAATATATACTTGCACGTAGCGCGGATGAAAGACTTGGTACTATATAAAAGTTGATGCCTTAAGCCATTGAAGGCGTCCACATAAGATTGAAAAAAATCAATTTCATTGGTCCAGATTAACATTTTCATTAAACAAAAAATGTTAAATATGATTAACAATTAAATTAAATTAAAATACACAAAAATAGAAAAGTTTCATAATAGAATGGAAAATTAAGATAAAAAAGTTTAACTAACAAAACAGATAAAAAAAAACTATGTCAAAAGTCCAAATCTATACTAACCCAAAAAAACCTCTAAAACGGTAAAATTTATATCTAGACTAGAAAAGTTTCTTAATTCTAAGGTATAGATATTTACAATAAATATTCATCTAAATTTACAACAGGTTATACCAAAATATTCTTAAGAGAGATAAGACGGTATTATAAGAATGACTGCTTCTCTTCATGTCACTTAAATTCTCTATTGCTTTGCGATGAGCTTAGAAAAGGTTTTTTGCTGTCCAATTTTCAAAAATAAAAGATGAAAGGTGTTGACAAACATGTCGCGCTCCACGCCACAGCCATGAACCCAAGAACAATTCGAGGTTGTAATTTCAAACATATAATTATTTTAAAAATCGTGTTTAAGTTTGTTAAATGTCTGAGATTTTTTGTCGAGAGGTTTTCGTTAAAAAATTTCATAGGTTTCGTCACCTCAAAGACCGGTACTTATTCTTGTGGATATCATTTGTATGTGTAAAATTATAAATTAAATTTTCTAATCAAGTTAACTATATAAAAAGGCGTATTTGCTTTTATTTTGCTAAAGAAACAAATCGTGAACTATAATTGATTTTTTTTATCCACAAAAGGTAAAGTACTGTATTTTGTGAATTCTTCTATTTGAATTTCTTAAATAAATTTGTGTTACCCTTTATGATGTTTTTTCTTCTTTTGAGGAATCAAAAGAGATATTTGTTTAAATAAAGTTAAAAAGAAATAAAGACGTATAGTCTTAGGTGTAACTGTAAAATATTATAGAATAGGAATATATTATTGAATGATTGTGTTGTTCATACAAAATAATAAGATACATATATATAGTGGTTAACATTAACATATTGCTAATACTATATAAATTTTTCTAATCCAAATCTATCACACAAATGTAATATGTCTTGTTCTTCAAGTCTTTCAATTTAGTTTTTATGGGTTTTTACGGGCTTAACAAGTATCACAATCTTGGTGCGCAAGATACACATCTTGCTATCCAATTTATCTCCAATACTTCTCCGCACGACAAAGGTTGGATGCAAAACACAAAATCCACAATCGCAAAACAAAACACCTTTGTCGTGGACACTTGTCAAGGACAAACAAAACATGTCAACTTACTCCTCCATATTAAACTCCAATCTTGATAGGGATGAAATTTCAACTTGTCTTTGTTCTTGATAAAAGAGGGAAAATAACATCTCGTGGGTGCAACTGCAATTCCACAAACAATTGTCCTTATCTCGGACAGTCCATAAATCAGATTAAACAAAAAATTCACCTAAAGAACACGAGCGTTCCAACTAGAACTCCCTAAAATCAAAATCAAACTCCCCCGTAATAAGAGAAGCCAAAGATATTGAAAACACTGAGAAATTCTAAATTTTAGAATAAATCTTAGAAAATAAAAAAATTTGTGTAGATCCCAAACGCTTTGTAAACAAAATATTCCATTAGAAATTATGTCGTTTGAATTAGATTCATTAATATGGGGGGCAATTCTTGGCGTGTCTGAGGTTGCAAATAGACACCAATCCATCATATTGAACTTTAGATAAGCAAAGACGCTTGCATTCTTCTACAGTAAAGGTATCTTAGTATCAGCATGTTAGAGTAACAATCCAAGGAACACTGAATAGTATTTTTATTGAAATGGAATCGAGCAAATACAAACAGAAAGGGATCACGATCGGATCGATGATCTCATCACGATCATCACCAAGCTCATATCGCTTTGGTCAACACTGTTCATAATACGCATGAAACTCTGAAAGGAACTTATCATTGTATTTATACTTCCATCTCATTTAACTGCAGACTTCCATCTCATTTGGAGCAAACAGAGTCTTCGCTTCTCTGTTCCTTCTTCTATAGTAAGCTCTATGAAGCCTATCAATACCTTCCCCTTTGAAACGAAGCTTGTCCCCAAGCTTTAAAATGTAGAAAATATTGTGGCAGGACATCAACACTGGTGGTGCTCTTAAGAACAGACCAGCTTCTCATAAAGACAAGATATGAAAGGACCCAAATCCGTTGGTATAGCTTCTCTGTTGCAACTCCAGTAACCAAGCGGCTGAGTCAACAATGTCATTTGCCTTCCTGTTGTTCCTTTATACTTGAACATCCTTGATTTGTAAAACTTTTTCATCTCTTGCTTTTGTTGTAATATGGAACTTGTAGCAGTTTTTTGTTAAATTGCAACAGTAAATTGCAACAATATGTACCCGCTGTATATCCAATGTAATAGCTAGATTCAGCAACTAGCTTTTTCTATTGCAGCTTCTTGATCCCAAGCGCAAACGCAGTTGAGAAACATACAAACTGATTGTCCAGCCTCCTTCTCTTGTCCTCATTTTTGTATTTGAACATCCAAACTTTTCTCATTCTCTCCATTTGGTGTGGTTGCAAGCATGGAAGTATTCTCTTGTATACTGCTCTCGTTGAGAAGTGAGAACAAGCTTGCCCTCAAACTTGAGCTGAATAAAATGGCCTGCAGCTTCTTCTTTCTCCAACAATGCTGCCACGCATGCTTTAATTAAAAATCCTATTTGTTTCAAACTTGAGCTGAATAAACAGGAAACTTGAACTTTTGCATGATAATATCAAACCCTAAAATCCTATTTGTTTGAAATCGCATGGTTGCTTGAAAACCCTAATCTATAATCGCATGCTTTAATTAAAAATCAAATTTGGTTGTTTGATCTATTGCTTGGCCAAAACCTAATTGAACTTGGAATTGCATTATAAAAATCGGACCATTAAAATTTGGAAAATTTCCTTTTTGTTTGACCACATAGAAATCGCAAATTGGAAATTGCCTTATTTGAATTTGGAAAATTTCCTGTTTACTTTTATCACCTAGAATTACATGTTAGGATTAAAATTGGAAACTTGCTTGAATTAAAATCGCATGATATGTGCATAAAATAAAAGCGGCTGAAAGAAACCCTAAAAATCCTAAGAGAAAAACCGATGCTTGATCTCAGATGGCAAAAGTCAATAATTTGGACTTCGCAGCCCTTAATCTCTCAGGAGATAATTACTTGCAATGGGCTTTAGATGCAAAGATCATGCTGAAATCAAAAGGGCTCGGTGAATGCATTAATGATGCAAATAACGAATCCGAGAGGAATAGGTATAAGGCGATTTTAATCATACGCCACCATCTCGTTGAGAGTCTCAAAGATCAATACTTGACGCTTGAGGATCCTCTTGATCTCTGGAAGGAGTTAAAGGCAAGATATGATCATCAGAAGATGGTTATACTGCCTAAGGCCAAATATGATTGGCTTAACTTAAGGCTCCTGGACTTTAAGTCCGTGGATGAATACAACTCGGCCCTATTTAAGATAGTTTCAAAATTGAAGCTATGTGGCGAGATTGTGACAGAGAAGGATATGCTTGAAAAGACCTTCTCGACCTTCCACTCAAGCAACGTGTTGCTACAGCAACAGTATCGTGAGAAAGGTTTCACGACCTATGCAAGTTTGATCTCTTGTTTATTGCTTGCGGAGCAGAACAATGAATTGCTGATGAGAAACAGCGAGATGAGACCTCCTGGATCAACCCCACTTCCTGAAGCCCATGTGGCCGAGGACACTAAGATGGAAACCGAGGCAAACCATGTCCAGAGATACCAAAAGTTTAATGGCCGTGGACATGGAAAGAGACAAGGGCGTGGTCGCTACCACCCATATGGTCGATGGAATGGTCGCGGATCTGATTTTAACCGCGGTCAAGGACGTGGCCGAGGGCGTGGCCACGGGAACCAAACCGGACATCAGTCCGGCCCGACCAAGTCTGTTTGCCATCGATGTGGGATGGACAATCATTGGGCCAAGACATGTAGGACTCCCAAACACCTTGTGGAACTTTATCAAGAGAGTGTTAAAGGGAAGAATCCAGAAGCCCACATGATCCAGCATGATAAGGAAGGCAACATGGATGAATTCGTGGTGGATAGTGGGTCAAGCCACACGATTTTAAAAGGACAAGAGATATTTCATAAATCTTACATTGAAAAAGGCCAATATAAGTACTATAGCAGGCATGGTCGGTCTAATAGAAGGCTACTGCCAGGCCAATGTCCTATTGCCTAAGGGGACGCATCTAGAGATTGCGGATGCATTGTTTTCCCCCAGCTCAAAGAGAAGCCTATTGAGCTTTAAAGACATTCGAATGAATGGTCTTCATGTTGAAATAATGGTCGAAGGAAACCTAGAGTTCCTCCAAATAATTGAAATCGTCCAAGGCCAAAAGAAAGTCCTAGAGACTATACCTGCTATAGCTACCGGCTTATATTGCACTAAGGTCAATATGATTGAGGCCAATGCCACCGCAAACCTAGAGTTTACGGATAGGTTCAACCTATGGCACGACCGGCTGGGACATCCCGGGTCGAATATGATGCAAAAATTGATAGCCAATACTTATGGGCACGCCTTGAAAGAAAGGAGAGTAATCCCAAAGAATATTACTTGTGCCTCATGTTCACAAGGGAAACTCATTGTAAGGCCATCACCAGTGAAAGTGACTAAGTAAACAATAAATTTCCTGGAAAGAATTCAAGGAGACATATGCGGACCAATACACCCACCTTGTGGGACATTCCGATATTTTATGGTCCTCATTGACGCATCTACAAGATGGTCACATGTATGCTTATTGTCATCACGGAATATGGCATTTGCAAGACTCCTTGCTCAGATAATACGCCTAAAGGCTCACTTTCCAGACTTTCCTTTAAAGACCATATGAATGGATAATGCTAGTGAATTCACTTCCCAAGCGTTTAATGACTATTGTATGTCCATGGGGGTAAGTGTTGAATACTCCGTGGCACATGTACATACACAAAACGGCTTGGCCGAGTCATTTATAAAACGCATACAGTTGATTGCTAGACCATTACTCATGAGGTCAAAGCTTCCTGTATCCGCTTGGGGACATGCTGTCTTACACGCTGCCGAACTAATCCGCATCAGGCCATCTAGTGACCATAAATATTCCCCATCCCAATTATTATCGGGACAAGAGCCAGACATTTCCCATCTTAAGATATTCGGTTGTTTAGTTTATGTGCCGATTGCACCACCACAGAGGACTAAGATGGGACCTCAAAGGAGGATGGGGATATATGTTGGATATGATTCACCCACGATCATAAAGTACCTTGAGCCGACCACCGGAGATTTATTTAAGGCAAGGTACGCGGATTGTCATTTTGACGAATCCGTTTTTCCAACATTAGGTGATGGAAACCGGCTGATAAAAGAAATTGCATGGAATCAAACATGCTTGAAATGGCAAGATCCCCGGACTCATGAAAGTGATTTAGAGGTCCAAAAGATAATACATTTGCAAAAGCTAGCTATACAATTGCCAGATTCCTTTGCAGACCCAAAGAGGGTAACGAAATCTCATATATCAGCCGTGAATGCACCAATGCGTATTGATGTCCAAGAAGGACCGAGTCAAGTTGCTACTGAGTCTAAACCACGATTGAAACGTGGAAGACCAATTGGTTCCAAAGATAAGACTCCTCGGAAATTAAAGAAAGGTGCTGAAATTCAGACCGAGGAGATAGTGGATGTTCCAGACATAAATGAACCTAAGGTGCCGGAAAATGTTGCTTGGGATGCCAAGCTTCATGGGCCTGAAGTTTCTGATAACAAAGAGATCGCGATCAATTATGTCTCGTCTGGAATCCAATGGAACAGAAAGAATGTCGACATTGATGAAATATTTGCATGCAATGTAGCACTTGAGCTCATGAATGAGGATCTAGAACCCACGTCCATTTTAGAGTGCACTCGCCGATTAGACTGGCATAAATGGAAAGAAGCTATAAACGTGGAGTTAAACTCTTTAAAGAAGAGAGAGGTTTTTGGTCCCATAATTCGGACACCTCGTGATGTTATACCAGTTGGACATAAATGGGTCTTTGTGAGGAAGAGAAACGAACAAGGTGAAATCGTTAGACACAAAGCACGGCTTGTGGCACAAGGATTCTCACAAAGGCCATGAATCGATTATGAGGAGACATACTCCCCTGTGGTGGATGCAACGACTTTTAGATTCCTGATAAGTCTGGCCATAAGAGAGAAATTGGATTTGCGGTTAATAGATGTTGTAACCGCATACTTATATGGTCCACTGGATAACGAAATTTATATGAAAGTCCCAGAGGGAATAGAGCTGAAAGATAAAAGAAGTTCTCGAGACCAGCATTGTATTAAGCTGAATAAATCGCTCTATGGATTAAAACAATCAGGTCGCATGTGGTATAATAGACTAAGCGAGTACTTAGTAAAAGAGGGCTATAAAAACGATTCCATAAGTCCATGCATATTTATAAAGAAATTTGACAAGGGATTCGTAATCATCATGGTGTATGTAGACGACCTGAACATCCTATGAACCTCTGAGGAAATATCCCAAACGGTTGAATACCTAAAGAAGGAATTCGAAATGAAAGACTTAGGAAAGACTAAGTTCTGTTTGGGAATACAACTTGAGTACGCCAATAATGGAATCCTTGTGCATCAAATGGCATATACAGAAAAGGTACTCAAGCGTTTTAATATGGACCAGGCTCACCCACTGAGTAGCCCAATGATGGTGAGAAGCCTTAGTCTGGACAGTGATCCATTCGGTCCAAAGAAGAAGGATGAAGAAATCCTTGGTCCCGAAGTGCCATATCTCAGTGCCATAGGAGCGTTAATGTACTTGGCTAGTCACACTAGGCCGGACATTTGCTTTGTCGTGAACCTCCTTTCAAGATTCAGTTCTTGTCCGACCCAAAGGCACTGGAGTGGGATCAAACACATACTTCGTTACCTGAAAGGGACGAAAGATATGGGTCTATTTTACACTAACCTTAACAATGAAGGTTTAGTTGGTTTTGCTGATGCAGGTTACCTTTCGGATCCGCACAACGGTCGATCCCAGACGGGATATGTCTTCACTCACGATGGAACAGCCATTTCGTGGAGGTCCATGAAGCAGACACTTACGGCTACATCGTCCAATCACGCGGAAATATTGGCGATCCATGAGGCCAGCCGAGAATGTGTTTGGATGAGGTCAATGACTCAACACATTAGACGAGATTGTGGGATGATAGAAGGGAAAGAAGAACCGACCAGCATGTACGAGGACAATACCGCATGCATAGCTCAGTTGAAGGATGGATACATCAAAGGAGATAGGACGAAGCACATCTTACCAAAGTTCTTTTTCACTCACGACCTACAGAAGGCCGGTGAACTCAAAGTGCTCCAAGTCCGTTCCAGCGACAACTCAGCCGACCTATTCACTAAGTCGCTTCCAACCTCCACATTGAAGAAGCTAATGCATCAGATCGGCATGCGCCGATTAAGGGACTTAGAGTGATGATCTTTTCAGGGGGAGTAATGCGTGCTGTACTCTTTTTCCTCGCTAAGGTTTTGTCCCACTGGGTTTTCCTTAGAAAGGTTTTAATGAGGCAGCATCCCCAAGCGTATTACTATGATCTCATCATCAGAACCGGTTATGTCAATCAAGGGGGAGTGTTATAATCCATTGAGGTTTGGATCTCCATAACCGGCCCATGGCCCACGGCCCAGTCCATTATCCATTGGCGGTCAAGACTCCTAAGTCCAATAGGATTAGTAGATGTTTTCCTTTTCTTTGTAGAAGTAGTAAAAGGACTATTTCCTTTTCTATCCTTTTATGTAATCACTATATAAAGAGACATTTGGTTCTCATAATAATACAACACAAATCATTCGATTCATAACATCAGCTGCCATTTTTGCTCCCGGATGGTATATGAGACTACACAACCACCCAATTTTCATACGACTCAAAATAAATATTACTTCTTTTCCATGTTCGATTGTAAAAGAAATTGCAATTTCTTTGTCATCTTTAAATTTTGAACTACCTATTTGAGTTTGAGCTTAAGTATTTGCCGTAAAGGAAATGCTAGATCTTATTAACATTTATGTGTTTTCTCTTTAGATGGTGGTCACTTGTCGAGAAGTCATGGGGAATAGCCCAGACTTATCCCCAAGTCTTGCCTGTTTACTCATATTTCAATCAGGTAAGGGGAGATTGATCAAGTCTTTGTTCTTATCATGGTAATACTAACACCAAAGTATGCATTGATTTTCATGGTTATGATTATGTTTTGTTATGTTCTGAATGTTTTTTATCTACTTTATTCAAGGGGGTTACCATGTTTTATTTCGGTTATGTTCTGAGTTAATAGATTGGAGATGCTCTTAAACGATATGTGTCCCAAAAGTGTCTATAAATGCTTCAACTGATATTAGATGAACAATTAGATCTTAACAAAGAAAAGTTGATGTTTAAAAGTTGGCATGGACAAATTATTCATAACCGAAGAACTAAACTGAAACTGAAGAACCAAACTGAAACCGAAGAACCGAACTGAAATCAAATTAAATTAACATGAACCAAACCGTATATTCATAAATACTCGAATGGTTTTTTGTTCAAAATATTTTGGGTTCCCAAACCGAAACTGAACTGAATACCGAATGAACGAGTATTGGGTTATATTATTATATTGGGCTTTATGACAATTTGTATAGCTTGAGCGTCAAGTCTATTTAGGGAAACTAGAGTTTATTGTCTTCGTGTATATATAATTTGTACCGCCGTTTGATATCAATACAAGCAGGGGCGGATCTAAGTTACAAGGTACGGGTGCACGTGCCCCGGTTGATTTGATAAGAATAATGTTTTACCTTAGGTTTATTTCTTAAAATAGTGCAATTATCTTGTTGTACCCCATTAATTCCAGCCGTAATTTGATGCCTCCAATTGTGCTTATTTATATTTCTTTTCCATTAGTGCTTGCCTTGTTTATTTTCCTTAAACTTATATTTTTTTACTTTTACTTTATTATATTTGAATTCTTTTAGAATTTTGTACATTTCTTTCTTTCTATTATTAACTTATTGATATAGTTTTTTTTGTCAACATTGATATAGTTGTTATATTATAACTTTTATTGCAAAATAGCAAATATATATATATTTGGTAAAAAACAGCAAATAATTATTATACTGGTTATATATTTTTTAGTAGCTTGCCCCCGGTAAAAAACTGTTCTGGATCCACTGAATACAAGAACATATTTTCTAATTCTACATGGTATCAGAGCCAGTGATAACGGTACAAAATTCACTTATTTGGCGCAATTTTTCAAAACCAAGGGCATTATTCATCAAAAGTTGTGTGGGAACACCACACCAAAATGGTCGTGCAGAGCGAAACCACAGACACATCCTCATGAGTCATGTAGCATGTTCCTTGCTGTCCAAGCTAGTCTACCAATTAAGTTTTAGGGTGAAGCTATTTTTACCGCTGCCTACGTTATCAATCGTACATAATGGTCGTTCATCATATGAAATTTTGTTTGGTGAAAAATTAGACTACACACACATGAAAGTTTTTGGTTCTTCTTGCTATACACATTGGAGAGCTCGGGACAAGGATAAGTTTGGCTCGCGTAGCCGTCATTGCATTTTTGTTGGTTACCCGTTTGGCAAAAAAGGTTGGTGTGTGTATGATCTTGCCACAGAAGAATTTTTGGTCTCTCGTGATGTTATTTTTCATGAAAACATATTTCCCTCTCTTAAAAGATGACTCATCTCCTTTAAGTTTGGATCAAGCTGTATATGTTGATGATGATTGGATTTTAAGACCGGCTATTCATGCTAGGGGGAGTAGAGAAACTGGTTTATTTACTTCAACTACGCCCATTGTTGATGATAGTTTGGCTGATGTGGTTATTAATCACGATCAATTTCTTTGTCTGGTTGGGGTTGACGAAGCTTCCGATGACGCTGTTAACGCTGATGTTGATAAAGTAATTTCTCCAGCTGTTTTGAATGAAGCTTCTCCTACTGTTGAAGAATTGGGCAGAGGCCATAGGGAAAGGAATCCTCCATTGAAACTACAAGATTATTTAACGTATACTGTCCGTTGTGAAAATAATACCCATCACGCTCCCATCGCTTCACCACTTGAGTCCTCGTCTACGGGTCCAAGTAACACGCTTTATCCTCTCACAAACTATATCTCAGACGAATTATTCTCACCTTCCCATCGAGTTTTCACGCAGCTGTAACTGGGGTGTTGAACCCACTAGTTTCAAGCAAGCAGTGAAAGATGATGTTTGGAATGATGCTAAGATAGATGAGGTTGATGCTTTTGAGATAACAAAAACGTGGTGTGGTGGATTTACCTCCGGGAAAAGTTGCTCTCGGTAATAAATGGGTTTTATAAGATTAAATATAAAGCTGATGGCTCAATCGAACGATACAAGGCACAATCGGTCGTTTTAAGCAATCACCAAGTGGAAGGAGAGGATTTCACGGAGACATTTGCACCACTTGTTAAGATGACCACCGTCCGTAGTCTAATGCAAGTTATTTCGGCTAAAGATTGGGAAGTTCACCAAATGGATGTGCATAATGCATTTCTTCATGGAGGCCTTGAGGAGGAAATTTACATGAAAATGCTTACGGGGTTTCAACACAAAGACCCTAATAAAATATGTCTTTTTCATAAGTCTTTATATGATATTCGCCTGGCACCGCGTTGCTGGTTTGCCAAGTTAACAAAGGCGTTGACAGAGTTTGGCTTTGTTGAATCATCATCTGATTACTCTCTTTTTACGTTAACCCGAGGTGACATCTAACTCATAGTTCTGATTTATGTCGATGATCTCCTCAAGTGTAGCAACAATTTAGCAACACTTGTTCAGTTCAAGGAATATTTGGGGCGTTCTTTTAAAATGAAGATCTCGGGAAGGTTAAATACTTTCTTGGAATTCCAGTACTCTTTGGATATTGTGGATGAAACTGGTTTACTTGGTTCCAAGCCAGTTTCTATCCCATGGTGCAAAAGCATGGTCTTAGTTTGGACAAGAGCACGCTCCTTAGTGATCTGGCACGATATCGGAGACTAGTTGGTCGTCTTATTTATTTGAAAGTTACACACCCTGAACTTTCATATTCGATACACATTTTGTCTCAATTTATGCAAGCTCTTCGAGACGCTCATTGGAATGCTGCTTTGCACGTTGTGCGATTTCTCAAAGGTTCGGCTGGACAAGGTATATTGATGAAATCAAATGTTGATTTGCAGCTTACGGCATATTGTGATGCGGATTGGGCAACTTGCCCTTTAACGCGACGTCCTCTAAGTGCATATTTCATGTTTTTGGGTGGCTCTCCCATATCATGGAGAACAAAGAAGCAGAAAATGGTGTCACATTCTTTTCCACTGAAGTCGAGTATCGCTCCATGTCTAATGCTTTAAAAGAAATAATTTGGTTGCGTCAACTCCTCTTGGATCTTGGTTTTCCCCAAACAAAGCCCACTCGTTTGTTTTGTGATAATCAAGCGGCTTTACATATTGCTGCTAATCTAGTTTTTCATGAATGGAAAAAACACATTGAAAAGGATTGTCATTCAGTTTGAGATGCCATTCAAGATGGAACTATCTCTATGACACATGTTCGAACGGAAGATCAATTTGGCAATATTTTGACTAAAGCTCTCGGTTTTCAACAGTTTGAACATTTAGTGTCCAAGTCGGGCATGATTAATTACATGCTTTGAGGGGAAGTATTGGGTTATATTGTTATATTGGGCTTTATGACGGTTTGTATAGCTTGAGTGTCAAGTCTATTTAGGGAAACTAGGGTTTATTGTCTTCGTGTATATATACTTTGTACCGCCGTTTGATATCAATACAAGAACATATTCTCTAATTCTACCACGAGTTTGATCGTGTAATCTGTCAATCTCATCTCTCAGATTTGTTTTCCGAATCTAAGTGATTTGAATTTCTAGTTTTGGATCTGGGTAATCGGAAAGTGTTCGTAGTGGAATCTAAGAATCTATTGGTAGTGTATAAGTCGATTGAATTCCCGATTTGACAGTGATTGCATAGTGGAATCTAAGTGATTTAAATTTCTAGTTTTGGATATGTGTTCGTTTATCTTAGATAAGTCGCTATTGATCAGACTCCGATTAAATTTCTAGGGTTTGGACTTTGGATCCTGGATCCTGAAATTTATGAGTCACTTACTTTGTTTGTTTGTTTCTAAGGGAAAAAACATCATGTTGATCAATTGGTTCAGAAAGTGGCGTCGGGACAGAAAGGAAGATGAATGCTCAGTCTCTAGGATAATTGCGACTATCAGGCAAATGCGGGAAGAAGAAGAGGGCATTCACAACATACATTAAAACTTCTATGAATTAATAATGTTGGGACTTCAAAATTTTATTATTTTATAGAGTTAGTAATTTATAGAGATATTTTTCGGTTTGAACTCTTAATGATCATCCAGAGACAATGGGGCCGATTGGTAAGGACTGTGACTGTAAGCTGTTACTGTATGCTTTTGGCTGTAAAGAATTTGGCTGTAAAAACTGTGATTGTTATGATTGGTAACAAAAACTTTAGAAACCGTGACTGTTACTTTTAAATATTATAATTTTTCAAAAAAAAGTTCTTATCTAAAATAGAAATTATATTTTTTTATTTTGTTGTAAATATAAATATTCAAAACAAATATTTTTTTTATTTTTATTGAATTTTTTTACATGGAAAACAAATAAATTTAAAATTTAATCAATTAATAGAATAAAATGGATCTTAAAAGAAAGAGAAAAAATATTAATAATTAATAAGTTAAAATTTGTTTGTTATAAAATTTATATAATATGAGAGAAATGTTTTGATTGTTATAGAAGAAAAAGAAGAAACAATTATTTATTTGTGTTATTGAATATAAAAAAAAAGTAAATAATATAACACAAAAGCATCGAAATATGAAAGGGGAAGAGAGAGAAAAGTGGAAAAAGTGATTGAAAAGTGGCTGTAAAAAAATTGAAAAAACAAGAAGAAAATTTTGAAAATGACTTTTAAGGCTTTTAAATATTTTAAAGTTAAAAAAGTGTGATTGATTTTTTTTCACTGTTAAGGCTGTGAAATGCCTTAAAGTTCTCACAGCCTCTATGCCAATCACCCCCAATAGCAAATTGTTTTCACCACTGCAAAATTTGTTCAGGAGATGTCGCATCAATTTGGAAGATGAGCCAAACAACATTCATGGACATAAAGTTATGAATATAATCTCAATTATTGAAAAAGTATAGATGTCAATAGCATATTCGACTATCTAAGTGAAAGTGATATATGATCAAAAGTTCAGAGTTTATAAAAAATTATGGCTAACGTAATGTTGATGATAAAGTTAAAGATGATAATATAGAATATTTGGTAATACTTATGCTTCAGAAATCACTTATATCTTGTAGAACTTTTCATAATTTTGGATGCAAATTAAGAAAACAACACCAAAAATTATTGATGCAATAAAAAAGATTAGAGATAAATTCGAGCGAGAATTTAATTTTCAGAAAACAACACAACAAGAGGGTCATATTTGACTATATATAAACATATATTTATAGTTATTAATTGATCTTATTCTTGAAACCATATATTTACATAAGATTTTCAAAAAAAAATATTATTTTATATCTTATCGAATTTTGCTAATTTTCACACTGGTTCAATTTGGGACCGACAAAATTTATTAATTTATAGTAATTATTAATTTATCGAGTATCAATTTATAGAGGTCTACTGTACGTTTTGCAGAATATTGCCGAACCATGGCCCATAATAGTAACAACCCAACAAATGGGGCACGGTACGACATGATTAAGGAGACAAATAAGAGGCGTCTTGATAACATTGTGAACTCGATACCAATACTGATCAAAGAGGTATTTACCATCTTTGATCTCATGTACATTATTTACCCTTGTTCTTCTAATTAACTAAGTTTACGTTGTCTCTCTTGCAGATTTCTGGCATTCAGGACGCCAAGGCAACAAAGCCTTTGCTCAGAGACATGAAGAAGTCTAACAGGGCAAAGAGAAACTACTTATGGTACACAATCGACTTGCACAAAAAGTTTTGTGTCTCTCTATATTTTGACTGACTTATAATTTTTCTATGTTGCATGCTTATAATGGATGCATTGCCATAATATCGGTGCACCTGTGGTGGTTCTGTTGACTATTTCTCTGTTCAAATCTCTCTCATTGTCTATTCTCTTAGTAAGACTTTAAAGTAAACCTTAGAAAAAAAGACTATACTTGGTTCTGTTGACTATCTCTGTGTTCCATATCCCTCACATTGTCCACTGTGTGTTGAATTCTTTTATTAAGACTTTCGTTGTGCTGTTCGATCTGCTCAAAGAGCATCTCCAGATGCCTTTTGTCAGCAGCGGTTCTCTTTTGTTTGGTGTTTAAAAAAGTGAATTTTTACTGTTAGGAAATTTTGACATTACGCAGGTTGATCAAATTTTTTTCTCTTTTTAATCATTTCAATTCCGGGACACTTTTAAGTTTGGAAGTGATATGTTGGTTGAATAGTCACTAGATTATCTAAAAACTCATGTCTTGTTTATGTTGTTTGTATACTTCGATGGTTAGCATTATTGTCTTGTTTATGTTATTTGCTGCTTAGTATCCTTGTCTGTTTATGCTTTTGTTGTGTGATGGTTGAGTTTAATGTTTTGTTTCTTCTGCTGTGTTAAATGTTGAGTGGAGAATAAACTAAACATGAGACCTAACTTGCAATTGAAGTCATTGTTATCTTATTATTATATTTAATTGAGTGGAGAAGAAACTATCAAAACTTCTCTTGCTCTTAAGCTGCACATTCAATTTATAGAACTCTTCTTGTGATGCTGCATTCTGTGAATTGTGTCATGTGAATGAATGACCCTCTCTGTTTCTGTCTGAGAGAGAGTCAGTCCATGAACCAAGTTGATGAGAAACCGACTAAACCGACTAGTTCATCGCCCAAATAGTTTAGTTGATATGTAAGTTTTTTGATGAGTTAGCTGTACAAGGTGTGGTTTGATGGAATGTTATGCTTTCTTCCCATGTACAATAGAATTCTTGTTCCTAAGAAATTGAGCTGTTTAGTTAAAGCCAAATGTAAAGTAATATAAATATATTTGGGAGAACTTGTTGTTTGACATTAATTGTAGGCAACTGTCTTATATAGACGTTTACAATATAGACATAAACTCGGACTAGATTCTATCATTATCTTTAACTAAGATGATCATTAGCCTAAATATATATGAATATATATCTGACGGTTCTACAACTCTTTAGAACCTTCTCTAACATTCCTCTCAAGTTGAACCATGTAAATTATACACGTTCAACTTGGACGATAAATCATTAAACTTCTATTTTCCAAAATCTTGGTTTAACACGTCCGCTAAAATTGTGTCTTGTGGTGATAAGACGATCTTGAGCAGCATCTTACATACTATGACAATATACTCCAATTCTCCCCCTCAAGTTGGAGGATGAAGATTATGAACATCCAACTTGTACATTAAATTCTTGAACTGAACTCGACGTAAAAAATGGAAAGCGCACACCTTGTTTCCAACCGAGGTAACTACAAAACTATGTAGAACCAAAATAATTGAGATAACATCTCAAGCAAAACATCATACCTTAAAAAAAATACTACCTCATAAGAAACTCCCAATTATTCTCACGTTAAAGATTAAATAATATTTGATTTTAAAAACCAAAACCAAATCTTTTTTTTTTTAAACAAACGTATAAAAATCCACGAACAAATCATCTGGTTCGTCTTCGGATTATATACCTGACAGTTCTAGAACTCTCTAGAAAGAGGTGTTGGGATGATAGGTATGCAGTTGAGTAGACGCTTGCATTCCCGACAACACGAGAATCTTAGATTCTGCTTCTGTAATTTCGGTTCCCACGAGACTTTCTCGCAGGACGGGAAGTTATTTAAAAGTGCTTCTCACTTTTCATGCTGAGTCACAAGACACAACCACTTGGCCGTGGTCCAAATTGGTGACCGTACTTGTTTAATAATTAAATGCTATTTTAATTTTCAGAATAGAACTTAATTCCCGGTTTAATCCGGTTCGCTAAATGTTTTTAATAACCAAACTTCGCGTAGTTTTGGTTCTGTTCTTCCTTCTGCGTATTGAGGGTCCCTCGAAGCTTTTGACCGAGTCTTCAGCTTTCAAATCTCTCTCTTTTGTTAGAAATATTCATAGGTTTCAACACCTCATAGACTTGTTCTTGTGGAGATTCATCTGTATGCGTAAAATTATAAATTGATTTTTCTAATAAGTTAATTATTAAAATTTTTATTTTGTTAAATAAACAAGAGAAATTGCTTAAAACAACACTACTCTAAGTTTTCGATTCATTTACAGCCCAAGAAACATTATGATTCATTATACGAATAGGAGAATCGATCAATCTCAGAGATCGAAGAGGAGAATCTATCGATCTCCAATCAATCGATTATCTCAGATTCAACAAATTTATTCATGTCGGCTTATCAGGTTTTTAAAGCTCCATCTCGGTTTATCATTGGAATTTTGTTTGAGCTCTTTTGCTCAATTTTTTATTCGACAGATGGTGAATTTATAGTGCGTGCGGAGAGTGGAATTTAGACCAAAACATCCACTGGACATTTTTACTTGATTATGAGAAAGGAGCATCGATGTTATCATATGTACTCTCAAAAGAAGATTTGAAAAACAAAACCTTTTTTACTAGTACAAATCATGATTTGGTGCACGTGAGTCTGAGAAATTTCACTTCTTGGGAGTGTAAGTCTTTCACAATTTGGTTTCATCATAGAGGCTATTTGCTACGGTGGTTATGAGTAGATAGAATCTAGAATATGTACATATGAACTTCATCTAGATCTTCTTAAGTTTAATTTGTGGCTTAAGTAATAATTATCTCGATTGCAGGAACATCTCTAATTTGCTTTAAAACTTCATGACGTATTAGTAGGTCGCAT
>JAHZTW010000001.1:67165897-67267529 GCA_020283515.1 Alliaria petiolata
ACACATTTAGGAAGGCTTTGGCTAACACGTATAAATGCAAACTTTTGTGTACCATTTGAACACAACTCAAATTTAAGAAACCGTTATACACATTTAGGATGACTTTCCTAACACGTATAAACGTAATTTTTTGTGTACTATGTAAACAACAACTCAAATTTAGAAAGTCGTTAAACACATTTAAAAAGACTTTCCTAACACATATAGATGCAAAACTTTTGTGTACCATTTGAACAAAACTCAAATTTAAGAAGCCGTTATACACACTTGGGAAGGCTTTACTAACATGTATAAATACAATTTTTTGTGTACCATGTAAACAATAACTCAAATTTACCATATAAATGTCAATTCTTCATTATTGATGGTTGATGCTAGTCTTGTCTCTTATACACATCTAGATGTGTATAAGAGACAGGTATAAACGTAATTTTTTGTGTACTATTTAAACAACAACTCAAATTTAAGAAGTCGTTATACACATTTAGGAAGGCTTTACTAACATGTATAAATGCAATTTTTGTGTGTACCATGTAAACAATAACTCGAATTTACCATATAAATGCCAATTCTTCATTATTGATGGTTGATGCTAGTCTGAATTGCATTTTTTTGCTCTTTTGCAGCTGTCTGGTTCTTTTATCTGTTAATTGTTTTGTATATGGTCACTTGTTTTGTTTTTTCTTGTCTGCCAAAGGCTTTGTGCATATATTTTCTAAATTCAGGAAGCCCCTCTTAAATGTTAATTTTAATCTTTAATACTTAATAGATGCAATACATACTCATACATAATTCAAACCATTAACTATTTTTAATGGCATCTTTGAAATGCTTAACATTAGCTTTATCAAGTTCCAACTAACGCTTATGTCAACAATTTTTGAGAATAAAACAAGAGAAGACAATATAAATGTTGTACAATCAAGATATCAATTTTGCAGAAAAACTAACATAAAATCTTGTCGCTGCAACACAATCACTTCCTTTCTGCAAGTACTGTCTAAAGACATGACACACAACAAAACATAGACTAAGAGAAATGATGAGTAATAATGAAAAACTATAAACTGATTGTTCCATGGAAAGTGATTCGATCTTTTCTTTATCAATAAATTTGCTCTCGTGGAATTTATGTCCTAGGACAAGTCTAAATAGGATACTCATGGTTAGCTAGAAAATAAATTTGTTTATCAAAAGGGTTTGTTCATTACCGACAAAGCTTTTTTTCTTTTGCTGGGAAAGCTTCTTAAATTTTAACGAATTTCGGAAAGCTTTCCTAAATTATTAGTATTCATTCCTAAAATTTAAAAAGTTTGTCTAAGTCTTTTCTTGGTTTGCAGAGCCAATCCTCATCATTGAAACCACCAAATTTGTAACTTGTCCAAACAAATGGACAATTTTCACCGCATGTACAAATTTCAATTTGTCATATACACAAACTTGTTAATCTAATCTACCAAAGCAAACATGTGATTGATTCCAATAGGAGCATATAACAGATTTTACCCAAAAGCTTTTGCCATAGGAGTTGATGGAGCCTTCCATTTTCTAGGCCTCTGTCTCTTCACCGGAGTTACTTTCGACGGAGATGTTGGTACCACACCTAATCTGACAGCTCTAACTCCAATATTTTAACTGTCTTCACAGCCTGAAACCTTGAAACCTTGGTCTCGTATACTCTATTTGAATCCTTAATTAGCTTCATTGATAGATTCACTTCTTAGGATTTGCGAATCAACAACTTCTTTATCAACACCATTACTTCCGTCGGGATAAATTAGCCTTTTCTTAAGATGTCGCTGGCTCGCCGCCACCGTTGTTCGTCGGAACGAAATTAGGGTCTAGTGGAAAAATGGTCGCTGTCGTGAAACGAGAAAGAAAATGCTAATTTAGAAAAATGTTCTAATTTTGTGAAGAAAGGTAAAAACGTCATTAACCGTTTAATGAAGGTTATTTCAGATTAAAAATCAGCTTGTGGGCTATTTCTAATTCATAAACTTGCTTTTGTGCCATATAAGAGAATAAACAAACAAATTGTGAACTATATAATTGATTTTCTTATCCCCAAACTTTAAAGTAATTTTTGAATTCTTCTATTTAAATTGCTAAAATAAATTTGTGTAATCCTTAAAAGATATTTTTGCTTTTTTGGAGGATCAAAAGAGATATTTGTTTAAAGTTAAAAATAAATAAAGACTTATTTGTTTTTGTAGAAATATACTGAAAAGAAAATACTTCTAGAAATGTGAATGGTAGAAACGATAAAGTCTTAAGTTGACAACGCTTGAATGTTTGCAGTTTTTAGAATGGTTTTTAGTTTTTGTTTTTCAAAAACTATTTTTTTTGCCATTCAACTTTTTAAAAATAGATTTTCTAAAATTTATGGAAACTAGTTTTTAAAGATTTTTTGATTTTATAAACAAAAACCAAAAACCACAATTTATGGATTTCTAAACATAAGCCACCGTTTTTTTTTTCCTAAAAAATTGTTTTATCACTAAATAATTAATTAATATTATTAATAATCAATTCATAATACTACACTACAAGTAAAAGGGTAGATAGCATCACTTATAAAGTGTCATTAAAATAAGTGATACTATTTAGAATCATTTATTAAAAATTGACATTAAATATATAATTTTGCATCAGTTCTTTTAATTGATATTAATACTAACTTGATTATAATCAATTAAAACAATTGATACTAATACTAACTTGATTAACATCAATTAAATAAAATTGATACTAATACTAACTTGATTAGCATCATTAAAAACAATTGATATTAATACTAACCTGATTAGCATCAAATAAAAACAATTGATACTATTACTAACTTAATTAGCATCAATTAAAATAATTGATACTAATACTAACTTAATTAACATCACTTATTAAAAATGACACTAAAAAGTGATGCAAACAAAATTTTAACTAAACAATTATTTGTCCCACATTGCTAAAGAAGGATGAAGAGTACTAGTTTTCTCCTCTATAAAAGATCAACACCATATTTTTTTTATGTTAAATCATACATATGTATTTACATATATTACTTAGAATAATAAATACAAAATGATTAGTTATCTCCAAATGATAATATTATAAATACTAACACAAAATTTAAAATTTACATGAATTTTAATATCATTTATTTATAATTTATATAGTATCAATTAAAATATATGATATAAATATATAACATCAATTGTTATAACGGAGACAAATATTAACATCATTTATATTAATTGATGCAAATGTTTACCTCAATTATATTAACTGATGTAAATTTTAATATCATTTATTATAACTGATGCAAATTTTAATATCATTTATTCTAATTGATGCAAAATACTAATATCATTTATTCTAATTGATGCAAAACACTAATATCATTTATTGCAAATGATACATATTAACATCAATTAAATAATACTGATGTAAATGATTAGAGTAATCACTTCCAGGGTCATTTAATTAAATGATGCAACTGAATTTGCATCAATCAATAAATGATATTAATAAATAAAATAAATGATACAACACAGATGATTTTTTGTAGTGCTAGGTACAATAGATATTTTTTCATATTTTATTTTTATTTTTGCAAAAAATTAGTAGTATTAGGTATCAACGTTTTTTATATAAGACACAAATTTTATGCATCAAAATTTTTTTAATGAAATAAATCTAAGTGCATTTTCACTCATAAATTTTAGTATTATTTATTATTGCTATAAAATAATAGTTTTGTATTAGTTAAATAAGTATTTATTTTATCAGTTTTAATCTTTAAAAAAATTAATAAATCTATATTAAAACAAAAAAATACTTAAAAACAAAAAACTAATTAAATCACCATTCAAGTTTTTAGAAAAACCAAAATCTACAACAAAAATCAAAAACCAAAATCTAAAAACAAAAACCAAAATCCAAAAACCAAAAA
The DNA here is from genome assembly GCA_020283515.1 of Alliaria petiolata. Classification (NCBI taxonomy): domain Eukaryota; kingdom Viridiplantae; phylum Streptophyta; class Magnoliopsida; order Brassicales; family Brassicaceae; genus Alliaria; species Alliaria petiolata. The sequence continues at coordinate 67,169,847 of JAHZTW010000001.1, forward strand.
CTAAAATATAAAAACCATACAAACATTCACCACCTAAGACTTAAAATATAATGATGATTATGTTTTTTATTATATGTATTCAATCCGGTTCTACGTTTTAATTTTCTCGTTGTAAAATAGAAAAAATGTATATATACAGAAGAGTTTCCGAATTGATATAATTTGAACCATAGTTAGGCTTAGTAAAAATATATTATATGTCTAGTTTGAACAGTTTCTAGTTTTTTCAGTTCGATTTAATTTACTGACTACCCCCATATATGAAACTTAAACTGAATTCATTAATTTAACTTTAGGTTCAATTTTTTTATATCAACGTTGATGCACACTTTAGGTTTTGGTACATATCGGTTCTTCAAATCATATTTCACAACAATCGGTGTAAAGATCTTGATTGGAAAAGTATCCCAAATATATTTTGATTTTTGTTTCCTCTTTCTTTTTGTGTTAATTTCTATGCATCACCAAATAATAGAGAAAATTTTGTTGTTACTATACAATCTCTAATTTTGTCAAAATCAAAAGGAGCATGTGTACCACTAGCTCAATTTGGACCAGGGACAGCCGTTGATCCCTCCATCTGTTTCTTTATTTATTTCTTTCTAAGGAAATTAAAACCGTGTTTTTTAAAAAAGTTGTCGCCGTGCATTAGACTCTATGGTCCAAATGGTAACGTATAAGTTTTGTTGAACGCGTAATCTGACTGAATTTTTATGTGCTTTTTGGCTGACTCTGTCTAAATAACTACGAATTCAAATGGTAACCGAAGAATCTAGCTGAATACTAAAAATATTTATAAGCTAAATAATCTAATGGGTTACGAAATAAATAATTATATATTGCCAAGAGTTTAAAATTTACAGTGTTTACTTATCATGTTATAAATTTTAATTTAAAATTTATAAAGTTATAAGTATTCTATTATTAAAATAACAAAAAAAAATTATTTATTTAAAATTAACAGTTATTTTTGAGTCCTTAATTTTTTTTTTAACTGTTAACTAATTTGCGTCAGATAGTCATCGGAAAACACTCTTGCATCATATTTTTGAATATCACATTTATTTTTAGTAGATTTTATCATCTAAAGAAATAAAAAAATATCTTAAATACAAATCTTAAAATCAATAGATTTGGTCTGATATTAGTAGGAGTTGAAATTACTATGTGAAACTTAGATTCCAATAAAGTTCAAAAAAAAAAAAAAATTAGATCCTAACAGTCATCCGCTCAAACAAAGTATCATACAAATCCATTCGGAAAACTTGCATAATACAATAAGATATAATAATTAAAACATGCATTAATTAATCTAAACAACATGCATGGCACAATAAGATATAATAACTACAATTTTCCCATGTATAACAAATATAAACATGTAAAATAATTATATAATTAATAATTTTAATAATAATATAATTGTATATTACTAAATTAGTGTCGATAGAAAATTCAACATATGAAAAATAAATCACTTTACATAACATAAAACCTAATTAATGAATTATTTTAAAAGTTAAAAGCTAATAAAACAAATAATTGAAAATAAGTGCTTTAATATTTTTTTGTCTTTAGTGTCATCTCTCTTTTATTACAACGGAAATTCCTCCACTTTCAACTGGTGTTACTTTAAAAAAAATCAGCTGAATTCAGCAATTAGTTCTACACCAGTTACTCAGTTACACCCTATATATTAGGTCTGCGACTTCGGGTAATTCGGTTCCATTCGGTTCGGTTCTTCGGTTCTTCGGATAATTCGGCTTTTTAAATTTTGGCCGAAACTAATCGAATTATAAATCGGTTCGGTTAGTTCGGTTCTCGGATAATTCGGTTCTTAAATTTCAAAATCGAAACTAACCGAACTTTTAAAATTTTTGTTTAAATTCGGTTAAAATTGGGTAAATTCGGGTAAATTCGGATATTTCGGGTAGTTTCGGATAGTTCGGTTCTTCGATTAGATATAATTGGGTTTATTTTGGTATGATTCGGTATAATTTCGGGTTAAAAAAAAAAAATCGGTTACCGGAACCGAACCGAGAACCGAACTAATTTTCAAATCTGGCCGATCGGAACCGAACTAGAACCAAAAACCGAAAATTTCGGTTCGGTTCAGTTCGGTTAGTTCGGTTCGGTTAAAATTCCCAGGCCTACTATATATACACCAACAATTCACCATTGGGATTAATCAGAAACCAAATACCTTCATTACGACTTTCTCTTCCAACATTTTCAAGAACAAGAATAACTCGGAAAAGATCGAGATCATGGTTAGATCAGAATTAGGAAGACGGAGATATTTATCTGGAGCTGAGATGGCCCCAACGCAGATGATTTCAGGCCGGAGATGTCCGATGTTAAAAGAGTGTGGATCTGAGCAGTTTGCAGTTTTGCTGCAACAGGAACTGAGCAGTTATCTGAACAGTTTGATGAGCAGTCTAAAGAGCAGTCTGTAGTCTTGCTGGAACAACTTGCAGAACGTTGGAACATGAAGACTGGTGTCTCAAACTGATGAGCGTGTAGATTTTAATGACGTGGCACGAATTGCTGAGCTGGTGTCGGACCATTAATCTAACCTAGAAGGCTCACTTCCTGTCGAGTATAAATAAGAAGAAAGGGAATTTAGAAGAAGGTTTGCCGTTGAAGAACAGAAGCTTAGAAGATAAGCTTGCTGGAGTTAAAGATCGTTAAAAGCATTTATTGCAGATCGGTGAGATAAACAGAGAAGTTACTGGGTAGTTATTTCTGCTGTTTATTGTTAGTTAGAAATCGTTGGTCACAAGCTAAGGGTTTGTCTTAGGCTGTGTATAAATCCAATAAAGAGTGTGTAAGCATCTTAAGAAGATTTCTAATAAAAGGAAAACCAGTGCGCTAGTGTTTAAAGGATTCGTTGTCGAGTCATCTGCTTTTTCAATTGGTATCAGAGCGGGCATCTGAACCAAGTTGTAGCTTTTACAACAGGTGAAGATCCTGCGGAAAGATGGACTCGTTAAAGGAGCTGGTGACTATGCACCAGAATCTCATATTGGAGAAAGGAAACTATGGTCATTGGAAGATGAAGATGAGAGCGCTCATAAGAGGAATCAACGAGGATGCTTGGACAGCCGTAGAGAGTGGATGGTTTCCACCTACTGCCGTGACGACTGACAGATCTATCGTTCTCAAAGACAAACTTTTGTGGACTGATGATGAAAAGAACGGAGCAAGGTACAACGGTAAAGCTTTGTCTGCCATCTTCAATGATGTGAACGAAAATCAATTCAAACGTATTCAGTGTTGTGAATCTGCTAAGGAAGCTTGGGATAAACTGAAGAAAGCCTATGAACGTCAAACGTGAAGAGATCCAGACTTGACTTACTTGCAACCAAGTTTGAAACCATGAGAATGGAAGAATCAGAGACTATCGAAGAGTTTAGGAAACTGGTGAAGAAACTGTTGAGGAGTCTTCCTTCCAAGTTTGAAACAAAGAAGACAGTTATGGGAACTGCGCTGGACACTGATAGTATTGAGTTTGATGATGTGGTAGGTCACCTACAAGCGTATGAGATGGAAATCACTGTGGCCAAGCCAAGCAGCTCGAAAGGAGTAGCCTTTGTTGCAAAAGACAGATAGGATATTCAAGATCTTGAGGATGAAATGGGTTTGATGGCAAAGAACTTTAGCAGAGCTTTGAAAAGAGTTGAAGGAGGATACAAGAAGAAGTTTTCAAGACCAGTCTCTAGGGAAAGGGAAAGAGATAAATCTGTGAAGAAGAATGATCAAAAATGTCATGAGTGTCAGGGGTATGGTCATTTCAAAGCTGAGTGTCCTACGATGAAGAGAAGGGAACTCAAGTGTTTCGAGTGTACAGACACACAAAAGCAGAATGTGTTGGCAACTAAACAAGAAAAGAAAAGTCGTTTGTTGGAATGAGTGAAAGCGATTCTGATGATGAAGAGGAAGACTCAGATGAAGTCACTGGGTATGTGGCATTCATGGTTGATTTCGTTGGAGCCAAGGACTCTTCTGACAGAGATACAGAGGTTGACAACAAAGGTGACTCATCTGAATCTGAATATGAGACAGAGAAAGTTGAGAACTCATCTGATAGTGAAGTTGACGATGAGACTGTAGTCGATGTAGAAGCTGAGTTTCGGAAACTGTATGAAAACTGGTTGCTCCTTGGTAAAGGAAAGGTAAGTCTGGTGGAAGAGAAACTGCATCTAAAAACTCTAAACAAAAGGTTGAATGAAGCTCTTAATGCTGAAATTGAGAAAAACAAGTCTCTCACTCAAGCTTTGTCTGACACAAGGAAGAAGATTCACATGATGAATAGTGGCACCAAAGATCTTGAGAAGATTCTATCTGTTGGAAGAATTGGAAAAATTAATTTTGGTCTTGGATACACTGGTAACTCAAGCAGTGGAAAGACTCATTTTCGTGAAAGGAAGCAACTCTCAAAGTGCTTCAGCTGAACAGATGAATCAATCTGGTTTTGGATACAACAATGGTAAGCAGTTCAGAGACACTCAGACCGGCAAACCTTTCAACAGACAAGGTGAAATGTACACTGGTCAAAGAGAAAATCTGAGAAACACCAGGAGACAAGGTTGCTACTACTGTGGAAGGTTTGGTCACATCAAAATGCACTGCTATCAACTTGCTGAGAAAGTAAGAAGAATGATGAGACAAGGCAGATTCTTACCTAACGTTAGACATGAATCACAAGTGTGGATTAAGAAATCAGATCTACGATGTCATGTTGCATACACCTCTGTTGGATCTCTGCCATTGAAACCATGGTACTTTGATAGTGGAGCTTTCAGACACATGACATGATCTCAAGACAATCTGAATAACTTCAGTGCAGTTAAGGAAAGTAAGGTCACATTTGGTGGAGGTGCCCAGGCAAAATCAAAGGGAAAGGTGAATTAACCACTTCTGAGTTGCCAAAGCTTGAAAATGTGTACTATGTACAAGGTCTCACTGCTGACCTGATCAGTGTAAGTCAATTATGTGATGAAGGTCTCACAACATCTTGAACTTCTGATGTTGGAGTTTTACCTTTCTCAATGTCTTGCAGCTCTAGAACTTGGCTTATAGAAGGAAGACTTCCATCATCAAAAACGACATTCACAGACTCCATGATGATTTTACTTCTTTTGTTGTCGACACGATAGGCAACACTGTTTGAGGAATAACCAAGGAAGAAACCTTCATCACTTCTAGCATCAAACTTTCCTAACTGATCTTTGTCATTAAGGATGTAACAGATACATCCAAAGACACGGAAGTAGCTGAAGTTTGGTTTCTTGCCTTTCCAAATCTCATAAGGAGTCTTGTTAGTCCCAATTCTCACATACACATGATTGATTACGTAGCATGCCGTACTGACTGCTTCAGCCCAGAATCTCTCTGAAATTCCATTTCCGCGAATCATTGTTCTTGCCATGTCTTGGAGAGTTCTGTTATTTCTTTCTACTACGCCATTTTGTTGTGGAGTTTTTGGGGCCGAATATTGGTGGAGAAACCTTGAGCCTCACAAGACTTGTCGAATAACTGGTTTTGAAACTCACTACCATGATCGCTCCTTATCTGTTTGATCCCTTTCTTCTCATTCCTGAGTTGTAGAGCAAGAACCTTGAAACTTTCAACCGTTTCTGATTTTTCTTGTAGGAAACGTACCCATGTAAATCGTGAAAAATCATCAACAAAGACAAATACATATCTCTTTCCAGCAATGCTCTCAATCTGCATTGGACCCATGAGATCCATATGAATTAGTTCCAATATTTCTTGAGTTTGGATTCCTTGAACTTTCTTATGTTGAACCTTAATCTGTTTCCCTTGATTGCAAGCTCCACACACAATTTTGTCAACATATTTCAACTCTGGAACACCCCGGACCAGTTCTTGATTCACAATCCTTGTCAAACTTCTAGCATTGATATGCCCAAGTCTCTCATGCCACAGAACAATATCGTCCTTCTCAGCTCTCAAACACACTTGAGACTGTTCCCACATGTAACAGTTGTTCCCACTACGAATTCCAGAGAGAATAATGCAGTTCTGTTCATCAACTGCCCAACATTTTATTTTGTTGAAGGTGTCAAACTGGATTTCAAGAAGATAGTGAAGTTTGCTTGCACTGAGATGGTGATGTTCTCATGTTTTGTGTCAGTGGTTGAACCGAAGAACGTCAAAGAAGCCTTGGAGGATTACTTCTGGATTCTTGTCATGCAAGAGGAACTTGAAGAGTTTGAAAGAAATGATGTTTGGATTATGGTTCCACGTCCTTTAGGAATCAATATCATTGGAACCAATGGATTTTCAAAAACAAGAGAGATAAGGATGGGAACATCACAAGGAACAAAAGCAAGGCTTGTAGCACATGGATATACTCCAGTTGAAGGGATCGACTTTGATGAAACGTTTGCCCCGTTGCAAGATTAGAATCCATTCGTTTTCTGGTGGGATTATATCGACCGTTTCTTGTGTTTTGATGTATAGACATGATCGTGTTGTTCGATTTTCTTGAACGTATCTATACATGTGTATAAGTATTTCAATGTAATTTAAGTATACAGCAAAAGAGTTTTCTTTTTATAATATTATATGTCTCTGTTTCAATTCCTAGTGTTAATTTGCTCATCTGATTCTCAAATATGAATTTATAACATGCTTTAATGGTCATAAGTTATATGTTCTTTTACCAACAATTTTTTTTTTCTTTTATCATGGCTCTAGTTTTTAACAAATGAATACATATGCAAAAAACATCCCTTTAAAATTAGCAAAAGATATTATCAAAATTTGCGAACAAATTATGCCGATAAGTTATTGATCTTTGGCCGATTTAATTCTTCAAAACATGGTTAAAACGGTTCTTTGACCTATGCAATACACATTTTCTAGTAAACAGAACCAACTCTGTCAAGTCTTTAACTTTTTTTTGACCTAAAATCATGGATAGATTTTGTTATTAACAACACATCCAAATTACAAACTGGAGATGCAAATCAATAGTCTTTGATAGTCTTGTACCACACAAAGTACAAAAGCGTTGAGAGGAGAAGAGGAAGAATGATCACAATCCGTTTTGGCAAACTATCACATCCTTCTTCAAAAATTGTTAAGTTTTTTTATAGAGGCACTTCTATGCCTTCTTGGTTTAATAATACATATAATGTATAGGTTTAATCGATAAATTAATAAAGTGTGTTTGTGTCACAAAAAAGAGCTTTTTATACCTATACTATCAAGTCATTGTGAATCCTTCCTTTGCCAGAAACACCGTTTATAAAACTCTTAACGATGATGAGCGATCAATCTCATTAAAATGTTTATCATTTCGTGCTTTCTAGATGAACCAGTTTAACAGACGTTTAACGAACTCATGCCAGCATTCGATGGAGCTTCTTACATTCGGCACTTGGAAATTTATTCTTATCGGCTTTAACAAGTGATATGAGATCAAATATATGAATGCATTAGTCCATATCCCTTATAGATTATACTAAGTTCCATCTCGTTTCCAAAATGATGTGAGATTCTTAACATAAATTTATATGAGGATTATGAGCTAAACTCTTATGTGAAGCTGTTTAGAACGTTAAAAGAAGACCCTCCTTCTTCCACGGCGGCTTTAGCCATCTCCGCCAGCTTCTTTGCCCGTCTCCTCCTCTCCTCTGCCTCTTCCCCAACCNTGTGAAGCTGTTTAGAACGTTAAAAGAAGACCCTCCTTCTTCCACGGCGGCTTTAGCCATCTCCGCCAGCTTCTTTGCCCGTCTCCTCCTCTCCTCTGCCTCTTCCCCAACCAACACGTCCCTCACCGCTTTATCCACTTTCTCTCTGCTAATGAAATCTCCCATAACCCTCACATGTTTCTGTGACACCCCGACCCAGCAAAGGTGAAAAAGGTCGGCGATATCAGGACACCTATCTCCAGCCACACGGGCCCAGACAGCATGTCTCTTACAAAAGTAGGATCCTAGGGTATCTGATGACCAAAATCCCACCAACATGATCTGAACCTGCAGAAAGAAAAGAAGAAAAGGAAAAGGGGAAAAGGAGGGGGTGAGCATAACGACAAAAGGTCACTGAGAGAAACTACGATCAACCACCATCAAACAACACATATCATAACAAAAGTACCAAGTCATAACATCCAGTAAATCATAAGCAATCAACAAAGACTGCCTCAACCACACTGGGTCTACACGTGACCCGCGCCACCTCAGTCGGTCTCCACGCGTTCACGCCCCTATACCCCACAAAGATTATATGGAAATCAGTGTCCGCAACACTAACTTTGGGCTCGCCGCGTGCCCCCTCCAGCGATGGATCCGACGCCATCTCAATCGGTACCCACGTGACCCAACAAGAAAGACGATGCAACCCTGCTAGGAAATCGCCATCCCAACAGGCCTTACACCGACCTCACACGCAGGCCTCAAGCCTCATCCTAAAACTCATACTTCCCAACCCGCACATGGCATATCCCCACGAAATACACACACCCGCAAACAATCCTCAAACATCACATAACCATATTCGTTCTCAGCAACTTAAGCATAGATCTAGGTGTATCACACATCAACCATGAATATAGTATATATATGTATTTATATAAATATTACGTATGTATATAGATCATAACAACTATATGTATGCTTATAGATACACATAGGTATGAATGAACTCCCTAAATACTTCTACCATGATATACAATGCAAGAGGAATTGATCGGAACCACCCTCACCTTAGCAAACTCCCGATAACTGCGGTTCTGAACTCTGAATGCTCAAACAGACGTTAAAATTGAGATCAGCACGGAAAATTGAGTTAGAACGGCCTTCGAACGACGGAAAACGGATAACTGGTCGAACCGATCAAAGTCAACGGTAAGGTCAAAGTCAACGGTCAAACCGGTCAAACCCGATTATCCCAAATCCAACCCGAACCGGACCCGACCCGATAACCCGAACCAGATCCAAACCGAATCAAATCGGTCTAAATCAGACCGAACCAGATTAAACCGGTCGGTTAACTGGTCACGGGCGTTCACAACGGCTCCGGCGACACCCCGGTGACGGCGGGGCCGATAAAGGCGACAGTGGCTCCGGCGGTGGTGGACGGCGACTCCGGCGGCGGTGGACGGCGGCTCCGGCGGCGGTGGACGGCGGCTCCGGCGGCGGTGGACGGCGGCTCCGGCGGCGGTGGACGGCGGCTCCTGCGGTCGGCGGCGGCGCGTGAAACGGACGCACCAACTTCGGAGGGCAGGTGCGAGCGCGTCTAATGTCGGAATTGGACAATTTTGGTGTCTCCGGCTTCGTCTTATCGTCTAGAATCTGATGGTAGCTTCGAAGTTGCGGAATTAGAAGCGAACAAAGCTAAAGAGAGAAGAAGACGATTTGGTGAGGTTTTAAAAGAGGAGAAGAATGTTTTTGGTGTGTGAAAATAGGAAGAAGAGTTCCTCTTTTTATAGGAAAATGGGAGAAGAAAAACATGCGGAATTGGTTGCTTAAGTAGCTGAGAATGGAAAGTTAATGATGGAATTTAATGGTGAGTGGAAAGATTAATGGTGGGAGAGGAAGAGAATGATGAGTTGGGGTTGTTACAGTTTCTTGCTTCCGCGCTCACCAGCAGAATCTCTTCAATTTTATAGAAATTTTTAAAATTCTTATATAATAATAATTAATATAATATATAATAGATAAGAAAATTATGTATAAGTTTTGATTAACAAAAAAAAATCAACTTAATATTTAATTATGAAAGTTTAACAAATATATATATATGGCATATACCCCAAATGTATTTAGAAAACAATGTAAAATAACTTAGTTATGTAATTAGATAAATATCAATTGCTATATTATTATTTTACTTAATAAAAATAATAATCTTCACTTTGTCTAGCGTTTTCAAAACGTGCACTGCCAATCACCGTTTTTACTGGATACGAATCCGACTAGTTCATTGCCCAAATAGTTTAGTTGATATGTAAGTTTTTTGATGAATTAGCTGTACAAGGTGTGGTTTGATATGCTTTCTTCCCATGTACAATAGAATTCTTGTTCCTAATAAATTGAGCTGTTTAGTTAAAGCCAAACTAACGGGTAGTTAGTTAAACTCGGTCTATGACTTTGACCCCTTTCTCGTTCAATACGCTTGTAGATATGTATGTTAAAGTCTTGTAGATTCACTTCTTGTTTTCAAAGAGAGATAGAATTCTTGAAATGCTATAAGCAAGCCTATAGTAGCTGGTTCAGCTATTCTTAACAGTTATGGATTTGCTCTAGATTTGTTTGTGAAGATGGAAAGGTCAAACTTTGTGCCCTATATATTAACCTTGTGGAGCTAACTGATAGTTTTTTTCCGGCATGGGATTGAGAAAATGGATAGGCAGTTCCATGGTCGGCTTGAGAAGATAAACGAGGTGTTGGGATCATAGGTATGCAGTTGAGTAGAGGATACTCAAAAGGTTTTTGTATTGATGCCAGCGAAAGAAATGCTATATGATTTCTTGGGGTGAAACTCAACAGTCTTCAAATCGGTTGCTACTTTGCAGATGAGCATTGCTCATGAATAAGATATAGTTCTCCATCTCTAAAACCAGGTTTCACGTTCGGATGATTTCGTATTGAACCGAACAAACTTACCCTAAGTGCACGTCCTGTACATGTGCAGACACATAGGACTTGTATCCGAGGCTAAACACTATTTCGAAACCATGGAATCTCGGTTTGGTGTTAACCCGACCCAAATGCACTACACATATATGGTTGATGTGTTTAGGAAACTAAATTAAATTCATCGGGAAATTATGTCGTTTGAATTTGATTCATTAATCTGGGGAGCAATTCTTGGCGTGTCGGAGGTTGCAAATAGACATTCCTTTCTGTTATAGTTCCATCCATCATATTGAACTTTAGATAAACAATTCTTGGCGTGTCTGAGGTTGCAAATAGACATACATTTTGCATTCTTCTACAGTTAAGGTATCTTAGTATCAGCTACAAAAATGTAACTCGTACAGTAAAAGGTATCTTAGTATCAGGAGATAGTGTAAATCTTACTATCAGATAGCCAAAAAAAAAAAAAAAACTCACTGAAAATTGAGTTTGACATGTTTCAAAAATCGCTACTCTCACATAGCATGAACTCTGAGGGTAGACATTCCCGACCGCAGCACAGAATCATCTAAGATCCCGTTTCTGCCACGGAAAGCTCATTCCCGACCGCAGCTCAGAATCATCTAAGATCCCGTTTCAGCCACGATACTCCCTCGGAGGGCAGGGAAGTTAACTTCTCTCTTCGGGTACCAATATGTTGGCTCGAACCCTGGTGATTCTCACTTTTCATGCTGAGTCACTACCAGTTGGCCGTGGTTCGAATTGGTGACCGTACTTCTACTTGTTTAATAATTAAATGCTATTTTAATTTTTTAGAATATAACTTAATTCCCGGTTTAATCCGGTTCGCTAAATGTTTTTAATAACCAAGCTTCGCGGTTTCGTTCTTCCTTCTGCGTAGCGAGAGTCTCTCGAAGCTTTTGACCGAGTCTTCAGCTTTCAAGTATCTCTCTTTTGTTAGAAATATTCATAGGTTTTTCAACACCTCATAGACCGGTTCTTATTCTTGTGGAGATCATTTATCTGCGTAAAATTATAAATTGATTTTTCTAATTAAGTTAATTACTAAAATTTTATTTTGTTAAACAAACAAATCGTGAAGTTAATTAATTTTCTTATCCCCAAATTGTAAACTGCTGTAATTTTAGAATTCTTCTATTTATATTTCATAAATAAATTTGAGTTACCCTTTAAAGATGTTTTTGCCTCATTTTGGAGGATCAAAAGATATATTTGCTTTTTGTTCTCTGTAGTTTCCTTTCTCCTTCTCCGCTCTTAATTTTCGTCAGATCTGAACAAATTTGTCTTCTCTAGTCTTTGTTTCAGCAGCGGTGGTGGGTAAGGCGGTGATGAATGGATTAGTCCATATCCCTTATAGATTATTATACTAAGTTCCAACTCGTTTCCGAAATGATGTGAGATTCTTAACAGAAATCTATATGAGGATTATGAGCTAAACTCTTCTATGAAGCTGTTTAGATCGTTAAAAGAAGACCCTCCTTCTTCCACGGCGGCTTTAGCCATCTCCGCCAGCTTCTTTGCCCGTCTCCTCCTCTCCTCTGCCTCTTCCCCAACCAACACCTCCCTCACCGCTTTATCGACTTTCTCTCTGCTAATGAAATCTCCCATCACCCTCACATGTTTCTTGGCTCCCACGCTCACTCCCGTTTTGAGCACTTGCGTAACGGCCACGTCACCATCGGTAGCCCTGCAGCCACTCCTTCAAGAAGCGAGTTCCAGCCGCAATGAGTCACGAACCCACCGGTTGCTTGGTGGTCAAGTATCAGCAGCTGTGGTGCCCATCCTCTTATTATCATCCCTTTCTCTTTCGTCCTCTCCAGGAGAGGCTCTCCTCCATCCCTCCATGGTAACCATTCTTCTTTGTCACCTGTTCATACCAAACTTCGTTTCAGATTTTTTTTTTTAAAACAGAGCAAAACCCTATTATACAATTGACTGTTTCAAACGTCAATTTCAATACCTGCGTTTTTTCTAACAACCCAGATGAAACTTGTTCCAGAAGCTTCTAACCCTGCGGCGATTTCCATCAGCTGCTCGTTCTTGAAGCAAGCCACGCTCCCAAAGGAAATATAAACGACTGAATCGGTTTTCTTGGAGTCAAGCCATTTGAGGCATTCAACTTCATCGATGCTCGCTTTCTTTCCTCTCTCAGCCTTCTCCACAAGTCCTCTGTTTACAAAAGAGAGTGGACCGATATGCCACGCTCTCTTCGCTACAACACTCTTGTAAAAATCAGCGTAATCAGGCTCAAGCTCGTAGAAGCTGTTCACAATAACACCTGATCTCTTCGCGTCCATTCTTTAACCTCAATCCTAAACTTTCCCATCTCGGTTTCGTTGTCGCGATCCTTGATCTGTTCTTGAGTCATTACTATGTTCCCAGGGAGATCAGGGATCACAAACGGCTCACAACTCGAAGCTACTGTCTTTTGTGTTTTATGCACTCTTACGCAATACTCAGCGCATAAAGAGAAGTAGCCAGTGCCGTGGAACCCAAGTCTTGGCACATTGAACTTCTCAGCAGCTTCAGTAGCCCAAGGGAAGAACATGTCGGCGATAAGACAGTCCGGTCTCGTTGTCTCGAGGAGCTTCTCGAGCTTGTCTTTGAAAAACCTTGTCGCCAAAAAGAATTTGAAGGTAATGTATATTGTCTATCATCATTGTTGTTTGAGGAGAAGAAATCGGCGTTATGTCATCCTTCTGGTAACCCGAGCTGCACGCAAGGGAAATGGAAGATCTTGATCTCGATTTCGAGGCTCGGATTCAGGTTCTTGAATGTGTCGATGGATTTTTGGAGGATCTTGTCGTTGAGAAGTGTGGTGAGGATTGTGGATTTGGCTCCTCTGCTAGAGAAAAGCTTAGCCATGTCTAGAGTTGGTATCATGTGGCCATGAGCCATAAAGGGGAAGAACACTACATGGAGCTTATAAAGATTTAACATATTTTATAGCCTTATATTTACTGTTTTCATTCATATTATTAAATTTTTATGTTATTTTTTATATTTAGTTTAAGTTTATATTAGTTAAAGTAACAATAAATATAAATTAAATCACTCTAAGAAAACAAGAAGGACATAAATCGATGTAAATATTTTATAGTCTTACATTTACTGTTTTCGTTCATATTACTAAACTTTTATGTTTTTTTTATATTTAGTTTAAGTTTATATTAGTTAAAGTAACAAAAAATATAAATTAAATCACTTCAAGAAAACAAGGAGGACATAAATCTATGTAAATCCGTAGTAAATCGAAGGCAACTTCGAATTTACAACGAAATCTAGATCGTCGTTAACTATCGACGTAACAGGAAGTTCATCGGCAATTCCTCATTAATTCGCAGAGGCGAGAATTTTGTCGTTAAATTGTTGTAAATATTCGTTGTTAAATCATCGTAAACATTACATTGAATTCACGGCGAAAGTAGAATATGTTCTTTTAGAACGAATAGAGACGAAATTTAGGATGTAATTTTTCGTTTGGTTTTCTAATTTTGTCGCAAAGTCGTTGTCAATGAAGCATCTTTAATTCATATCAAATTCAGTTTCGTCTTAAAGTCGAAAGTGATTAACACTATTTTTTAATATTTTAAATTAGTTAAAGATTAAATATTAATTATATTTGTAGAAATTAATAAACGATAAAATTAATAAAAAATTTAAGAATTCGATATAATAAATTTCAGAAATTTTATATCTATCAATTCCTAATTGCATCTTAAATCTAATTCCATATCATTTCTACTATTAACTAACAATTTAATATATCCATTCCTAATTAAATCAAAAAAAAAACTAACAATTTAATATATTTTTTATCGAGCAATTGAGAGTACGAAGTTAGTAAGAGATTCTCGAGATTGAGAGAATGTGAGAGAAGATAGAGAGATTGGAAGAGAATGAGAGAGTGAAGAGCCGGATATGGGATTATATAGGATTAGGTGGTGTCAGTAATTTCTCGTAAATTTGAGAGCAATTTATGAGGAAATGTCTCAAATTCGCCGTAAGTCTTAAATTTCATTTTTTTTGGTTTTCCGCAGGCACGAATATTCTAATTTTTTTATTTACAATGAATTTACGACACATTCTATTTAATCGTGTCAATTTCTTCTCTCAGATTTTTTTCCGAATCTAAGTGATTTGAATTTCTAGTTTTGGATCTGGGTAATCGGAGTGTGTTCGTAGTGGAATTTCAGAATCTCTTGGTAGTGTATAAGTCGATTGAATTTCCGATTTGACAGGGATTGCATAGTGGAATCTAAGTGATTTGAATTTCTAGTTTTGGATATGTGTTCGTTTATCTTAGATAAGTCGCGATTGAACACACTTCGATTGAATTTCTAGGGTTTGGACTTTGGATCCTGGATTCTGAAATTCCTGAGAGTCACTTTGTTTTTTTTGTTTCTAGGGGAAAAAACATCATGTGGAATTGGTTCAGAAAGTGGCGTTGGGATAGAAAGGAAGATGAATGCTTCAGTCTCTATAGGATAATTGCGACTATCAGGCAAATGCAGGAAGAAAAGAGGGCATTCGCCATAACATACAATAAAACCTCTATAAATTAATAGAGATTATTTTTTAGTTTGAACTCATAATGATCATCAAGAGACAATAGCAAATTGTTTTCAATAGTGCAAATTTGTTTAAGAGATGTCGCATCAATAAATTTGAAAGATGAGTCAAACAACATTCATGAATATAAAGTTGTGATTAATAATTTCAATTATTCAAAAAGAATAGATGTCAATAGCATATTCGACTATCTAGGTGAAGTAATACATTTCAAAGTTTATAAAAAAAATTTGGCTAACGTAATGTTGATGATGAAGTTAAAGATGATAATATGGAATATTTGGTAGTACTTATGCGTCATAACACTTATACCTTATAGAACTTTTCATAATTTTGGATGCAAATCAAGAAAAAGCACCAAAAATTATTGATGCAATAAGAAATATTAGAAATAAACTCGAGCGAGAATCTAATTTTCAGAAGAAAAAAAAACACAAAGATAGAGTCATATTTGACTATATATAAACATATATTTTTAATTTTTAATTGATCTTATTATTGGAACCATATATTTACATAAGATTTTCAAAAACAAATGTTATTTTATTATCTTATCGAATTTTGCTAATTTTTACAGTAGCACAATTTGGTACCGACAACATTTATTAATTTATAGTGATTATTATTAATTTATCGAGTATTAATTTATAGAGTTCTACTGTACGTGTTGCAGAATATTACCGAACTAGGGTCAGAATAGTAACAATCCAACAGATGAAGCACAATAAGACATGACTAGGGAGACCAATCAGAGGCGTCTTGATAACATTGTGAACTCGATGCCAATACTGATCAGAGAGGTATTTACATTCTTTGATTCATTATTTACCCTTGAAGTGTTCTTCAAATCAACTAAGTTTACTTTGTCTCTCTTGCAGATTTCTGCCATTCAGGACGCCCAGGAAAAAAGCCTTTGCTGAGAGACATGAAGAAGTCTAACAGGGCAAAGAGAAACTACTTCCGGTACACAATCCACTTACACAAAAAGTTTTGTGTCTCTCTATATTTTGACTGGCTTATGATTTTCTATGTTGCGTGCATATAATGGATGCATTGCCATAATATCGGGCCACCTGTGGTGGTTCTTATGACTATCTCTCTGTTCCAGATCCCTCACATTGTCCACTGTGTGTTGAATTCTCTTAGTAAGACTTTCGTTGTGCTGTTCGATCTGCTCAAAGAGCATCTCCAGATGCCTTTTGTAAGCAGCGGCTCTCTTTTGTTTGGTGTTTAAAAAAGTGAATTTTTATCGTTAGGAATTATTGACATTACGCAGGTTGATCAATTTTTTTCTCTTTTTTGTCATTTTCAATTCCGGGACTCTTTTAAGTTTGGAAATGATCTGCTGGTTGAATAGTCACTAGATTTTCTAAAAACTCATGTCTTGTAATGAGATATTTTGTGAATGGTATGAATGAATGACATAATCTGTTTTCGTCTCACCAAGAAAGTCAATCGCGAAGCTAATTGGTGAGAAACCCAATTACGATTGGTGTTCTTGGGCCCAAACTAGAGAAACATGTGGAAATGGTGGACCCCTTGAGGCCATTTCGGCTTGTTATTTATCTATAGCTGCATGCTGTGACATATTGATTCTTTGTAATGTACTGTTTTGGTTAGTCTTCAGACGTCAACAAGCTTCTACTCAAACTAACGTCCATTTAGATTCCAAAGCTCTCACATTTTCCTGTCTAGCTTCAAGGGAATGCATGATCAGAGAATTCAGAAAATAAGCTTCAAGGAAACGTAATTTGGTTATTTGAAAAGCTAATCCAAGATTCAAATAACTTGAGCTACTTTATTGCTTCAATGTTTTACTCAAAATTATATAATATGATTTTGTTTTCAAGTCAAGACACTGCCTATATATAAACTACAGTACGATTTTTATGAAGAACATTGTCAGAACCGACATATTTATGTGGTAAATCTTGCACTTATGGTTGGTTTACATTTGAGAGATCTCAGTTTCTTGTACGTTGCTGGTGTTTCGTCTCTGAACCAGTGCAGGATTCTGCATCATCATCAGCCAATGATGATATGTTTGATGAGACAGATTCAGATATTTTTTTTGATGGAGTTTGATGGAGACTGGTGCTTCCTGAGTTGTTTTTCCTTGAGCTTCTTCCGCGAGCTTTCTTAGAAGATTCATAACGTTTGAAGAAACTTTCCTATAGCTTGGGTTACGGTATACTCGGTCTCATTAAACTGTACTGGCGTCAGTAGCACGTCTTTTGGAGGAACCTTATGCTTGACTACAATATCCCATTGCTCTACATTTGTTTGTGAAGATGGGAATGGTCAAACTTTGTGCCCTATCTATTAAACTTCTCTCTTCGGGTACCAATATGTTGCTCGAACCCTGGTGCTTCTCTCTTTTCATGCTGAGTAACAACCAGTTGGCCGTGGTTCAAATTGGTGTTCGTATATCTACTTGTTTAGTAATTAAACGCTATTCTAATTTTTCAGAATTGAACTTAATTCCCGGTTTAATCCGGTTCGGTAAATGTTTTTAATAACCAAGCTTTGCGTAGTTTTGGTTCTGTTCTTCCTTCTGCGGGCCTGGCTGGTTTAAACGCAGTTGTTGCGGTTGCGATTGCGGGAGTTTGTGGAAACGGGCGATTGCAGTTAACAGCGTTATTAAACGGGTTGTACGACTGACACATCAGTTAGAAACGGGTGCGTTTGCGGGATATTTACGACTGGTTAACTTGCGGATTTAGTAGCGGTTAAACAATAAATTAACAATATAAACAAATTTTATAACTATAAAAAATATTAAAAACCATATTACTATAAAAAACTATAAAATTATTAATTAAACATAATTAATTATAAAAATTATTACTTTTATTTCTCCAAATTTTTAGTTTGGATGAAAATTATGATTTTAATAGAGAAATTGTTTTTTTTTTTGTATGGAGATGTTAGATAAAAAAAAATTTAGTTGTTATATATACATTAGTGATGAAGAAAAAATTTATCAAAATAATTAGAATTTATAGATCTTATACATAAAAAATATGAAAGATTGCTAATGAATATTAGTTAAAAAATGTCAAATTTATTTATTTATTTGTAATTATAATATTCAAATCTTATTTTTTAAAAAAAATTTTATATATATATCTTAATTTTAAATAAAGTTTGTGTTTTTAATTTTTAATTTTTTTAATTATCCACCCGCAATCGCCTGCAACCGCAAACGCTAGCTGGAATGAGCTTTTGATTTTAAGCGATACAAAGCAGTTCGAATCGGTAGAAATCGTTTTGTATGATTGTTGCCAAACGTCAACAACCGCTACCACCTGCAAAAACTGCGTTTGAGGATGCTAGCGGGAGAACCAATCAAGCGCGCAGTAAGAGTCTCTCGAAGCTTTTGACCGAGTCTTCAGCTTTCAAGTCTCTTTTGTTAGAAATATTCATAGATTTCAACACCTCATATACCGGGTTCTTGTTCTTGTTCCGTATGCGTAAAATTATAAATTGATTTTTCTAATTGTGTTAAACAAACAAATTGTGAACTATATAATTGATTTTCTTATCCCCAAATTGTAAAGTAATTTTTGACTTCAACTATTTAAATTTCTTAAATAAATTTGTGTAATCTTTTAAAGATATTATTGCTTCTTTTGGAGCATCAAAAGAGATATTTGTTTAAAGTTAAAAAGAAATAAAGACTTATTTGTTTCTGTAGAAATAGACTGAAAAGAAAATACTTCTAGAAATATTTATGGTGGAAACGATAAAGTCATAAGTTGACTACATAGATCATTAACTGAATTGTGCTATTATCTTAAGACTTAAAATATAATGATGATTATGTTTTTTTATTATATGTATTCAATCCTCTTCTACGTTTTAATTTTCTGATTGTGGAATAGAAAAAGTGTATATATACAGAAGAGTTTCCGAATTGATATAATTTGAACATAGTTAGGCTTAGTAAAAATATATTATATGTCTAGTTTGAACAGTTTCTAGTTTTTACAGTTCGATTTAATTTACTGACTACCCATATATGAAACTTAAACTGAATTCATTAATTTAACTTTAGCTTCAATTTTTTTTTATTAACTTTGATGCACACTTTAGGTTTTGGTACATACATATCATATTTCACAACAATCGGTGTAAAGATCTTGATTGGAAAAGTATCCCAATTATATTTTGATTCTTGTTTCCCCTTTGTTTTTTTGTGTTAGTTTCTATGCATCACCAAATAATAGAGAAAATTTTGTCGTTACTATACAATCTCTAACTTTGTCAATATCAAAAGGAGTATGTACGTCAGTACGTGTGTGGTAATACAAACCACTAGCTCAATTTGGACCAGAGACAGCTGATCCATCGGTTTCTTTATTTATTTTCTTTTTAAGGAAATTAAAACCGTGTTTTTTTTTAAAAAGTTGTCGCCGTGCATTAGACTCTATATATACACCAACAATTCACCATTGGGGTTAATCAGAAACCAAATACCTTCATCACGACTTTCTCTTCAAACATTTTCAAGAACAAGAAGAATTTGGAAAATATCGAGATCATGGTTAGATCAGAATTAGGAAGAAGGAGATTTTTATCTGGAGCTGAGATGGCCCCAGCGCAGATGATTTCACGCCGGAGATGTCCGATGTCTCCGACACTAGAGACCATTTTCGAAGAGAGGTCCGATGATTTTAATCATCAAGATTATTATTCAAAAGTCGTCGTGGGACAACGACACCGTCTTTTTCTTCTCGTTCCGGCGATTATATCGGCCGTTTCTTGTGTTTTGATGTATAGACATGATCATGTTGCTCGATTTTCTTGAACATATCTATACATGTGTATAAGTATTTCAATGTAATTTAAGTATACAGCAGAAGAGTTTTGTTTTGGTTGGTAAATGTATAAGCAGAAGAGTTTTCTATTAAAAGCTCATTTTTGTAAGAAGTAAGAAATTTTTATAGGTATAAAAAGCTCTTTTTGTGACACAAACGCACTTTATTTATCGATTAAACAAATACATTATATGTATCATTAAACCAATAAGGCATAGAAGTGCCTCTATAAGAAAAGATTGTCTTCCGAGCATGTAGATTATTTGCTAGGGAATCAGCCTTCGTATTCTTGTCTCATGGACGATGGCATAGAATAAACTCCAAGAAATGTTCTCATAAAGTTGCTATAGCATCAAGATTTAACACCATAAGAGTCAGATCTTTAGAATCTGGAATTTGTTACAAACAGAGAACTGTAACGGTTCTTCCTCTTGAAACTGGTCATAGCCCATAGTAGACTCTACAGTTCCATATGGAGTGGGGATATGCCGCAACAACTACCCTACATCCCTAAAGGATATGTTGTTCCATCTTGGAGTTCTAAAATCCAACCCAACCCTATTGGTTTGTTCATCATCTTTCCATGAACCATCAACAAAGCAAGTGAAAGAGAAGTAATTCACATCTAAAAGAGTCTCAGGCACTTGTTCACCTGAGGCCAAATCTTCCGTACTGTTGGTTAAAAACCACGACTCTACTTCTCCCCGGGCAAAGTCAATTATGTCGAGAGATGAGCCATCAATCTCATTAAAATGTTTATCATCTCGTGCTTTCTAGATAAACCAGTTCAACGAACTCATTAAAAATGTTAATGATGGTGAACATTTAGAAAATATAATAAAGAACTGAGTACAATAGGCGCCAGCATTCGATGGAGCTTCTTCTTACATTCGACAGTTGGAAATTTATTCTTAACGGCTTTAACAAGTGATATGAAATCAAATATATGAATGCATTATTATATATCCCTTATAGATTATAATAAGTTCCATCTCGTTTCCGAAATGATGTGAGATTCTTAGCATAAATCTATATGAGGATTATGAGCTGAACTCTTCTATGAAGCTGTTTAGATCGTTAAAAGAAGACCCTCCTTCTTCCACGGCGGCTTTAGCCATCTCCGCCAGCTTCTTTGCCCGTCTCCTCCTCTCCTCCGCCTCTTCCCCAACCAACACCTCCCTCACCGCTTTATCCACTTTCTCTCTGCTAATGAAATCTCCCATTACCCTCACATGTTTCTTGGCTCCCACGCTCACTCCCGTTCTCAGCACTTGCGTAACCAATTTTTCGTTGTAGAATTGCTCCGCTCCAACCGGCCACGTCACCATCGGTAGCCCTGCAGCCACTCCTTCAAGAAGCGAGTTCCAGCCACAATGGGTCACGAACCCACCGGTTGCTTGGTGGTCAAGTATCAGCACCTGTGGTGCCCATCCTCTTATTATCATCCCTTTCCCTTTCGTCCTCTCCTCCATCCCTTCTGGTAACCATTCTTCTTTGTCACCTGTTCATACCAAACTTTGTTTCAGGTTAAAAAAAAAAACAGAGAAAAACCTAAAAAATAACAGAGCAAACGTCAATTTTAATACCTGCGTTTTTTCTAACAACCCAGATGAAACTTGTTCCAGAAGCTTCTAACCCTGCGGCGATTTCCATCAGCTGCTCGTTCTTGAAGCAAGCCACGCTCCCAAAGGAAATATAAACGACTGAATCGGGTTTCTTGGAGTCAAGCCATTTGAGGCATTCAACTTCATCGATGCTCGCTTTCTTTCCTCTCTCAGCCTTCTCCACAAGTCCTCTGTTTACAAAAGAGAGTGGACCGATATGCCACGCTCTCTTCGCTACAACACTCTTGTAGAATTCAGCGTAATCAGGCTCAAGCTCGTAGAAGCTGTTCACAATAACACCTGAGCTCTTCGCGTCCGATTCTTTAACCTCAATCATAAACTTTCCCATCTCGGTTTCTTCGTCGTGGGCTTTGATCTGTTCTTGAGTTATTATTATGTTCCCAGGGAGATCAGGGATCATAAACGGCTCACAACTCGAAGCTACTGTCTTTTGTGGTTTATGCACTCTTATGCAATACTCAGCGCATAAAGAGAAGTAGCCAGTGCCGTGGAACACAAGTCTTGGCACATTGAACTTCTCAGCAGCTTCAGTAGCCCACGGGAAGAACATGTCGGCGATAAGACAGTCCGGTCTCGTTGTCTCGAGGAGCTTCTCCAGCTGGTCTTTGAAAAACCTTGTCGCCAAAAAGAATTTGAAGGTCATGTATTGTCTATCATCATTGTTGTTTGAGGTGAAGAAATCGGCGTTCTCGCATCCTTCTGGTAAGCCGAGCTGCACGCAAGGGAAATCGAAGATCTTGATCTCGATTTCGCGGCTCGGATTCAGGTTCTTGAATGTGTCGATGGGTTTTTGGAGGATCTCGGCGTTGAGAGGTGTGGTGAGGATTGTGGACTTGGCTCCTCTGCTAGAGAAAAGCTTAGCCATGTCTAGAGTTGGTATCATGTGGCCATGAGCCATGAAGGGGAAGAACACTACATGGAGCTTACGAGGATTACTACCCATGTTTGACTTTGGTCGAAAAGAAAATGAAATGTTTTGAGAAAAATAATTAAGAGAAATGAAAGATTTCTGAAGCTCGTAGAAAAGTTGATTTTCCTCGTCGTATACACATATCTATATATAGCATAGGAATTTGTGGGTTAGATATCATTTTGGATTGCACAAAAAAAAAGGATCATTTTGGGTAATGAATTCTGACGTCGTTGCATACGTCACTTGTTTTGGTTTTCGAATACTGTTGTGATGCATTGGGTCTTTCAAAGACCGTTTTTGCATTAGAGAAAAGGGAGTCCACACGTGGGTTGATGGTCCACAAGTTAGAAGAATGCATATTGCCATTCGCCTTGTGGAATATTTGGAGACAAAAGATGGATATTGGATTTCTTTTTTTTTTTTTTTTGTCAACAATTTTGTTATTGGAGTTGTAATATCGAAATAAGACAAGTTTTTTCTTTCAAATAAAAAACAAACAAATTGTTATTGGAGTTGTAAGACAGAAATAAGACAAGTTTTCTTACGCGACAAAAAAAAAAAAAAACACAAGTGTAACGTATAAATCCACATGGAAGCTTGGATTCTGACGTCTTTGCATACGTCGTTTGTATTGTATTTTTGGATTACATAACGTCAATTTAACAAATTCATTTAATTATTTTATTTTTAATTCTTAAATCATATTTTTAGTTAAATTTTTCTGTGAAAAATGTGTTTTTTTGTTTATCTTTTTTTTTGGGGTAAAAATGTTAAGAGTTGATCTTAATAACTCTTCAACCGTTTTGTTTATCTTAATAAAAAGAACAAAATATTTTACTTAGATGAACTTTTATAGTAAAAAAAAAACTCTTTCATATTTCCAGTAATATGTCTCCTTTTAAAACTAATTTAAAATTGATATATAAATGTGATTTTTCTCTTTAAATTTTATAAATGTAGTTATGTATATTGTTTTTCACAATATCAGTTAAAGTTTCTTTCTATTATAAAGCTCATAATCACAACCTAAAATTTTAAAAATAATCAATCTTAAATATTTTTTGTTTGTATAAAGTTGATATATTTATATAAATTTTAAAATATTTTATGGTCTTATATTTACTGTTTTCATTCATATTACTAAATTTGTTTGTTTTTTTAATTTAAGTTTATATTAGTTAAAGTAACAATAAATATAAATTAAATATTGAAAATAGATTTATATTTTAATATAAAAGATTGTTTTGCACTTTTGCTTATATTCCGCAAACGCATGCATCTGATAGCCATATTTCATCGGACCAATGTTTTTTTTAGAGATTATTACATAAAATAGCACTTTTCAAAACTATAATTACACAAAAGAGTACTTTGTATAAATGGAGTACTTTCCCTTCCTTCTCCTTTGTTTTACATATGGTTATTCTCTATTATATCCTTAACAAATTCTGCTCTAAATCAACAATTTATTATCTCATTTATTCAAAAATGGTGATCCCCTCTACACCACTAAAAATCTCAATTCCACCACCGTGAGTGAAGACGTCGGTCGACATATGAACCCGACACATGGACCCGACACAAATCAATACTTTGTGGATCATAAACGAAATGTCATTTTCTGGACATTTCTATTTGGATGGCGTCCCGGCCAATCAAAACTCGGTTTACCGTTACGATCGGGGAAGAGAAGATGCGGAGACCTGAGACATCGATTGTCAGATCCGGTTGATGATGGAGTGTAAGCCAATCACCCGAGTTCACATGGATGTCTATACATGGATATGTTTGTATGGACATTAAACAACATATTCTACCACATTTGATTGCACATGAATGCCACTCCATGGACTTGCTTTTATGGACACACATATAATGATGGATGAATGATACATTGCAAGTGCAACATAACTAAAACCCCATTAGGTTGTATTTCATTATTCTTTTTGGATTCATCCATCCACTGCACAATAACGTTTCTCATCCAATGATTCACATCCATCATAATAGAGCTTTTATTACATATTATTCACATACCATGTCACACCAACCCCATGTTATCATCATCTCATACTATCCATGATATATGATTCATGATTATCCATGAAGATGTCAACCATCGAGCATCTAAAACTATACAACCGTCGAATTACCTGAAATTTTGGGATTTGATGTCTCCATCGTTAATATTTTCTTACCACAATTATCCGGACATGTGTGTTGTTGCTAGGGTAAATAAACCTCTGTTTGTGCACATTGTATTTGAACAGAGTTATGTGGAAGCCGCGACATTGCTTGACTCATTCTAAATTCTCAGCATCCAATCATGGATGAATATTTGGATCCATCTACGTGGATGCACCTGCGTGGATTCCAATGTCTGGCTGCCCTTATAACTGAGTGTATACAGAACCCCAATATATTTACTTTTTTCCAAATGAGACGTGCTCTTGTCCATAAATGTCTTCTCATTTGTGTATCATACAACTCAGTCCATTTTTCAAACATCATCAATCACTGCTGACACTAAGTGGATGGAGATGTGAGCCGATGATGCATGTCTGGTTGCAATTACATGGATGCATCGGCGTGGATGTACTTACAATGATGCCACCAACTTGATGTACTATCCTCATTCGATGGACAACCTTGATTCGGTGTTGTCTCACCCCACCATGGATGCCATTTTCTGTGGATGCACTCGTTGTGGATAACACCGACTCCACCTTCAACCCATCCACCCTATTCAAATAATTCACACACGTAGTGGTTTTTCTCTGGATGCAATTACGTGGATGCTTCGACTCACGTATCTTTCTCTCTCCCAGCTTTACAGAAAATGCTACAGCGGTAGCAATGGTTTCTCCAAAATTTCTTCGAAATCGGGTTGGGTCACTTTCGATGTTTTGCAGTTCAGAGACAGCAAAAGTTGCTGTAGAATCCAATTCATGAATACACCGGTGAGAATACGCAATAAGAACGCGATTAACCACATATGACACCGTCGACGGCGAGAACTAGAGGCGACAATGGTTTTTCAGATTCTGTAAAAACAATATTTTTTACATATGTAAAATGTATATATTCTAAGTGGAGGAAATTATTATAAGGAAGAGATAAGGGTATAATAGACCATTCTCACACAATAAGTACCCATGTTGCACAAAGTACTCTTTTTGTAACCACTTTCTTAGAAGTGTCTTTTTATGTAATTGACTCTTTTTTTTATTTGCCTATAAACATATTCATGAAACACATTTAAGTAATAGTACTAGGTGACCGGGCTATGTGTGCGGACAAATGACATTCATAAATTTCAATAATATTTAAACCAAAACACTTTAAAGTAAATTGTGTATATGTCGAAGATTTTTTTTCTACTATTTCAAATTTGTGTATTTTCTATATTTTTGTAAAAAATAAATATGATCGTTTAACATTTGTATATGTTAATAATATTAGAAACAAATATATAATATGTGTTTGAACAATATTCACACAAAAATAAATTAAATACTCAATAATTCTTTTTGGAGAATTATAACATATATTGTTATTTAACATTTACAAACATATGTTACAGAAAAGTCACTAATAAAAAACTCTTCGTGTTCTCTAAGTAGTTTGAAAAATAATACATTATTCAACATTTAAACAAATGGTTATCGAAAAGTCACTAATAAAAAACTCTTTATTTTTTTAAGTAGTTTGGAAAATAATACATTGAATTTATTCACTAATTTGCTTTAAAGAATTTATAGTATTAAATTAGAGAGAATGACACATGTTATTTTCACATCAACCAAAAATGATGTTGTGGCAAGCAACTGCAGAGAGTTGACTTTCTTTTATATAATAAATCAGATCGGACACTCAAATATATGTATATAAGAGTGAGATGAAGAACAATCATAATATTAATAAATTAGCATGAATATAGAGACATTACCAACACATATTTTATTTTGGTGATATCAATCCAAAAAGAAGTCAGATTTCAATAATATAGAGACATTACCAACACAAAATCTAGTAATTTCATATTGAAAACAAAAAGACCTTACGCCTTTCAATCTGAAATTACTAGATTTTTTAACTGAAATAGTTAACAAGGATGGCTTTTTTATTGATATTTCATATGTACAATATTTAAATTATAATATATCTTAATCATTATTGATATAAATTTAATTTTTCAGTCAACCAGTGATATTGAGAAAATTTACTCATTATAATATGACAAGATGCAGGTAAAATACTTGATGATGTAAAATAAAAATTCAATTAATTTTAAAGTTTTTAGGCACATAATTGAAATATGTATAAAATTATTTTTGACCATCTTTGGAAACAACCTTCAAATTTTTTTTTGGTTTTAATAATTTTGTTTTACATAGAAAATAAGTTTTAAATTTTAATAGGAAGTTAAATAATCAGCTCATCATGGCACATGGTTGTTCTCTATAGCCATGGGCATTTCAGGATGGGAAACCGTCCCATCCTAAATTTTCAATTATGTTCAAATAATTATTCACTAGGTGATAACTTGAGCAATGCGCATGATGAAAAATTTATAAATAATTTTTTTAAAGATGATTTTAAAATTTGTTAATGTAAAAATAATTTAATCAGTTATATATATATGTGAATAATATAATTTAATATTTCAACTTTTTAACATAATAGTTTTAACTTGTTTTCAAGTTTAAATATTTATATTATTTGGTTAATTTATATGGTTCTATTAACAAACCATATAAATAAAAAAAATATTTATAAATATAGATATCTATTAAAATCACACATATCGAAGTATTATTTATTGTAACCTAAATTATAGTTATAATTTGTTATAATTTTTTTATTTTTTTTATTTAAAATCACATATATCAAAGTCTTTTTTATTGTAAACATATTTTCTGTCTAATCAAAAATATTGTGAAAAAGTATTGTGTATATCATAAATTGTGTATAAATTATATTTTGTTAAATAGTTTTTTTAACTATTTTTTATTCATTTTTAAAAAAGTATTGTAGTATGATGTATATAATAAATCATCACATAACGTAAAATTCGATTTTAAATAATCCAAAATTAAAACATAATTTTCTGGTTATATTAAAAGTAATAAATAGATAAAAGCATATAATGTAATTAGTCTAATCATAAAAAGAAATTTGTATTAAAATAATGGTAGAATAAGTGTGGTGGTGATACATCAGGAAAATGACACCACTGTAAATATTTCAGAAATAAGCCTAATTTCTAAAAATGTTTCTCAATTAATATATAGGAGATTTAAAATCATTTATTTTATTCAAACAGTTAGGTATGGAAAGGGTGTGGAGAGAGAATGAGTATGATATTGAAGAATACCCGAATTACCCGTTTAATAATTTAAAAAAAAAATACATATATTTTTCCAAAATTTTCCGATTTTTTTTGAATTTTCCCAAAATTATTCGAAATATCCATCCCTAAGCATGCGATAAATTTTATGTAGGAATGGAGATGATTAGTAAATTAGTTAATATGTAAGCACAAAATCAAGGATAAAGAGACGCTAAACACTTGCTTTCAGGACATATCTTGTTTTTTCGTTCCTGTTTCTCGCTTACCGAAAGATGTCAATGTCCATGCCTTGTTCATCAGTCTGCGATGAGAAAAAATAAACAAAAATTCAATACATAAATTGAAGAGAGTGATAAGAAAAAAGGATATCTTACAAATGATCAACCGGATTTTCCCATCGTCCATAGATTTTGAATGTGAAATTCGTATTTAGAATTAAAGTGGAAAGAATGAAACTGAATCAATCTATCATTATGTTACTCTTTTTAGGCACAACGTTTGAAACATAAGAGATCGTGCCCCTGTGAGAAATGATGGGTTTAGGATTTAAAATTTATACTATTTCTAGGCACAACGTTTCGTATGAGCAGGGGAGGAGAAGAAGCATTTTCTCGGTTGCTTGTTTGGCTTAGAGGATTAAGTGGATTGCCCGTAAAAGTGTAACTTCTTCAGCGAAATATTTAAATGATGTGGCAGCTTGACAGCAAATATTGTTTTGCTGAGGTAGACACATCCATGAGCCCCAAAGAGCAACTATTATTAGTAATAGATTCACTGTTCTACGTTGTGATTTACTGTTTTTATCCGTTACAGAAATCTTTAAACATGATCTACATGTTACTTTAGAAACAGCAACATATATTTGACAATGACTAAAAACCGGTTTTTAAATATATATAATCCAACCATGGTCTGTATCTGCCCTTTACTCTTATTTGTAATCACCGCAAAGTGACTGGAAACTGTTTACGCCTCATCATAAAAGAAAATCTTGTTTCGGGTGTAGAGGCAAACATCGTAGGAAACAAAACATTCTCGCCAACATTATCACCAGTTATAACCTTAGCTTCAATGACATTATTGCCATTTGAGTAATAAATAGTCTTCTCCCACTACATAAATCATCCTCAAAATCAATGTTTCTTAGTAGCATATATAATAGGAGTTCCAACTTTCAACTTCGAATTGGTTAGGAATACATAAAGCCTTTATATTATTCAAAAACTCCTCAGTATAAATCATATCAGCATGATTGATCGGTCATTATCATCAAAACCATCAGACTGATTAACCTAGTTAACCTATTTTGGGTTTTCTTCTTCTTCTTTCTTTCTTCTGGAGTTTTCTCTCGAGTCTCCTTTTCATTCTTCTTCGTCTTCTTCTTTTTCTTATTCGATCTCATTCTTCTAGGCTTTTATATCGGGTCTCACGTTATTGGTCATGTTGCTTCTTGAGATATCTTTCTGTACTTCTTGTCATAGTCTAGCCTAAGAAATTCAACCGTCTGTTCCACACCAATGCAAAAGAAAGATCCCATTTCTTAACATACATAGCATGAAAGTTTCTCTGGAGATCCACTTTCTGCTTCAGAATTGGAATTGTAAATGGAAGCTCTCATAAGCTTTTAGAAGCTCGTTTCCATAACATTTAAATAAAATCACTTCAAAAACGTGTTTAAAACATGTGTTTTCATTTTCAAAGCTTACATTTCCGTATTAAAAACATGATGTCGTGAAAAAATAAACGATAGAGCTACTTTTAATATATTTCTTATTTTATAGTAAAATATCAAAATTAATATAACATTTTGGCATTTGATACTCTAATTTCGTCTTCTATCTATCAAAATATCGAAAGTGACTAAATTGATTAGATGAATGAGATTATTTTGGAAATTTTGAGTTTGATGATCTTTCTTTCTATAAAAAGAGGTTTATGTGATGTTATTTGATGGGGTTAAGAAAACTGATAATGAAGATGAAGTTTTTGGGTTTATGTATTTGACTTGTTACATTTTTCTGGGTTTTTGTTACTTGGACAAAAATGATGAGCGTATATATCTTTTTTTTTAGTTTGATGACTTTTGTGAATTGAGATATGACGAAGGTTTAATAGTTAACTAGGTGATCGGTTCGCACCCTGTGCGGACTATAATACATTTTATATGTTATATATATGAATAATATTGTCTATTAATTATCATTGTTTGCATACAATTTTCATGTTGTATGAAAAATTGATAGTTAAAATAACTAATGAACAAATGTAAATCGTAAAAGATTCCAATATAAATTGATGATAAAAAATATAAGATAAAAAATATAAAAATGATAATATTATAGTAAGCGAGAAAGATAATAAACACATAACTAATTGTTATAAAATATATGAAAAGCATAGAAATTAAACAAGATTTTGAAACACCTCTTTGTAGACGACGTTCATTGTTTTCTTTTGCACATTCTCTTCTTTGTCTGTGATTAGAACTTTAAATCCAGATCTAGACTTAACTCTGGATAATGCAACATATAGTTGCCCATGAGAAAAAACTGGTCTAGATAGAAACAAACCGACATTCTCAAGTGATTGTCTTTGGCTTTTGTTGATGGTCATTGCGAAAGCTAAAGCTAAAGAAAATTGTCTACGACGCATTCTGAAAGGAAACCTTGTGTCTGGTGGTGTCACATACATCCTAGGGATTAAAACTATTTGACCTATCATTTTCTCATTTCCCGTTATTATTCTATCCTCAACCACATGTTGAGCCATCTGAGTAATAATAAGTCTAGTCCCATTACATATTCCACCCTTAGGATCAATGTTACGAAGACACTAACTGGAGCACCAACCTTTAATTTCAAGCAATGCTTTGGCAATCCAGAAACTTTGATGATATTCAAAAACTCAGTTGGATATTCGACAGATTCCAATGAATCTTTGTCAGAAGGAATAATACTGTCAGAGCTAAGATATACTTTCTCCTCACCTGATATATTAAGATAATATGAATATTAGTAGTAAAAATGTTAAGTAAAGAAAATAAACAAAGCAAAAAAGGATAAATTTATTTTTTTGGAATATTATAATTTGTAATATAAATAATGTAAAAGCATATAATCATTAATATTGTAATAAAAACTATTTGAAATAAAGATGGTTAGTTAACCACAAAATAACATTTCTATGAAAGGTTACTTCCAATAAAGGGTTAAACCATTCAGTGCTTTCTATATGTGTAACTTATGTTTATAATGAATTATAAAATATTTAAAGACTATATAATGAACTAATTTTTTCTCAACTTCCTTAATTATAATAAACTATTTTTTTCAACTTCCCTAATTATAATTGCAAATCTCATAAACGATCATGGAATGTGAATGAAAATTACCTGCAACAATATTTCCAAATGTCGCTCCTTTTTTCTTTGTTAACTCGGTCATAAGATTGTCTAGTTTCATTTTGAACACTCTGCACATAACGTGCACATAACGTCTGGTCTATCCTCTGTAGTTAAATTGCGCCTTTGAAGATATCTCGTAATTTCTGGCCATTTCGTGTTGCAAGTGAACGTGATGAAAAGATCCGGAAATCCAAAATACTTGCAAATTGTCATGGCATCAAGGTAGTGTTGATTCATATATCTTGGACCTCCTGTGAAACTTGCAGGTATATGGATTCTTCTGCCTTTTGTATAGCTTCGTAGTTATTAGACTTTAGCTTTTTCTGATTTAGCCAAACATACCTTAGGCGATTGGATTCTATCATTGTATATGCATCCACCAGAAATTGTTGAAACAATCTTCCTAACCTGGTTATGGTAGGAGATTCTCCTCTTCTCACAAGGATTCGAAATGCAAAGAACTCACGCATAGTTATTGATTTTCGTTTCCTTCCAGTGGTGTCTTCAAATCCAATAGGTATGTCCAATCGAAAGCCATCTTCTCCATATGGAAACAATAGTGAGTATTGTAGTGGCAGATAGGAAGAATGTAGTTCACTAATTCTTTGTAACCTTCCTGATGTAGTCTCGAGGACAATATCACGTGTTTCCATATTTAGAACAAAATCACCGGGTATAAGAGCTGCAACTTCGTCTGCAGTTGGAATGTTGTGTGTCCTTCCATCTGAAGTTCTACCTTCAATCAACCTCAATCTTAACCCACCACTTGCTTGGACATCAAATATCTCCTTTGCTGATCGAAAAGCCTTAACAAGAGGGTTGGAAACGTCTAACATCTTCTTCAAGATAGACACAATTAACTCACTAAGTTTTTCACCGGTTCCAGTCGTAGAACTATATAAAATATGAAAATCAATTGTTAACAGGTTATCATTATATTTACTGAAAAAGAGATAAAACTATGAGCTTTAAAAATAATAGTTTAGAAAAAAAGTGGGGAGAAAATTCACTTACCCATAAGCTTTGATTCGGTTCTTTATTTCATTGAGTATATCGTATATATATAGCTGCAAAAACTTTGGTTGTTCACCAGATTTTGGTAATATATCACCGATACGATGATAATTCTCACCATGCATTTTGTAAATATATGATCCACGACCATTGTTAACAGAATGATCAATCTTCCCTCCTAATGATGTGAAAGAGAACATCATATTGTATGTTCTTATGAACTCTCGAAAATGTTTTCCAAGATCATCTCCTTTGCATAACAACTCAAATAATTTAGTAGGAGGATTTTTAAGGAATGGGAGTACCACTTGTTTACAACACATTGTAAACAGCGGTGGCCTATTTTTATTTTTTTTTCCAATTCTTTCACCATACCACATATAAGCTCCACAACTAAGACAATTATATATCGAATCCACAACTAAGACAATTATATATCGAATCTCCTTCGTCGTAGTAACCTGACATATAACATTTTGTTTTGTTAAAATCCAAACCAATCTTATGTACTGAATAAATATATATTATATACGTCTCTATTCTATTAATTTTTTGTTTACCGTTTAGTTGAATTCCGATGGCAAATAGTTTGAGGTGATACGAAATTTGTTGTAACCTGACATACAACACTGACATTCTCCGAAACCAGATTGTTTAGAGAATGTTCGATATCTTGCATTCTAGAAGAAGACTCACCGACATGAAAATCAGGATCGTATTTTTGTGGTTCATCATCATCATCTTCAGATTCACTTTCCATTATGTATTTGTTGTTATAAGCTGTTAATATGAAAGTGTTAATATAATTTAAAAAAGAGAAAAAAAAACACAATGTTTAGAGCTAAAATTAGTTATAAGCAAACCTTCAGGATGTTCTTCAGCTATGAATATTTTTGAACGATCTCGGATACTGTTTTGGTGGTTTGAAAATTTGTTTCGAACTTCAGCTTGCTTTCCTTTTTGAAATTTCCTTCAAGTTATCTCCAAATTCTTTATCTAAATTCCTTGAGATATTTGTATCTGATTGAGTTCCGTGTATATTTGTCAAATTTGTGAAATCTGAAAAAAATATACGAAATGCATGAAATATTATTGTAATAATACTCCATAGATTGATTTTTGAAGAACCTATAGCATTATGTAATCCATATAAAAAATTATAAAATTATTTAAAAAATCATACATATAATTATATGTTATTATAAATAGCAAACCTGATGGTGTGTTAGTATCACGTTTTTTCTTTGCTTGCATCTTCCTTCTTCTCTCTTGTCTAGAAGTATTAGAGTCATGAACCAAATAATTGGTAACGTTTGATAATGGAGTATTTATCTCTTGCATATATGGGCTAATATTAGATGCATTTCCAATCAAGCACGTTGAAATTTGTTTTCCTCGTCTCCCACCTGTTAGTATACTGGTATCAAGAATAGTAATGAACAACTATAAAATAGTGAAAAATAAAACTAGTACTTCTGTAGAGGTGGTGGTGTAATTGCACTATTAGATCTTTGCAAGTTTGAGTTTTTTTTGGGTCTTCCACCTATGAATCACGATTACAATTGAATTAGTACTTAAATCATAGTAAAATTGTCTTTAAAAAATAAATGAGCACTTAGGTTCAACATCTCACATATTGAAAATCAGATTCTCGTAGAAAAGAAAAGGTTTGCTTTACCTCCTTTGATGATATGAAAATTAAGCAATCATCATCTTCATCAGTTTCTGAGGTATTGACCCTATGATCGCACCAGATTCTTGCCTAATCTGATTGATAAAACATCCGCCTTTGCCTATTACACCTCCAACATTTTCAGCTGGACAGATGAAGCAGATAGAGAACTCTCTTGCATCGGCAAAATCTCTTGACGCAGAGTAATTTTTGTGAGAGCTCGTTAGTGCAGGACTCATTAGTATTCCACCGGATTGATGCAGGCTACTTGAGGATGACAGAAAGTAGTTTTGAAACCGCGACGGGTTATCATAAAGCAGAGAGGCAACTTGGTAAAGAGCTTCTCTAACAGCCGAGGGCTCTCCGATTATCTGAAATTCAACCAACAACGTTCATTAAGCTAAATCAGAAACACAACCGCACTAACTCAAAGCTTGAGAAATCTCTTACACAAATACCTGAAGAAGCTCATCGTGGCTCAATGCTAAAGCACAAACGGGCAGATTATCGTTTATGACACGAATTTGAGCATTGGTTTCATTACGCAGTTTTTGGATCACTTGACCACCTTTCCCAATCAGGCAACCAATTTGATCCGAAGGCACAAGCATCCTCGCAGCAACTGTTTGTATCTCGCTATACTCATCGTCATCATAACCATCACTGTTCGGTTCTTCAGCCACAATCATATCATGGACCTTGAAAAGAGCATCAAAAGCAGGACAAACAAAATCTCCATCATCTTCAATATGATTCGTCTCCTCGCTAGTCGAATATATAGTAACAACACGCTCCTCACAACCAGGCAAAGCCTCGTTTATCTTCATGCTTGCTTTCGTCTCAGACCTTATCAGGCATATGCAGAGGCGTAAGACCATTATCAGCTGTTCCTCGCAAGTACAAACCAGCTGCATTTCCATCCACTTTCTCCTTCTCGCTCCATTGAATTGGCAGCCGCGCAAAGGACACAGGTATCTCATCGTCATCTTCAAAATAATAACCCGAGGCTGATAGAGGAACAGAGTCTTCCTCTTCGTCATCGTCAACGATCGCCATCAATTCCAAATTCCCTGACCTAGAGACGTTTCAAAACAGTGGAAAAAACACAAGCGATCCCAATCATAATCAGCCCGAGAATTATTCTCCACGGCTAGAGAAGAATCAATGCTGAACCGGAAAACGTGAAGGGGAAATTCCAAAATCACACCTTTCTCCTAAACCCTAAAGCAAATCGGAAATTTGAAATTCGAATTAGGGTTCGTCTCAGAAGCCCGAAAACCCAAGAAGAAGGAGAATAAGGATACAGAAGACGAAAACCCAGGAAAGTTTTTGGAAAACAAAAAAAAAACAAGTCCCCAAAGATTCGTATACAAAAAAAAAAATGAGAGAAACTATGACAAAGGAATCGAAGAACTAACGATCACGACTAAGAAGAAGAAGAAGAAGAAGAGAAGCAAAACCTTTGAGAATTCTCTTCTCTTGTCTCTTCTCTCAGGATACTGACTGAATCAAATCAAAAGCGAGCAAGTATCATATTAACAAGTCCCCAATTCAATATCTTTGGCTGATCCTTGACTGTAATCGGAGGATCTTTGGGTGATCTTAAACCAGAACTAAATGGATCGGATGATCGTTCATTAGCTTGGGCGATGTATTTGGATTTTTGGATCTTCGTCCATAGAAATTAGGGATTGAAAAAAAGAGTCGTCGCAATAAGTAGATGACGACGAAAAAAAAGAAAATTAGACATTTCCTTTTTACATACACCTGTTCCGCGTCAAATTTACAGGTCACTAAAAAAATAACACTATCTTTGATTGTGAGGCTGACAACTCAGTTTATTTTAGAAAAAATGTTTGTCAAATTAATAGGAAGAGGATAATTTTGAATTAGATTTTATAGTTAAATAAAAATCTGATTGCAAAGAATCTGAGCATAAAAGGTTAGATTTTGATTTTTACAATTTACATTTGAAATTATAGCCAAATTCATTCAAACTCTTTCACCTCAAAAGAATTATAAAAATCTATCAAACATAAATAACAAAAGAGTTAATTGTTTTATTCAATTCTTTGAATAATAATGGATTTCAAATTCTTTTAATCAAAAAATTATAAATACTAAAACCAATACCATTAGATTTTAAAATCTTTTAATGAAGATATTTCAAATATAAAAATCAATAACACAAAGAATTTAAAATCAATAATTAAATAACAGTAGATTATAAAAACTAAAGAATTAACTTCAAATCTATGATTAAATAACACCTCTTTATACTAAAAATATGAATATAATAATTGATAAGATATTCTATGCACTAATGAATGGGCTTACTTATTTTATTGAATTATATTCCGACCCATTATGTGAAATCAAGTTAAAAACGCTTTCACTCTCTTTTTAGCATTTTGTATGATCGAAATCCTCCTTAAAACATATCGTCGTCCCTTGCACACCAAAAAAAAAAAAAAACGTATCCTCGTCCATGGCTTCTCCTGTGTAAGAATTTTTTTTTTTTCCTTCTCTCTAGTTGATGGGTTTTGTTAGTTTGTTATTATCCAGAAGTTGGGAGTTTTTACTGAATTTGGCCGATTTTGGAATTTTTGGCTTCTGGGATTTTTGGGAAATTGATTATATTATTTTGTTTGTTTCCTTTGATCCTCTTTTGAGACAGTGGTGTACAAGCTCGTCCAGCGTCCCTCGATGCTACATCCGATCCACCCACTCTGTTCGATGGAACCACAAGGTATAAAATCTTCATTTCCTTCTTATGTTTTGCTCAAGATTTATATAATCACTTTTTGTTCTTGAAATCTCCTACTTATATAGTTCTTGTTTTGTGTTTTTTTTGTTTTGTTCTTAATCAACGACCAAAGACTGTACACAAGCTACATTTGCCCATTTGCTCAGCGTGTATGGATCACCAGAAACTTGAAGGTTTAACAGCTTCTCCTTTGTATATTTGGATTAGGTCTCGTCTTCAACATCATCTTTGTCTGTATCAAGAAAAAGATTTGGGTCTCATGTAGTGGAAATTAGTTAACTTCACCTTTCTATAGTCTTACGATTTCTGTTGCTAGACCAAGAAAACTATACACTAGCATCACATGTGTATACTGTGTTTATAAGTATATTAACTTGGAATGAAAACAAGATTTGGTTGGTTTCTTTGGATTGTAGGGTTTGCAGGAAAAGATTAAACTTGTTCCTTTGGATCTTGGGAATAGGCCTGCCTGGTACAAGGAGAAAGTATACCCAGAGAACAAGGTAAAAATCTTATCTATACATGAATTCATATGTTACATTTCATTTTGTTTGTTTTGATCCTTGAATTGGTCAATAGTGGAAAGTTGTCATTATCTTTTGCAGGTGCCAGCGCTTGAGCACAATGGAAAAATCATTGGGGAGAGTCTGGATTTGATCAAATATCTCGATAGCACTTTCGAGGGGCCTTCTCTTTACCCTGAGGTAACATCATTACCATACACATACAGGGTGTTGTTTCCCTTCTTGATTCTCTGATTTCTAATTCATTGCCCGCTGGTGTTAACTCTAGGATCATGCAAAAAGAGAGTTTGGCGAAGAGTTGTTGAAATACACCGATACATTCGTTAAAACTATGTTTGTGGCACTCAAAGGAGACCCCTCTAAAGAAACCGGTGAGACTCTAAACTGTTCAAAGTTTCAGCCTTTATGGGGTGAAAGTAAAAAAAAAAGATATGACCTGGAAATTTTCGTGTTCTTGATGCAGCACCTGTGTTAGATTATCTGGAAAACGCTCTGCATAAGTTCGATGACGGGCCATTCTTCCTCGGCCAGTTGAGCTTGGTAAAAGCCTCTTTGGCCTTTTGTTTCTCCTTTTGTTCGTCTTGAATGAATTGTTTGAATTCTTTTTTTTTTTTTTCTTTCAGGTTGATATCGCCTATATCACGTTCATTGCAATGTTTCAAATCATACTCAATGAAGTATACAAGTGTGACATTACTGCAGAACGTCCCAAACTATCAGCTTTGATCGAGGTATATATATATAACTATATAAGCAATCTTCCATGAAGTCAGAAAAGATTACACTTTTCTTCATTAGGAATTGATACTAAAGTGATTGATGCTATGTTTGCAGGAAATGAACAAGATGGATGCCTATGCACAAACGAAGATCGATCCCAAGGAGATTGTTGAGATTTTCAAGAAAAAGTACATGGTAAGTCTTATAGTTAGGCTTGTAGTTTGTTTGATTTACTACCACTTGATTTTATCGGATCCAAACATGTGAGTTGCTTCATCATTTCTTGAAGGAGAAGCTATGCCTTTAGTAATATGGCTGTCTAAGTGTGAATGTTTGTTACTTTGGGTCAATTTCGGTCCTGGGAATGACAACCGAGTAGCATCCGGTTCACACGCAAAGCAAGCTTTCTCCAATGGGCGTTTTGTATCTTAAAAGCGTTTGAAATGCAAACGCCCTGTGTTCTTGCAGTAAGGAAATTCCGGTTTTCCAAATCTGAGTCTTATTCCGGTTTTATTCTTGCAGTAAGGAAGCACTAAGCAGTATAGTGAACCGGACCAAACCACCTGGTATGGATATGAAGTAAGAAGAATCACTTGTGATGTAATAAGATATGTGCTTAAACTTATATGCAGCAACAGCTTGATCTGTATTTTACTGTTCATCAATAATCAATGTTAACATCCTCCAATCACATTATTATCTATTAAACACAGATGATAATCAAAACCTGAAGCATTAAAAGTGTTGAAGCTAGAGTATATAATGAGATATTGTCACATTTCAAAGCAAATGCTACATAACATTACATGTGAAGACCATCACCTACAAACAACGTTATATACCAGCCTCTATATGGATCTTTCTCTTCTTATGCGTATCAACACACAGCACTTTAGCAATACTTTTATACTTAAGTCTGCAAATTACCAGGGGGAGTTTAGCACTTTATGCGTATCAACGTTATATACCAGCACTCTATATGGATCTTTCTCTTCTTATGCGTATCAACGTTAAAGCAACAACGATTCTTGTGAGTGTTACCAGGGGGAGAGCCCTACAATTGGATGGTTCTCCAGATGCAGCAAGAGAAGCCACCGTGTTGCTGTCAAATTCTTTAATTCATTAAAATCTTTTTGAAACCAGTGTTGTTGCTTCCAAAAGCTCTATCAGATTCACCGGTTCTCTTTTCCTACCGTTCTTTATCCAATGATCTGTGGCCTCGCGGTTGCTCCGCACCATCAAATCCACAAGCTCGTCCTCTTTTTCAAGATGCGAGACAAAACTCGCAAGCTCCTGTCTCGAGCTCGGATTTGAATCGGACGTTTCTGACTCGACGTGAGAGATGGTACTCAGTTATCCTGATGGTGAGATAACAGCAGAGCAAGATTATACTCACACAATAGACAAATATGAAACAGATGATTTTTCTTCCAAACAATGTCACATATTATATCCCTATACAAACAACTAACATCCAGCGTTTAGCATCATGTGCAAACTTCATGCATCTGTGATCTTTGAGGATCGAAAGGCTTAAGGGACGACATTGTTTCTTCTCGAAGAACCACTTTGTCCAGTAACTCTCTACTCTAAACTCATCTTTGTAATACTTTTTTCCTCTGATCGAACACCTGAAATTCACGGCCGCGAACCATCTGATTGCATACCGCACTAGATAAATGTATGTATTTGAACTTACCTCGCCTTGATGCTTAGCCATCTCCTTAAGCCCTTCAACAAAAGTTCGGATACTAGTGATACCTCCCTCTTCTCCCAAAGGCGTTCTTATGCTCTGAGCCCTAGTGGAATCGCTCCTGCAAGAAGACATAGAATCATTTCTCGACAGGCTAGAACCAAACTCTAAATCATGAAACACAATCTTGTGACTCTCTGGTCTTCCCAGGAAGTTTGTTCCTAGGTTTTCAGGCGGAGTGCTCGTGCCTGGCACGGTCTCTCTGCGGTTCCAGCTTCTCATCCTCACGTTTTGGCCTACACTCATTTCACCATTAGCATCCTCACTACAGCCTAAGACGTTTTTAGGTTCTACTCTCTCGTCTTTGTGGTTGTTAGAATAGATTGTGGCTAATTCCTCAATCTCAATGCATTAAACTTCTCTGCAATATTCTTTTGATGGATCTTCTGAACGCCTAGGCAGCTCTTCATCGAGATCATATTCGTCAGAGGAAGACCAAACATAAGCTTTAGCTATTGAAAACAATGTCGACATTCCATTTTATATGAAACTCCTTATGTATAAATTGACCACGCCTGATGTCGCAAGCTCACGCTGTAGTTGCTTCAACAGAGCCTTGTCTGACATAACCACATTTATCCGCGCCTTTGTGGTAACTTCCTTTTCACAACAAGCAAACAAGAGGGCGTTCCTCGTTAGCTCTACATGACTCCTCGCTGGGCTCAGAGTGTTGATGATGGCGATTCTTGAATTACCCTCACCCCCCAAGCATGGTTGTAGAATTCGCGTGAGCTTGGAGTCTCTAAAGTTGATGTGCCCTTTTCTCCCTTACTAGATCACCCGAGGTTCGATTATGGGAAATTAATCTAAATATGCATGCGAAAGACAGCAATATATAAGGATGTTTTGTTCACACACCTAAGTTTATGGATCATAGTTCCAAGAGTCAGTAAGATTTGATTCCTTGAGCCTTGCACAAACTGACATTTCATGCGATACACGCTCACTTCCCGCCAGATCAATGAAATTCTGCCTATATAGAAGAAGATGGACATGACAACGGTTATTAGAAAA
Organism: Alliaria petiolata; assembly: GCA_020283515.1. Classification (NCBI taxonomy): domain Eukaryota; kingdom Viridiplantae; phylum Streptophyta; class Magnoliopsida; order Brassicales; family Brassicaceae; genus Alliaria; species Alliaria petiolata. The sequence goes on from JAHZTW010000001.1 coordinate 67,210,634, forward strand.
CTTTAGGATCTAACGTAAAAAGGTTGTTTAGCTTTGCAGATGAGAGCATACCACGAACTCACGAGCAGAGCTTTCAACTGTCTAAAAATTAACACTTGTACACTCATAAATTAACAAACAAAAACTCAATATCCCATGATCGCCATTACAGCTCCATGATTCTTGTCAACAATTAAATTTCATCAACAATAATAACTAAGTGAAATTAAGCATCATCAGGAAGCGAAAAAAGAGGTAACACAGAGAATGGAATTTTTCAACTCGGACTGACGGATCTGAGCCGTTCGATATCCGTCACGGCGCAAAACACAGCCGCTTTAACGATGTCGATGGAAGATATGCCTTAAATTCTCAAAGACTCGGAACAAGGAGGATATGGATTGAGAAGAAGGGAAGGACGTTGGAGAAAAGAGTTTTGATAAATGATGGGATTCTCTCCTCTTTGTGGCTGTAACAAGTGCGTAAAATTGTCTGCTTCCCATTTTAAATAACAAAATTTGGTAGGTTCTGTTTGGTTTTACCATTCCAATTTGTTATTTAAGACGCGGACACTTGTGTGGACTCGAGCTCTTACAACACAATGTTGGTTGTTCACCAAACTCGAGCTCTTAAAACACACATGTGGGCCCATCATTGACGACATCGCTATCAAGAAGCTCTTTACTCCTGATCAACCCAACGGTAAACTCTCTTGGTTAGAGTGTACAACAAGAAGTGAAGGCAAATGAACCATTGTGGGGTATGACTTCGAAGCCAAGGGATTGTAAAGGTCACTGATACATAATGAACGATCATGATCGTTAGAGAAAATCCACTACCCACGTGCACTTCCTATATGTCTCGATTCAACGAGCTCTTGATGAGGAAATGTTTGGTCCGAGACTGTAACCATCTCTTCCTTGGACGGATAAAAAAAGAGGACATCTCTGATGTCGCTATCCACCGGGAGTTATTCCTTAAGGTAGCGCCAATCGTCAAATACAGATTATATATTGAAGATGAAAACCAACGAAAACTCATCTTGTGTATCTGCAAGAATCAAGTAAATAAACCACATACTCTTAAAAAATGTCTTTTGTCTTTATTTATTGAAAAAGTTTCATCATTTGAATCGAACTAAAAACAAAACAAACTCGCAAGAGAGAGGGAAGGAAAGAGAAGCTTGACTAGGGCATGATTCCAAGAAGAGGGTTTGGAGAGTCCGATGAAATGTCGTGACATTGTTGAAGATATCCACATAGAAATTCTAAATTAAAACTGATGTACTATTAGTAGATGGTATATGAAGGAGTTGTAGTGGAAGTGTTCGACAATGTGCGTCACGAACTAAAATAATAGGTCAAAGTCAAAACATTTCTCAAATAAGAGTAAACAATAATTTATTTCTAATTTAACCTCAGTATTTTATATTACTACAAATTAAGCCTTATATTTTGAAAAATAAGAATCGCTCCCTTAATATCAATCTCGGTGATAATATGATAAAAATTGTCCAAATATCATAAATTTATGTGTTGTTTTGAATAAGAAACCGTTCTATACTTTTATTGTTCAAGAATAAACAAATTTATGTTTTGTTACAATAAACATAATCTTGTAAAAAACTAATATAATCATAATTTTTTGAGTTTTTAATGATATTGTAATAAACATATTTATCCAAACTTATAATCGTTCAGTCGAATTTCATTTGCTTCGCCAACTCCACCACGAGCTGCTTTACCTCCAATACACCTTCTAAGAAGTCAAAAAATTTGTCATTCACTATCTTCACGAAACTATTTTTCACTATATCAATAACGTTTTAGTGGTATTTTTTGGAGATTAGAAAATGCTTAAAGATTTTTACGAATAGCTTAGATGATATCATATGAATACTTATTTAGGAGAAGATGATTATGGATCATGATGTTTTTCCAACTCCAAAAAATTGTTTCATCAAAATAGAAACTATAATACAAATGGAAACATGTGCTGAATCCGTATATAGAGAAAAAAAAATAAAAAAAAAAGTTGTAATGATTTTTTCACACAAAATTATCTTACTTGATTAAGAAGATTGAATTGCTCTCATCGGTGATAGTGGTGACATACCTCATGTCCCTGATTCTTTGTCTGGCGAAGTTAAGGATCTTTTTTCCAAGTACTTACAGAGAGACCCTGACCAAAGGTGGATTGTTGATTGCTTGCTCAAACATCCGTTTGTTCGTTGTTACATCTACTTTGAATATGAGGAGGAAGAAGAAAATCAAATCCAAGAAGAAAATGAAACAAGAGATGAAAATGTATAACCATATTTAGAAGAAGAAGAAATAGGAGTTGTAGGTAATGTAGAAGCACATGAACAACATTTAGTAGAAGAAGAAGAAGAAGAAGAAGAAGATGATGATGATGATGATGATGATGATGATGATGATGATGATGATGATGATGATGATGATGAAATGGGATTTATAGATAATTTATAAGCATTTGAACCATATGTAGTAGAAGAAGAAGAGGAAGAAGCAATTGAAATAGATGAAGAATATCCTAAAGAGAATTTTGAAGAAGATCTATTAGACGCTACAAGAAGATGTACATGTCAATTTAATCAGTTGTAGATCTTGTTCTTTTATTTTTTTTGAAATTTTTTATATTTCCTCTACATAATATAATGTAGGATTGGTAAAGTCTTCAATCCTATTTTTCTATTATGGATCATAATATTTTTTCAAACTTCAAAAAATTGTTTCAATGAAATAGAAGCTATAGCACAAATGGAAACATGTGATGAATCCATATATAGAGAAAAAAATTGAAAAACTGGAAAAGACTATAATGATTTTTTACAAAAAAAAAGCTGTAATGAAATTTTCACATAAAATTTGCTTCTTTTTCCTCGCAAACAAACTCGAAAAAATACTTGATAGATAACCAAAAACAGAAATCTCTTTGTTACAAGAAATCATTACATTTTTTCCAGTTTTCCAATTTTTCTCTTCTATCTATGGATTCAACACATGTTTCTATTTGTGTTCTAGATACTTGCGGCAGACTTTGCCTTCTAGATCCAATGGAGAGAGCATTTTGAAATAACTTATTTTTTATATTCTAATGTGTTTTGAAATATGTTGTTATTAGCACTTTATATAGAGGACCACCATACCTCTTTTCAGATTTTCACCGTACTCTTTTCAGATTTCAAAAAAAAAAAAAAAAGTTTCGATCATTTAAGACCACCATACCTCTTTTCGGATTTCCACTATATTTTTATCTCAGATTTTACTCATGTTATCATATATAAAATAAAAAATTTAAAATATAATTCTATACACTTCCCAATCATTTAAGTTAGTCTTGCAAAATTTTGGGACGATTTTCCGTTCGATCTCGTACCCGTTCCAAATTTATATTTTGTTACAACAAACATAATCTTGTAAGAACTAATATAATCATAATTTTTTGAGTTTTTAATGATATTGTAATAATCATACTTATCCAAATTTATAACCACTGAGTCGAGTTTCATTTGCTTCGCCAACTCCACCACGAGCTGCTTTGGGACGGTTTTCCGTTCCATCTCGTACCCGTTCCAAATTTATGTTTTGTTACAACAAACATAATCTTGTAAGAACTACTATAATCATATTTTTTGAGTTTTTAATGATATTGTAATAAGTATACTTATCCAAATTTATAACCGCTGAGTCGAGTTTCATTTGCTTTGCCAACTCCACCACGAGCTGCTTTGTGACCAATACATCTTCTAAGAAGTCAAAAAATTTGTCACTCACTATCTTTTCGATTTTTTTTTTCTCACTATATCAACAATATTTTAGTGGGTATTTTTTGGAGATTATAAAATATTTAAAGATTTTTACGAATTGCTTAGATCATATGAATAGTTATATAGGAGAAGATGATTAGGATCATGATGTTTTTTCCAACTCCAAAATACTGCTTCATCGAAATTGAAACTATAGCACCAACGGAAACATGTGATGAATCCATATATAGAGAAATAAATTGAAAAAAGCTACAATAAATTTTTTTATTTTTTTTTCTCGCAAACAAACTCAAAAAAACACTTGATAGATAACTAAAAACAGAAATTTCTCAATTATAAGAAATCAATGCAATTTTTTCTAGTTTTTCAAAATTTCTCTTCAATCTATGGATTCAGCACAAGTTTATATTTGTGTTATAGTTTTTATTGCAGTAAAACAATTTTTTGGAAGATTTAAAAATATTTAAATATTTTCTCGAATAGCTTAGATGATATCATATATATACTTATATATGAGAAGATGATTATGGATCGTAATATTTTTTTCCAGCTCCAAAAAATTGTTTCATCGAAATTGAAATTATAACACATATGAAAACATGTGCTGAATCCATATATAGAGAAATGTTTTTTGAAAAATTGGAAAATTGGAAAAAAAACTGTAATGAATTTTTCATACAAAATTGCACAAATTTGCTTATTTGTTCCTCGAAAAAATATTTGATAGATAACTAAAAATAAAAATCTATCTATTACAAGAAATCATTACAGTTTTTTTTTCTTTTCAGTTTTCCAAATATTTTTTCCTATCTATGGATTCAACATAGATTTCTATTTGTGTTCTAGATACTTACGGCGAAAGTTGCCTTCTAGATCCAATCGAGAGAGCATTTTTGAAAAAAACTCATTTTTAACTATTAAAAAACTAATTGATAATATTATTTTCTTACATTGCGAAGGGCTTTGAGCGTTACTGAGTATGCAAAAGATATTGCAAATGGGTCTGTTTCGATCAACTCATACATAAATTGACTATATGCTTCGGGGTGTCGGCCAAACCTGCCAAAAACTCTGAGACCATGGAGCCCGGTCTACAGTAGTTTATTTTAGGCTAAATTAATAATAAAAGTGTATTGCAAACAATTACAATAATAAAGAGTGAAATTAAATCGTACCAATTTTCTAGGAAGATGATTGAGCAGCCCCTTCTTGTTTATGTAATCAAAAGCATGATTAAGATTGAACAATGTTTCTTTACCGGTCTTCTTTTACAGATAAGATGCCATGTCTCCCGGACAAAATTCTTGGTGGAGAGTCAACGCTCTCTCCTTGTTGTAAATGGACTGGAGAAGGCGACAAAATATAACTGAGACGCAAGTGGCTTTGGAAAAAAACATAAAACATGTCAATAACAAAAAAAACGACCAAACTAATTAATTAATTTAAAAGAAATTATACCTCCAAATTGTTCAACCACAGGGCCAACAACACCGAGAGAAATTTTTTGATCATTGGATATTTGGGACCCATCGCCAAATTTCTATAGAATACGAAAAAGAAAAAAACAATTATTATATCATCTAGATCCAATCGAGAGAGCATTTTTGAAAAAAACTCATTTTTAACTATTAAAAAACTAATTGATAATATTATTTTCTTACATTGCGAAGGGCTTTGAGCGTTACTGAGTATGCAAAAGATATTGCAAATGGGTCTGTTTCGATCAACTCATACATAAATTGACTATATGCTTCGGGGTGTCGGCCAAACCTGCCAAAAACTCTGAGACCATGGAGCCCGGTCTACAGTAGTTTATTTTAGGCTAAATTAATAATAAAAGTGTATTGCAAACAATTACAATAATAAAGAGTGAAATTAAATCGTACCAATTTTCTAGGAAGATGATTGAGCAGCCCCTTCTTGTTTATGTAATCAAAAGCATGATTAAGATTGAACAATGTTTCTTTACCGGTCTTCTTTTACAGATAAGATGCCATGTCTCCCGGACAAAATTCTTGGTGGAGAGTCAACGCTCTCTCCTTGTTGTAAATGGACTGGAGAAGGCGACAAAATATAACTGAGACGCAAGTGGCTTTGGAAAAAAACATAAAACATGTCAATAACAAAAAAAACGACCAAACTAATTAATTAATTTAAAAGAAATTATACCTCCAAATTGTTCAACCACAGGGCCAACAACACCGAGAGAAATTTTTTGATCATTGGATATTTGGGACCCATCGCCAAATTTCTATAGAATACGAAAAAGAAAAAAACAATTATTATATCATAATTTACGCATGTACTTACATTCAATATATTTGGGACTCGTCACCAAATTCCTACAGATACAAAAAAAACAATTACTATAGATAATTATATAGGAGAAGATGATTACAGATCGTGATATTTTTTCCAACTCAGAAAAATTGTTTCATCAAAATTGAAATTATAGCACATATGGAAACATGTGCTGAATCCATAGAGAAAAATTTGAAATTTTGGAAAATTGGAAAAAAGCTGTAATGTATTTTTTACAAAATTAATTGCACAAATTTGCTTACTTTTCTCGCAAACAAACTCAAAATAAACACTTGATAAATAATCAAAAACCAAAATCTCTGTGTTACAGAAATCATTACAGTTTTTTTTTCCAGTTTTCAAAATTTTCTCTTCTATCTATAGATTCAACACAAGTTTCTATTTGTGTTTTAGATACTTACGGCGGAACTTTCCTTCTAGATCCAATCGAGAGAGGGTTTTTGAAAAACTCATTTTTTTTTCTTGTATGTTTGGAAATATGTTGTTATTAGAACTTTATATAGAGTGCCACCATGCCTTTTTCCAGATTTTCACCATACTTTTTCAGATGTCATCAATCATAAAAAGAAATTATTTAAAAATAAAAGTTCCAATCATTTAGGACCACCATACCTCTTTTCAGATTTCCACTATACATTTTCAGATTTAAAATCATACCTCATTTTTTGCCGACTCCACCGTGAGTTGCTATTCAACCGATACCCCTTCTAAGAAATCAAAGTCACTCACCCTCTTCAAGGAGAACTTTTTCACTATCTCAATAATACTTTGAGATTTTGGAGATATGTTTTTCTTTGCTGATTGAAACGCTAAGGGGTTTTACGTGGTTTAGATGATATAATCATATGTATGCTTATATAGGCGAAATGGTTGTACATCGTGATGCTTTTCCAACCCAATTTTTTTTTTTACTAAAATAGAAACTAGAACACAAATGGAAATCTGTGTTGAAACCTTAGGTAGAAGAGAAAAAATTGAAAAACTGGAAAAAAACTGTAACGATTTCTTGTAACAGAAAGATTTATGTTTTTAGTTATTCATCAAATGATTTTTCCGAGTTTGTTTGCGGGGGAAAAAAATATTTGGAAAAAACATCACGATCCATAATCATCTTCTCCTATATAAATATCCATATGATATCATCTAAGGTATTCGTAAAAATCTTTAAATATTTTCTAATCTCCAAAATAATACCACTAAAACGTTGTTGATATAGTGAAATTTTTTTTTGAAAAGATAGTAAGTGACAAATTTTTTGACTTCTTAGAAGGTGTATTGGTGGTAAAGTAGCTAGTGGTGGAGTTGGTGAAGCAAATGAAACTCGATTCAACGGTTATAAGTTTTGATAAGTATGTTTATCACAATATCATCAAAAACTCAAAAATTATATATTAGTTTTTTACAAGATTATGTTTGTTGTAATAAAACATAAATATGTTTATTCTTGAACAATAAAAGTATATAACGGTTTTTTATTCAAAACAACACATAAATTTATGATATTTGGAAAATCTTCATCATATTATCACCGAGATTGTTATTAAAGGAGCGATTCTTATTTTTTCAAAATATAAGGCTTAATTTGTAGTAATATAAAAATAGTAAGGTTAAATTAGAAATAAATTATTGGTTACTCTTATTTGAGAAGTGTTTTGACTTTGACCAATTCTTTTATTCGTGATGCATATTGTCGAACACTTCCACAACTTCTTCCTTAACCATCTACTAATAGTACATCAACTTTATCTTCAACAATATCACGACATTTCATCGGACTCTCCAAACACTCTTCTTGGAACCATGCCCTCGTAAAACTTCTCTTTCCTTCACTTCTCTCTTGCGAGTTGGTTTGTTCTGTTTTTAGTTCGATTCAAAGGATGCAACCTTTTCTATAAATAAAGACAAAAGAGATTATTTTTAGAGAATATGGTTTAATTATTTGATTCTTGCAGATACACAAGATGAGATTTCGTTTTTTCATCTTCAATACCTAATCCGTATTTGACGCTTGGCACTACTTTAACGAACGATCTCCCGGAGGGTAGCGACATCAGAGATGTCCTCTTGTTTGATACGGCCAAAGAAGAGATGGTTACGGTCTCGGACAAAACATTTCCTCAAGAGCTCGTTGAATCGAGACAAATAGGAAGTGCACGTGGATGGGGGATTTTCTCTAACGATCATGATCGTTCATTATGTATCAGCAACCTCTACAATCCCTTGGCTTCGATCTCTGTTGGACTATTGTGAAGCTGGAAAATCTGGAAAATTCAAATCTGATGTATTCCAAGAGAGACCGAAGCTTCTACTTGTCTGGTCCTGGTGGCAACTCCTTGTACTCATGGGAGCTTCACTTGAAGAAGAACAAAAGCCCTAAGCTCCATGAGTTGATGTTCCGTGACCTTCTCGAGTTGGATGATTCCGAGTGGAAGCTGTTGGGTTGGTGTTGCAGGACAGAACACCTGGTGGACTCAGTCTCCAGTGGCGAACGTTTCCTTGTCAAATGGTATATAATATACATTCTAGTCAGTATGAATCTTTTCACATAATTGTTTCAATGGCTTATATATGTATTGTTGTTTGTGTGCAGGTACGCACAACGCTTCTTTTCGTTGAGTCATGAAGGAACTAACAACACGACGAGGCTGTTCATGGTGTTTAGAGAGAAGGCGACGATGGAAAGAAGATACATGTATTACACAGAGGAAATTGGAGATGTTTGCATATTCCTTTCAATGAGCGAGGCTTTCTACGTCGAGGCCAGCTCGTGAAATGGACTCAAGCCTAACTCCATCTATTTTATAGGCCATGGCTTTGGTATTTACAATCTCGCCGACACAACAATCCATCATTTTGAAGCTCTTGAAGGTGGCACCCACTTCTTTTAAGGACCCGTACTGGCTTCCTCCATCTGGCATATAGTGCCCCTTCCATTGCTGTGTTTTGGTTTAATAACTCTGTAATTATCTCAAACAATGAGTTCCCAATTTTTTCACTAGAACACCAATTAGATACGTTCTCTTTCATTCATATAGTAACATGCTGCTTTTGATAGAAGAGTGAGTGAATGGCATTGTCAAATCAAAGTTGCGTCAATTTATGAACGAATAAGGACTTTAAATTATGAGAATGATGCCATTATTTACGCATTATATACATATATGAGTGCACATTAAAAAAAGTCCATGAAAATATGTGAACAGTTTTGAAGTTAAACTATATGAATCTACAGGTGCAATTCAAGCTACCATTCTGTATTTAGGAGATGGCATGGACCTGACCCTTTTCGCTCCTTCGAGAGAAACCGCTATGGTGCCAATGAGGGTTTCCCAAGATACTGATGTCATTCTTCTGGAGTTCCCTTATTCAATCTCAGCATCCTTATAGCTGCATTTGTTAATGGTATTGCAACAATATCATAGTCTTTTGGTTCCTACCATAACCATAATTTTTTTGCATATGGCAAACTATAAGAAAGTATACCTTTAGGGCCTTTAATAACTTCATGTGTGCTTCTTCCACTGTCTTTTGACCTTTTTTGAGTTGCATCTTGAACATGCAGCCACCAATGCTCCATGAAAAAAAAAACTGATCTTGAACATTTTTTTGCAATAACAATCACATCACAAATGCTACTTCAATTATCAATCACACACCAGATTTTTCCAGGTCCAGTTTCCACCTCGAGAAATCGGGATAACAATATCAATGGTAAAGTTTTCACGGGAAGAACAATATCTACAATCCCAAACAACAAAAATTTATGTCAGCAAGAATAGTTTGATTCAGCAAAAAACATAAACAAAGAAACTGCTCTTGACTGGACATACATAACTACTCACTGACAAGTGTAATCGTCTCAGAGTTAAATGTTTTTACGACTAAGTGAGTTTTTCACTCTTCTTCTTTTGACAACCTGAAGCAGATGTGGAACCTGAAGCAAGACGAGAAGTAAGCTTCTAAGTAGTAAAAGAAAGAAAGAAAATCAAAAACTCATTGTTCTACTACATACCCTTAATACAACATGTATATAGAATGAACCACTAGGAGAACTAACAGTCTGATCATAATACCCCAGAACATCGGCCTAGACACGGAAGTATATAAAAATACAAAACCTGAATCAAGGATTCTTATGCGTTTCCAACACAATTACGTATCAAAAATTTGGTTTAAATGCTTTTGGCCTGACCTTATCCATGAACTCCATACATATTGCCCGCTTCCAGCAAACCTCATTGACCGGCCTAAAGTGACCGACAAGAGGCAAATGATTCAGCTTATTGTTTAGTGTACACAATACAACCACATTTCAACTAGCCAATTCAAGTATAGTTCACTGTGATTCATGACAAAAAAAAAATCAGCTTATTGTCTAGTGTACACAATACCACCAAAATTATTATTGTACTACCAAAATCAATTCAACTCAAGTATGCATCAACTTGAACAAAGAGAGAGCTCAAACTCATCAATGTACTGTGATTCAGGACAAAAAAGAAGTAAATGACGAAAATTGCATGGAAGACGACTCCACATGATGAAAGACCTGCTTGTGAGTTCGTGGTATGCTCTCATCTGCAAAGCTAAACAACCTTTTTATGTTAGATCCTGAGGTTGTCATGTCCATCTTCTTCTATACGCGTAGAATTTCATCGATATGGCGGGAAGTGAGCGTGTATCGCATGAAATGTCAGTTGATCTTAGAAATCCTATTGTAACCAACTCTGTCTTGCTGTACGGTTGGTTTTCAGGAATCCTGGCATGGAAGACGAACTCACAAATCAGATTTTACTTAATTCAACCGTACTTAAAGGAGCTGAAACCAGAGGAGAAATACATGAAAAGCCTTACACATTCTCTTCAAGGTGATATACTCTACATTGTTTTGCTGTTTTGAAATATATATTTTTTTATCTCAGATGTTCTAGTGGCAATCTCTTCATGCTGGAATTTTATGGATTATGGTGACCAAATTGAGGCCGTTTGTTCATTCATTCCTAAAAGAAGCTAGTGAGATGTTTGTAATGTATATATACACAATGGGAGTTAGGCCATATGCACAACAGATGAGCAAGCTGTTGGACCCGAAAGGAGAGTACTTTGGCGATCAGATCATTTGTCGAGACGATGGCATGGTGAAACATCAAAAGAGTTTAGATGTGGTGCTGGGACAGAAAGATCTGTTATATAGTTGAGAGGTTGCACCATCCAGACAAATCTCATGAACAATGCAGAGTAAATGCACATCGCTTTACAAAATAAATAAAAAGAATCAAAAGATGCAATGAGAGTGGCTTAGCTAATAGTAGCATTCACAATAATATTTCAACACGGTCTCTTTTCTCTGACCTGAAGACATGTTTCCAGAAATCTTTTTTTTCTCTTCGTTTTGTGTACTAAGGGGCTAACCCATCTACTTAATCGGGCTGGACGTGAGGGACTTAAGAACGAAATCCATTTCACCTTGGATGGACCGGTGATCCATCATTTGCTTTTTGCAGATGATATGTGTAAGACGAGTGAAGATCAATGCAAGACCATTCAACAAATTTGTCTCAAGTATGAAGGGGTCACAAATCAGATTATTAATCTATCCAAATAATTAATTACGTTTGGAACTAAGGTGGATGAAATTACAAAGTCTAAGGCCAAAGAAGTTTTGGGTATCCTGATTGAAGGTGGAGCATGAACCTACGTAGGCCTCATGAGTGCTTCAGTGGCTCGAAAAGGGAGATGTTAGCTTACATTGAATACGAGATGAACGCTCATATAACAGAGCAATACACTAAAAAGAAGAGTGGTAAAAAATAGAGAAAAAGGCGGAAATCACACGCCATAACAAGTCTCTTAAAGGATCCAATCTAACCAAGTCGGGCCACCCAATGCAAGTTAAGACTGAAATTGACTACAAAATTCATTTTTAGCAATATTTTGAGCAACTGAGTTGGAAGTACGAGACACCAATTCGAAAGAGAAATAAAAAATTTGTACAACCACTTAAGAAATTAAGTGCATTAACTATATGTACCTTTACCATTCCAACAATTCTGAGAAAGACTCAATTGTTAAATGGTAGTCTAAATCAATGATAACAAAGTTATAATGCAAATATCTCAAACTTTAAATGGTCCACAGTACCATACGAAGTTCTACAAGTAATCCATTCTCTGATCAAGTGAAATTTTTTTGCATGTAAAAGAACAGCACCCAAAAGATCTCTCAATAGCCACCACTCATCAAGATATTGTTCCTCCATAATTAATGGATATTGCATTTGACACTACATGAAGGCGGAGGAGACCAACAAGAAGATAATAAGAAAACTTGGCTGGGACATGCATTGTCTCCTTCTATTATTGTTTGAGAATTAATATTCGTCCATAACTTGCTTTTTGAAAATTTTGTTCACAACTCGTCCAAGATCTTATTGCTTACCTAAAAATAAGATATTGTTGTTCTTCCAAATAAAAATTTGTGGGACGGAAAATCATATACATTTCGGACAATTTCTATGCTCCATCAAGTCAAAAAGAAAAGAACAAATACTCAAAAGACGTTGTTGAGAAACAACCAAAAAGATACAAGATGTTTGCCTATTGCAAGATGTATCGAGCATATGTACATTCAAATAAGACATGACAAATTGTCTCAGGTTCTATACTACATCTTGGACATGTAATATTCATTGGAACTCCTTCTGATTGTAGACATTCTGAAACCGGAAGAGATCTAGACTAATCTCCCTATAAATACATTCAGTTTTTGGAAGTCTTAATCTTCCAAACTCTAGACTTCAAACATTTAACTATCTGATTATTCTCACTTCTAACTGGGTTTAAGAAAATGTCATGATTTGAAACTAACCATTACCCACTTTTTATCATAAATATTCATGAAATATGGACATATAAAACAATACAAAAGAGCATAGAAAGGATTCTCATTGCATCTTCTTGAGGAAACAGTTTTGAAATCAACTTCATAAGCCATTGCAAGTCTTAATTTATCAGACTAACAATCGATAGGTTAAGATCTATGAATTTATGTTTCTTGCAAGGCCTTCTAATTCTATGATGCTTATCCATAGCCCATTTATCAAGTCAAACTTTGGTGATTTCTCAATTTTCATGTTTCAACAAACCACGAGAAATAAGCTCTCTCCCATGAAGTACACAATGCCATACATATAAAAATAGTGTACTTTTGCCACATTCCAAAAGGGATGGAGAAATGAAATAGTCGCCACAATAGTCCACAGATGCCAACAAAAGAATATAGTTCATCGAGAATCTTTCATGCTTGCTTTGCGAATAATGCTTGATTGAAATGACCTATGTATCAAAAACCTAAATCATACTCTTATGAGTTATACATATTTTGCCAAAGACATCCAATTTTTTTTTTCACAAGCATTCTAATATAAGATAGTTATAGCATTTATGATTAGGGATTTTAGGCTCAGTAATCATAAAAGACATGTAAATAAACTATTTTACCATATCAAAAAGGATGCTACAATATTCTATGCATAATGTGTAATAATGCCGAGTTAATCCCTATAAAAAGAAAAAGAAAACGTTCGTATCTTATAGGGTGATGACGTATGCACGCAAAATGAGTTTTGTGCAATTAATGGCCATGTGGGTGTAAAACGAGAACCGTCGGTAAAGTGGAAGAGAAAATATGATTTCAAAATTACAATCAAATATATTAGGTTTCTCAGGAAACGCAGACTCGGAGAGAAACATTACAGCTCCATTTTCAAAATTTAGGGTTTGTACTAAGGCGGAGATTTTTGGGAATGCATATACAAATGAATAAATTTAGAAGACACGCTCGAACTTTGAAAAAGTAACCAACTGCGCCGTTTAATTTTATTCTTTATTTGGTTTTGATCAATAAAAGTATAACCAGAATCAACGTTGTTGCAGGGGTTGCGCCTTTCCAGAAAGACAATTTTTGGTTATAAAGGCGATTTCGGGAGAAGGTGAGGTAGATTAAATGGTGTATGTGGTTTCTAGATATTTATTCATTCGCAGAATGAATGAGTACTTGTAAATTGATTTGTGACTATGTAAAACTAAAGTTGATTGATCTGCTAAGTTGTTTCTGGTTTGTGAAATGTTGATGGCAAATGGATGTTTAGGTAAATTGTGTAGACATATGATGCAATTTTTGTGTTTGTATGTAATATATATGGTGTGTATGTTGAATTTGTGGATATACTATTAGTTCGAGATTTGTAGTGTGGCATGTGTAATTGTGTAGTCATACTATATGTTGGTGGGTGTATCACATTGGCAGATAGTCTATACTACAATACATAGACGGCGTTATATGGAAGATGGAAGACAATACTATATAAAACATCGAATGGTATAGAATGATCAAAGCGGTCCGAAATGTACTCCATCATGCTTATTAACGGAAATTCTCTTGCTTTCTATAGCACAAAGTTCCAAGCTTCGATAATGTTGGAATCCATGATGTTGTAACGGTGACCTTTGAAATGTGCTTGCGTCCAGTATTTGAATCATATAACATTTGTGTAGAATAGCACATTACTAGACAAGAAATTTCCGTAGTATTATGGCTGCCGTCATCACCATAAAGGACTCATGATTCTAAACTACTATTTTAAATATGTTTATCTATATCACCAAGTATGTTGCACATCCGAGATTTAGTCTCTGTATTTCAATGAATTTATTGTTGAACTTCGTCACCCTACAAGCCGATTAGGGTTATATGCATCTCTAACGTTCCATCATAATTGTACAGTGCATGCAGCATGATACACGACAGGTACATCTGCATTGTGAGAATACATGATTCACTATTCAATACCACTTATATAAAATATCATAACAAGTACATGATTAAGTTTAATATTTTTCAAATTAATTATAGGATAAGTGTTATGTTATAGAAAATACAAATGTGGAAAGTAGCAGCGATTTGTGGGATTTGCGTATCTGAGTACACCACCTACAAAAATTGATATATTTTTTCCACCAATATCATGTAGGGGAAAATATCGTCCAACAAATATTGGGCATAGTTACTTGTTTTATTCACAATTTCATATGGTTATATACTTCAATAGTGGATTTAATATGGCTAGTAATCAAATAAATCCATAAATTAACATTGGTGTTTGATTAGAGGCAGTTCCATACCACTAGTTTAAAAGTAACGGTTGCGATTACGGTTGCAAAAGTTTACAGAAGCGGGCGATTGCAGCTAACAACGTTACTAAACGGTTTGTACGACTCACACGACGGTTAGAAATGGGTGTGTTTACAGGATATTTATGACTGGTTAATTTACAGATGCAGTAGCGGTTAAACAATAAATTAACAATATAAACATTATAAAAAATCAAAAACCACATTATTATAAAAGAATTATAAAATTATAAAAATAGTGTGTATAATAATTACGTTTATTTTTTAATTTATTTTTAGTTTGATGAAAGTTATGTTTCAGTAGAGAAATTGTTTGTTTGTTTTTTTGTATGAAGATACTAGATGAAAAGAATTTTAGTTGTTAGATATATAATATACACATTAGTGATTAAGAGAAAATTTATGATCTTATACATATAAAAATATGAAAGATGGTTAATGAATATTAGTTTAAAAAGTATCAAATTTATTTATAATTATAATTTCAAATCTTTTTTTTAAATATTATATATATTTTGACTTTAAATAAATTTAGTGTTTTTTAAAATTTTAATTATTTTAATTATTCTTTTGCAACCGTGTGCAACCGCAAACGGTAAGTACAATGAACTTTTGATTTTGAGAGGGAAAAAATATTACGAAACGGTAAAAAACGTTTTACGAGATTGTTTGCAAACGCCAACACGGCAACAACTACTACCATTTCGCATGCGGCTGTCGGGATAACCAAGTTAAATTTAAATAATTTATTATTTTATTGGTTTACTTGGCCCCATCTAATTTTTAGCTAACTATTTATTTAAATTATATTATAAGTATTAATAAAAATGAAAAAGGAATATATTTATGTTACGGCTAAGGAGGATCTCTCTCGAGCATCGACCATCGCCATTAGATTCATAGATGAACGGCGCATTAGGTAACTCGTCCGCCTCCGTGAGCGGCGGCAGCGGCGGGGGAGAAGGAGCTGGAGGACCGGCGCCTTTTTTGGTGAAGACGTACGAGATGGTAGACGATTCGTCGACGGACCAGATTGTGTCCTGGAGCTCCACCAACAACAACAGCTTCATCGTTTGGAACCACGCGGAGTTTTCACGCCTCCTTCTCCCGACCTACTTCAAGCACAATAACTTCTCTTCCTTCATCCGTCAGCTCAATACCTATGTGAGCCATTTCTCAATTTCTCAATACCTATTCATTTCTTCTCTCCCATTTTTTGATTTGACCTAATTTTGATTGTTCATCGTGAAATCGAAGTTAGAAATTTAAGCCTATTCCGATTTTTGATGTTCATAGTCTTGAAATTTCTCCAATAATCTGATTTTAGAACGCATCTAGGCATGTGTGATTGATGATTATAGGTTTGAGTTATGGATTCAGGTACAACATTGCATCTTAGATGTTAAACTCTGCCTAAGAAATTCAATAAGAAGGTGGAAAATGTAGTGAATGTTCTTCTTGTGAATATGTTGATAGGGATTCAGGAAGATTGATCCGGAGAGATGGGAATTTTCAAATGATGATTTCGTTAAAGATCAGAAGCATCTTCTCAAGAATATACACAGAAGGAAACCTATACACAGCCACAGCCACCCACTTGCTTCTTCGTCGGTAGCAGATCAAGAAAGAGCGGCGCTGCAAGAGCAGATGGACAAGCTCTCGCGTGAGAAAGCGGCGATCGAAGCTAAGCTTTTGAAGTTCAAGCAGCAGAAGTCCACGGCGAAGCATCAGCTAGACGAGATGAGTGAGCATGTCGACGATATGGAGAAGAGGCAGAAGAAGCTGCTTGAGTTCTTGGAGACGGCGATCCGGAATCCTGCTTTCATCAAGAATTTCGGCCGTAAAGTCGAGGAGTTGGATATTTCGGCTTACAACAATAAGCGGAGGCTCCCTCAAGTTGAGCAATCAAAGCCACCTTCGGATGATTCTCATCTTGATAACAGCAGTGGTAGCTCGAGACCCGAGTCTGGAAACGTTTTCCATCAGAATTTCTCGAGTAAATTGCGATTAGAGCTTTCTCCAGCCGTTTCAGATATGAACATGGTTTCACACAGTTTACAAAGCTCCAACGAAGAAGGACCGAGCCCCAAGGGATTACTTTCAGGAGGTGATCCAAAAACTACACAGGCAAGAAGAGAAGGCCTACTACCGTTTGCACCTGAAGCACTAGAGCTCGCGGATACCGGGTCATGCCCGAGGAGATTACTGTTAAATGACAACACAAGAGCGGAGACCTTGAGGCTAACTTCTTCAGAGGAGACTGATGGTAGCTTTTCGTGTCATTTAAACCTAACCCTGGCTTCTGCTCCATTACCGGACAAGACAGCTTCGCAGATAGCTAAGACAACTCATAAAAGCCAGGAGATTGGACGATGTACCGAGTTAAACTTTAACTCAATAGAAACAAATGCAAGCGAGAAAAACCGAGGTCATCAACAAGAGGTTGCTGTTGGAGGTAAACAAGCGAGTGCAGCTCCTCCGGCTAGAGTGAATGATGTATTCTGGGAACAGTTCCTAACAGAAAGGCCGGGCTCTTCAGATAACGAAGAGGCAAGTTCCACTTATAGAGCGAACCCATACGAAGAGCAAGAGGAGAGAAGAAACGGGCATATGATGTCACGTAATACAAAGAATATCGAGCAGCTGACTCTATAAAGTAATTAAACGGTAAGCCATGCTTAAACCTACTCTTTTATTTGATTCCTTATACTGCTTGGTTGATACTTGCATTATGTTTAGCAACAATTTGGTTGTTTAGTTAGACATTGTCGACAAATTCTTGTTATCAGAACTTGCATATGCATCCCTTTTCTGTAGGTTGTATCTTTACTAGTATGGTGGAATTGTAATATGCCAATGTAATGTAGAGAATTCACACATTTTGTTTGTTTTTTCAGGTCATATTAACGAGGTATGGTCTGTGGTTTTGGTATATGTATGGCTGAGTAAAGTAAAGTAATGAAAACACTGGGACTGAAACATGGTCCAAACCGTAAGTAGTCCTTGTTGTAAACTCTTGTATCTCTTACCTGTTTTTCTTTCTACACATGTAATTGGCTGTAAATTCAAGTGCATAGGATTTAAATTGAATAAGCAGTTTTTTTCGTTCTTTCCATGTCTTCAAAAATGGGTCAATTTGGTTAGTAACCACCAAAATGGGGTCTTTAATAAAGAATATATAGCCATACTGTTTTGTGAATTCAGCAAGTAACAAATATTGCATCCATCGGACAAATAATAACCTTAAGGAGAGAAAATTGATTGATGTTGTCATTATTTTTCCTTTGTTATATTGTTTCTTTATTTTATTTTGTCGTCTTTGATATTATTTTAAAGGCAATTTTCATATTTATCACACTAGGCCTGGACATTCGAGTATTCGGGTCGGTTCCAGGTAGAATCCGATCGGTTTTGAGTAGGATTCGATCGGTCCTGATTCTTTTGGATATGGAGAATGTATACCCTTATAGGTACCGAAATGATTTCGAGTCGGATTCGGTTCGATTCTTATCGGTTCCGAATTGGTTCGGTTCTTAATTCTCAGAACTTCGGTTTTTTAATAATTTCGATTTGGTTCTATTTTTTTTATCCGATTAGATCCAAAAAAGTAACCATATAACCAAATAACCGAACAATTAAAACCCCAAACAACATAATTTAGGCCCAAATATATTTAAATACCCTCAAAGCTCAAATAAGGTAACCTAGGCCCATATATATTTACACACCCTCAATTTTCACAGCCCATTTTCCTTTAAAAAAATCAAAAAATCAAAATCTCACCGTCTCTCTTTTCCTCCTCTGCAATCGAAGCTAATCGCCATGGCCTTTCAGATTACAGCTTCTTCACCAACGATTACAAAATCTCACCGTCTCTCTTTTCCTCCTATGTAATCTTCCTATAAAGCTTCGAAATCTAATCTCTCCTCATGTTTTCCTCTCTTGGGTTCTTCTCGTTTCTCTCCCTGTATTGGTCAAAAGCACATGAGCATCTCAATCTCTCCCAAATCTTCAAATCCAAGTGTCAAATTTCTCTATCTTATCACAAAAATCGTTTCTTTTTGGGTGGTTCTGTTGGGTTTTATACAAAGAATAAGAGAAGAAGTAGTAAGGATATGGTGATTATGTTTGGCGTTGGAACACATGAGTGGAGATCAGATCTATCGGTTGGAACACATGAGGAGGGGATTGGATCTATCGGGTAACCGATCGGGTAGGAACCGATCCGATACCCCAGTTCTCAAATTCAATACCCATCGGGTAAATAGCTTATAACCGAACCCGATCCGAACCAGTTATTTCGGATCGTTTAAGGTTCAGGTTTTCGGATTCGGTTTTTATGCCAGGCCTATACCACACATTCATGTTTTTAGGTACAAAATGACATGAACGCTGAAAATGTTCCACATCTATCATTTTTAATATGCCTATTTCTGATTTTGTCCCTGTTTCTTAAAACACAATAAAAAACCCAGCACTCTCTCGCGACGACGATTTGCAAACCCTAATTGAATCAACGACGACAACGACGGCGATTGCAAACCCTAATTGAATCGATGGCGGCGACGAGCAGCATCAACGACGACGATGATTGCAAATCCTAATTGATTCTGTATGTTCTTCCACTTTCTCTCTGATTTTTTTTTGTTTATGTCTCTTCCTATTTTTTCGATAATTTGATAGAGAAAGAAATTTTCAGATTTTGCATTTCAAAATTGGATTGTGTGAAATTTTGCGTTTTGTGACATTTTAAGAGTTTATTAGAGTAAATGAAAAATTAACAGTGTTTTGTGACATTTATGGGTTTAATTATTGTTAGTGATTGACTGAACAATAATTTGATAGTTTCACGTGATGATCGAACATAAACCTGATAGAAACTCATAAAATTTCTCAAGTTTGGGTTTAGGAAAACCTTCCTAGAATAGCAAATTAAGGATCCAAATGTTGCTCTTTAGATTGTATATCATTTATACAACTACTTTAGGGGTTAAATATACTTTCGATTTCCTTGAATTTTTGACAAAGATTTGTACTCGTTTATGATGGTCATCCTAATTTTAATCTTCTTTGTTTTTTTGTTTGTTTCAGGTTAGAAATCTTTGAATCTTTTTGGTTTCCATATCTGAAAAATCTTTCGTAAACTTGTATGATTCCCTATCTATAAAATTGTAGGGTTTGTGTAGTGTTTCAAATACTTTTGCTATTCTTTTAAGCGTCTTTAATCCCTGTCTCGCACTATAGATTTAAAAAAATGGGAGTAAAACCAAAATTTGGGAAGCATCTCTAGTGTTTTATGATTGATTTGTGAAATATTCGTACTAGTTTAGGATGGTCATCTTAAATTCAAGAAGCAGTTCCAACACGCATAGTTTTTCGTGTTGTTTCTAAGATAAGAAAAGATGATCAACTTGAATAATTTCTTATCAATGTTAATGTGTTTATGTTTGTTTTCAATCAAATTTCTCAAGTTTGAGTTTAGGAAAGCCTTCCCAGAATATCAAATTTTAAAGATCCGACTGTTGCTATAGATTGTTTGTCTGTTTTCTCAAGTTTGTAAGCATCCCAAAATTTGATTGTTTCACGTGATGATCGAATATAAACCTGATAGAAACTCATAAAATTTCTAAAGTTTGAGTTTAGGAAAGCCTTC
The DNA here is from genome assembly GCA_020283515.1 of Alliaria petiolata. NCBI lineage: Eukaryota > Viridiplantae > Streptophyta > Magnoliopsida > Brassicales > Brassicaceae > Alliaria > Alliaria petiolata. The sequence continues at coordinate 67,231,569 of JAHZTW010000001.1, forward strand.
ACAGAATATCAAATTTCTCAAGTTTTCTTTTACTTTCATACTTGTTTGTCTATTTGTTGTTATTGACTAAAAAATATAGTTTTATTGTTAGTGCCTGAAACAAAATTTGATAGTGTATAACTGATATTTTGTTTCTTGATCTCTAACAGGTGAAAATGGATCACATCATGCTGCCTAAGCGACATTGAATGGGAGAACAACCACTATAAGGTTTTAAAGCCATATACAAGTTTTCAGAATACAGCTACATCGGGCAAGTAAAAGATATTTGCGGGCCTATCCAGTTTAAGAGGATAGATGAATCTTTTTTGGGTCCTGTTTTAAGTATCTCCTCGAGAAATTTGTTAATGTCTGGGAAGATGATCCACACGGTTCTGACGAAGAGCTTGATAACCCAATCAGACAACGAGCTCTGGTTCCACTTCGGTGGGCAGCCTATGAGATTTTCGATAAGAGAATTTCATATGGTGACAGGCTTGAAATGTGCTGCATGGGTTCCAGAAGGCGATGAAGAGAGACATGTATGCTTGGGATGAATGGAAGGATGGTCATACGCCAGACGACTTGGTTGAGCTCATGGTCGATGATGATAAGGTTGCTCATGATGAGAAGTTTTCTTTAGGGATGTTGCTCCTTATCGAAACCATCTTTCTTCACAAGCATTCGAAGGCTAGGTTCCTAACAAAAAAATTAATGAAGGCTCAAAATATGGATGTTTTGATTAATCATCCGTGAGGCGTAGACGCATACGCGGTCCTCTTGGAAAACGTGAAGAAGACTGTGGACAATAAGTTGGAGAAAAAGAAGTACTATCTAAACGGGTTCCCGGTTGCCCTTCACCTATGGATCTTGGAATCCGTACCCAAGCTTTAATCGGCCTTCTCTACGATTGACAGGACAGTCCCGAACACAGCCTATTTGTGTGAGAAGTACCTGCGCACATCATCACCCAACATTACAGATGTTTTAAGCATCGAAGGGGAGCAAAATGTAAGTTCATTTTTTGCTTTTACTTATGTTCTATAATAGTTGTTCAGGAAGGATTCGTAGTAATTAAGAAACGTTCCCCCATTCTGTAATGTCGCTTAGGCAGCATGATGTGATCCATTTTCACCTGTTAGAGATCAAGAAACAAAATATCAGTTATACACTATCAAATTTTGTTTCAGACACTAACAATAAAACTATATTTTTTAGTCAATAACAACAAATAGACAAACAAGTATGAAGCTAAAAGAAAACTTGAGAAATTTGATATTTTGTGAAGGCTTTCCTAAACTCAAACTTTATAAATTTTATGAGTTTCTATCAGGTTTATGTTCGATCATCACGTGAAACAATAAAATTTTGGGATGCTTACAAACTTGAGAAAACAGACAAACGATCTATAATCGAAAGAGCAACAATCGGAAAATTTGATATTCTCGGAAGGCTTTCCTAAACTCAAACCTGAGAAATTTGATTGAAAACAAACATAAACACATTAACATTGATTAGAAATTATTCAAGTTGATCATCTTTTCTTATCTTAGAAACAACACGAAAAACTATGCGTGTTGGAACTGCTTCTTGAATTTAAGATGACCATCCTAAACTAGTACGAATTTTTCACAAATCTTTCTTAAAACTCTAGTGATGCTTCCCAAATTTTGGTTTTACTCCCATTTTTTTATTTCTTTAGTGCGAGTCAGGGATTAAAGACGCTTAAATGAATAGCAAAAGTATTTGAAACACTACACAAACCCTACAATTTTATAGATAGGGAATCATACAAGTTTACGAAAGATTTTTCAGATATGGAAACCAAAAAGATTCAAAGATTTCTAACCTGAAACAAACGAAAAAACAAAGAAGATTAAAATTAGGATGACCATCCTAAACGAGTACAAATCTTTGTCAAAAGTTCAAGGAAATCGAAAGTATGCTTAACCCCTAAAGTCCTTGTATAAATGATATACAATCTAAAGAGCAACATTTGGATCCTTAAAATTTGCTATTCTAGGAAGGCTTTCCTAAACCCAAACTTGAGAAATTTGATGAGTTTCTATCAGGTTTATGTTCGATCATCACGTGAAACTATCAAATTATTGTTCAGTCAGTCACTAACAATACTTAAACCTTTAAATGTCACAAAACACTGTTAAATTTTCGCATTGTTCAGCCAGTCACCTGCGGTAAAGATTTCTGGTTTTTTCTTTTTGTGTTTTGTTATTTTAGGAATGTATTTCTAAATCATGTTAAATGTTCCTAACACAAAAATGTTGTACTTTCAGGGAGTTACCGCGCTGGTGGCACCAATCGAACCCAGTACTTCCACAGATTCACTTGGTGATAAAGAGACAAGCTATGATACACAAACACAGGACCTGCTTACGGTAAAAGATTTCTGGTTTTTTCTTTTTGTGTTTTGATATTTTAGGGATGTGTTCCTATATATTTGTTAATCATTCCTAACACAAAATGTTTTGCTTTCAGGGAGATACCGCGCCTGTGGCTCTAATGGAATCATGTACTTCCACAGATCCTATGGGCGATAAAGAGATGTATCTTGAACCTCACTTACAGGTGGGCGCTGTTGTCAGGATATCGGGTCTAGATGGAAAATGGTACCTTAGTACGGTGACAGAGCAGGCACCAAAGATACAATATGTGCGTATATTCTGTGTGGAGTACTCGACCTTGAAAACTAACGAAGAGGCTCAGCATATGGAGTGTGTCGAAGAGGAGCGGCTCCGTCCTCCAGTGCATTGCCTCAGTAAAAACCTTGCGATTCCGTTTTAAGTCTGATGCAAGATGTAGATGCCTTCCATATAGACCACTATTGCAGAGGGTTCGTGAAGGCGATTCATCTGGGTGAGAAAGTTCTATCCAGCTGCATCATATCGAAGAAGTCCTTCAGTTCCACACTAAGGACGTCAGGGTTCATAAGGAATGGGTCATGAGATTCTTCTGCGGATTTCTAGGTATCTCAATTGCCAATGTGGTATTTAGACCTTTACTAAAACTTGCCTTCCTAAAAAAAAAAAACTAACTAACTAGCTTCTTGGAATATTGAAGGGAGTTGGAGAAGAACATACAAGAAAGTCTAAAATCCCTTCTACACTTGAACAACCGGATATAAAGGTAAAAATTCTCTGGAAAATTCAGTTTCACTGAAATTTTTTTCTCTCTATATACGTAGTAAAAAGCTTTCGCATGCGCACATTCAACAAACAGTTTGTCTGATCCAAAAGGGTAAAGGAAAAAAGAAGAGAGCCAATGATGAGGATAATCATCCGGCTAAGAAGAAGAAGGGTGCAGGGCGGACCAAAACGTCTCTAAAGAGGATCGAAAAGGGATCATCTGATGATGCTAAAGAAGGATGTGACAGCATGATTCACCAGTTGCAATCTGCGGCGACAATCAGTCAATATCCAATGTTGGATCTGTTTCAGACACCAGAATCAGATCAATTAACAACATATAAAGAATCGCAAAAGAAGGATGTGACAGCAAGGTTAGTTAATATATTATCGTAATGTTTGTGATATATGTTTTTGATATAAAGTGTCTCTTATCTAAATGAGTTGACATTTGCTATCATAAAATGCAGAGAATTGCTGACATAGATGCTACTGCATCCTGGTTCCAGACACTTGCGGATACCGAAGTTCGTTTTAGTGAAGAGGTAACAGTCTAGTCGATGAGATTATGTTGAGTCATAGCAAATTTGTTTTATTAGATTCGCTGTGAGACTTTGTTAATTTATCTTGCAGGGAATAACAGCAGTGTTATTGATGTTCCACTCGAAAAGAGAGGAACATGCGGCATACTTCTGGACCAACCAATTCCCTAGTGCTTATTTCTACGACATCCTTCTTCGGTGAGCTGTTGAAGTCGCATACCAATTTCAAGGACGCTGGGTGCAAAGGACCATTTCCTGATAATGTACTCAAGACTGTAAAAGGAAAGGTTTTTCCATACAAGAACTGGAAAGCAGATATAGATGTCGTCTATGGAATGGTTAAATCAACCATGATTCCTCACTGGATAGGATTGGCGATTGATTTCAAGAACAGGCAGGTCGAGTGTTTCAGCTCCAAACATTCAACAAAGCCGAAAGAAAGAGTGTTGCAACCGGCTAAGGAGATAGCAAGTACCCTTTTCCCTTTGCTTGTAAGATATACAATATTTAATCTGATTCAGGAAACCTTGCGTATAATTAGGAATGTGTTCCTAAAAATCATATTCAATCATGATCCCTGATGTAATCTTTTGTATTGTTCCAGAGATGATACATGCACTCCTCTGCCTTGCTGAGGGCATAAAACCAATGAAAAATCTCAAACCATTCAAGGTGGTGCACAACTTTGAAGCAGCAGTTCCAAATTTAAGCACAATGAGCGGTTCCAAAGTTAAGCACTGTGGAATATTAGTCCTCAAGATGATCGAGTGTCACTCATTGGGGATCAAGGACTTCTCTAAGATCATTGACATGGGCCAAGATATAAGGCGCAAGCTTGTATGAGATATCTTTGAGCAGTTTGTGAACAAATAGAATTTAGGATTCTATTATTACCTTTAATTAGCATTCTGGACATGGTTGAAAGGTTTCTAACTGTTCTTTTTGGACGTGTGTTTTTTAAATACATGGTATGTATCCTTCTTGGTTTTTAAATGTAACTTATCATTTAGGAATCAATTATACTTATTTTGGAAGGGTTCCCTAAATTAGAACAAAAATCTAAAAAGAACCACTATTGCAAAAATAGTGGTGACCTTGGTATCTACTATTAGGTTAGTACTTCAAAAGACTATGATTTCTTATGGTTTAGGAATCATTTCTATCTATTTCGGAAGGCTTTCCTAAACTATTTTGATTATATGTGTATAACTGAATAATTGGAAAAATAATAAAAAAATTGTACTAATCAGCACTCGAACTGTCGACCTTGTCTATTGTGGAGTAGAGATTTTACCGCTAAAATCGTGTTAGTTAATTTGTAAACGTAAGAAAACATGTCATTATAAATGTATTATTAAATGATTGGAAAATAAAAAAAAGTGAGGACATTTTCTATTAACGATTCTACCCCCATTCGTCACAAAAGTTGTACACTTTCAATTTGGAAAACCAGCGATTTTTAGAAACCCATAGATCAAAAACGACGGCGACAAACAATTCCATCACTTAGGGAAGTTCTTCAGAAAACCTAATTTCCATCACGTCTATATATGTTCTTACGATTGGGATTTAGGAATCGCTTTCATAAAAATAGGGATTTTTGTTTGATTTTTTTTTTGACTTTACGATATGGCTCTGAAATCTAGTTATTTAATGATAGCTTTAAAAATCAGTAGTGTTTTTGGAAGGATTTGCGGGAGATTCGTACTAATTTATGATCGTCATCCTATTTTTATGGATTTGGGAACATTTCCAAAAAATGAGGTAAACATGTTTGATGAAATGTCTGAATGAAACTTAACCCACCATTGTTGTAACTTCTAAGTGTCACAATGATAATGTAAAAAGTCTGATGAGGTATTAGAGTCTTTGGGAAATCATTTTGAAGACAAATTAATTTAAGCTGCCTTCGTGAATGCCATGTTACTGTCTTAAGTTATGGGAACAACAACTTAATATAACCCTAGACTTAGGAAGGCTTTCCTATATTTGATAAGATTCGTAGTATCTTTAATGTTTTTGATCTTCTCGTAGATGATATAATGGTATGCTTTTCCTTTATTGCAGGTTCACATAATTAAAAACTTTTGGTTTACAAGTCTGAGAGATCTTTTGAAGAGTCAACCATCAATAGGTAAAAAACTGTGTTTTCCTCACTATGAATTTTGGTTTTGTGTACTGCTTGAAATAGATTTACACTTGAGATTTCAAAAACATGGGAGAAAAACATAATTTGAGAAGGATCTGTTGTGTTTTAGAAGGGTTTGAGAAAGATTTGTAATAGTTCACGAATCATTTTGGAAACATTTTCAAAACAAAACACAGAGTTTCGTGTAGTTTTCATAAACGAAATAACTGAGACAACTTGAAGAAAACCATTCTCTGGTCTTTCTTATTGTGTTTTGGTCTGTTTCAATTAGATTTTGCAAAAAACGATTCATAGATTTTGGGAAGGATCTGTTGTGTTTTAGGAAGCATTTGGATGGTCATCCTAATTTTACGAAGACATTCGTAGTTTGTAAAACCTGAAATTTTGTTTGTTGATCTCTAACAGGTGAAAATGGGCGATTCATTCACAAGTGGTGACATCACGCTGCCTAAGCTACATTAGAGAATGGGGGGAACAACCACTAGAAGGTTTTAAAGCCATAGACAAGTTTTCAGATTACAGCTACATCGGGCAAGTAAAAGATATTCACGGGCCTGTCCAGTTTAAGAGGATAAATGAATCTTTTTTGGGTCCTGTTTTGAAGCTCTCCCCGAGAAATTTGTTAATGTCAAGGAAAATGATCCACACGGTTCTGACAAAGAGCTTGATAACCCTAAAAGACAACCAGCTATGGTTCCACTTCGGTGGACAGCCTATGAAATTCTCGTTAAGAGAATTTCATATGGTGACAGGCTTGAAATGTGCTGCATGGGTTCCAGAAGGCGATGAAGAGACAGACCTGTATGCTTGGGATGAATGGAAGGATGGTCATACGCCAGACGACTTGTTTGAGCTCACGGTCGATGCTCATAAGGTTGCTCATGATGAGAAGTTTTCTTTAGGGATGTTGCTCCTTATCGAAACCATCTTTCTTCACAAGCACTCGAAGGCTAGGTTCCCAACAAAAAAATTAATGAAGGCTCAAGATATGGATGTATTGATGAATCATCCGTGAGGCGTAGACTCATACGGGATCCTCTTGGAAAACGTGAAGAAGACTGTGGACAAAAAGTTGGAGAAAAAGAAGTACTATCTAAACGGGTTGTCGGTTGCCCTTCACCTATGGATCTTGGAATCCATACCCAAGCTTCAATCGGCCTTCTCTACGATTGACATGACAATCCCAAACACAGCCTATTTGTGTGAAAAGTACCTACACACATCATCACCCAGCATTACAAATGTTTTAAGCATCGAAGGGGAGCAAAATGTAAGTTCATTCCTTGCTTTTACTTATGTTCTACAATAGTTTTTCATGAAAGATTCGTAGTAATTAAGGAACGTCTTCCTAGTTTTTTTATGTTCTATAATAGTTTTTTAGGAAGGATTCATAGTATTTAAGGAACGTCTTCCTAGTTTTTTTTATGTTCTATAATAGTTTTTCAGGAAGGATTCATAGTAATTAAGGAACGTCTTCCTAGCTTTTTTTATGTTCTCTAATAATTTTTCAGGAAGGATTCGTAGTATTTAAGGAACGTCTTCCTTGTTTTTTTATGATGATGATTTAACATTTATTCGCTGTTGATGCAGCTGACAGTGATACATGTCCTGCCAAAGATATCGGGTGATCTCGAAGACGATGTTTGTTTGGAAGATAATCAAGACGAAGATCTTGATTTATTACTTGATGTATTGAAGAAGGGATTCAAATTGAGATATGAGCACTGGACGAGTGAGGTTCTAGATGTACATGATGCGCTGCAAGAGATTGCATCGCAGTCATATCTCTTTCCCAACTCTGAAAAATATGGACTAGCTCCTACGGGTCTAGAGACAGGAGGACCTTCTTCTTCAGGGAATTCACTAGATATGAAGCTGAACAAGCTTATAAAGTTGGTTGCAAATGGACAGAGAAAAGTCTTTGCTCGATTATCAAAGTTCGAGCAAAAGCTGGGAATAAATGATCTTACAAATAGAAATGATGAGGTAAAAAAGAAGTTTATATAATATTTACTTTTATTCCATTCTATTATAGATTGTTTAGAAAAAGTTAATCAGACAACTAACTGTTGTCACTTTTTGTATTGATAGAGCATCTCTCTAATAGTAATCACCAGTCTCGACGTGATTCTAAAGATCCGGGATAGCCCGTGCACAAGGACGATTCCACACAGGATGTTGAGCTCGAAGACGAAGAAGATTCATCCGAGGAGAATGTAAATGCCGAACCACAGGATGAGACAAACACACAACCAATAGAAGATTCTCCTAATGATGTATGGATTCGTGGTTTTTCTTACATTTATATCATTTGTATTGAAAAATGATTAATTAGGTGGCTTATGCAAAAATTTATTTGCAGATCATCAGAAATGTTGAAGTAAAACAAACAGTCCCTGGAACTTCCCCTAAACCATTCCAAAATTAATAGTAAAACTCTTTTAAAGAAAAAAGTATTGTTGGATGTTTTGAAGATGTAGAAAGATGAAACGAATGACTGCACCCAAACACTGGATACAACCCAAGAGATCTTTTTAACTGCGGGAGGTAAGATTTCTAGTTATTTTCAAGTCCCTGAATATTAATCGTATAGGAAGGTCGTCCTAAATGTATACTAACGGTTCCTAACACGTTGAGAATTTTAGGAACCATTAGAAATCATTTAGGAAGGTCTTCATAAACCATATAGTATAGGTTCCTTAACACACCGAGAATTGTTGCATAGTGTTAAAGACATGGGTGGTACACAGCTATTAAATCTGACGCCATCCCCTTTGTGCACATAACCAATTGAACAGCAAGATTCGATTGATAAGGTGAGAAACTGTTCAGACTAAACCATATAGCATATGTTCCTAACACATATAGTATATGTTAATAACATATAGTATTGGTTCCTAACACGCCGATAATTTTGCAGAGTGGTATACAGCCTTTATCTCGGACGCAATCCCCTTCGTGCACAGAACCCATTGCAGTGCAAGATCATACAGAAACAATTGCAGTGCAAAATCAGACAGAAACAATTGCAGTGCAAGATCAGACTCATAAGGTGACAAAATGTTCAAGCTAAAATAATAAATATAAACTAAAATGAAGGTCTTCCTACAACATATATAAATGCGCGTTTTTGTAGCTGCATAGAGATACAGATCAAGGTGATACTCAGATGCAATCCCCTACTCTCAAAGAAACAATTGCTGACGAAGATGGTACTCATAAGGTAAGAACTCATGAAGACAATTGATGATAAACTTAAGTTCTTCCCAAACACATATACTAACACATGTTGTACTTGCATGGAGATACACCCACTGTGACACTGATGAAATCCTCTACTTCCACATAGCTACTTGATGATAAAGCGCCAAGTACAGACATATCTCATAACCCTTCTAAGCCAAAAGAAAAACCTCACTTACGAGTTGGGGCTTCTATAGAGATATCGGTTCCAGATGGAAATCTGGTTCCCTGGAACGGTGAAAGAGGCAATACCACAATTAGATGGTGTTACGATGGCCATTATGGATGATGTAGGAACACTGGTACGTTCTTACAAGGATGGATGGAGACGGTGAATCGTTGATTGGCCATACGGACACTCCTCAATGATTCGGTAGAGATGATAATGAATGGAACGAGATTGATAGATTGAGAGACGCCACTCGGTCTATGGGATGATCCGAGATATGTCTAGTCACTCTGAATCACAAGGCTTCGCACTCAAGTGAATAAGAGATCAAAGGGGTTTTTCTTGCTTGAACGCATAGAGATATATTTGCTAAAAAGATTGTGTATTGATAATAGAAATGAAAGAGAGCTTTATAGGCTCGGTTATAACGGTAATAAAAGTTAAGACAGAAGCAGAAAACACGATTTGCAAAACAGAAAGAAATTGAAACAAAATAAAGCCTAAAAGAGAACTAGCCGTTGGTGTTGACTTGAGCTAGCGGCCTCTCTACTTAAGGAAAGTCTTCTTGGATGGTTTTGATCTTGTTTGAATAAGTAATCTGAAAGAGATAGCTTGGAATCCCTTAAGCGCCGAGTCTTGTAGCTCCTTGGTTATGACAAATAATGTCATATCTCCAATGCCTTGTAGAACCAACAGAAATAAGTTCAGTTGCATCTTGTTATGCAAGTAATCACTCCTTGGCAAAGTAGTATGATCCGCAGCTTCTTGAATGGTATTGAGCTGTTCTTGATGAATGTTTTCCATGTCTTGATGATTTAGACAGTTTAAGTCTTCTTGAGGTCCAAATGGTGTTTCTCTGGTGTTCTCCTTTGACAGCAGCTTCTTCTTGAGTTCCTCATGCTCAATTATAGCAATTAAGCATTCCACAGACTTGTTAAACTCGTCCCTGACGCTCCTTGTTCCTGATCTAGTCCGTGAGGCTTGCCTCATGACTGGTACAACAGCTACTTGCTCAGCTACATGCTCAGCTTTGGTTAAGTCAGGACCGATGTCCTTATCAATGCAATACTGTAATTACAATCCTTCTGATGAAACTAAGCGTTTGAAGTGCGTTATGGATTCGCGTCTCCGTCCTCCAACACCACGATTGCCTCGGGCAGAATCTTGTTCGACAATTTTAGATGTGATGCAAGACGTTGATGTCTTCCACAAAGACCACTGTGCAGAGGGTTTGTGAAGACGCTTAACAAGGGTACAGTGGTTTCTATCCACATGTATCACACTGAAAAAATACTTCAGTTCGACATTAAGGACGTAAGGATTCATAGAGAATGGATCAACGATGCATGAGATCCTCCTGCGGATGTTGAGGTATACTATTTACATTGGGAAAATTTATTTGTTTATATATGTGAGGTATTTAATTCCGCATATTTGGAATCTTGCAGGGAGGTGAAGAAGGACATATCGCACATGAAGATCCCTCTCTACTTCATAAAAATCCGGATCCAAAGGTACAATTTAGCTGATTTAGGAACCATTTCATATATTTAGGAAGGTATTCGTGATTACAGTAATTTTAAGTTAAAATCTTTGTATAGTGCCTGAGACGATATCAGGATGTTATTACTGTACTCCCAAGTTTTAGGAATCCTGATCACTGTTTTAGGAATGATTTGATTCATATGCCCTTTGAATTTTTAAGGACGTCATTTATGGATATTACTACTATAATTCCAAGTTTTAGGAATCATGATAACTGTTTTAGGAAGGCGTTCTTAAACGTCAAACTGGAAAACATTTAGGAATTTAGGATAACTATCCTAAGTCGTCTTGATACCAACAAATGCACATTTGTATACTAATCGGTTTGTTTTTTCCAAAAGGGGAAAGGGAAGAAGATTAGAGACACTGATGAAGACGAGCATCCCGCTAAGAAAATGAGGGGTGAAGGGCTGACCATCAAGTTTCTGAGGAAGAGCACATGCGAAGTCAAGAAATATGCGGTTACGATCACTCCGTTTAGAGCGCCCCCAAACCCAGCTTTGAACACGACACCTGAAGCTTATCCCCTTATCCCCTGTTGGATCCATTTCAGTCACCGAAATTTGATCAGGTTACTGCGTATATAGAATGGATGGAAAAAAAAACGAGACAGCAAGGTACGTATATATACATTACCATCGATTCGGTAAAGCGTTTTATGTTTTACTATAAACTGTCACTAACCTATTTGAATGGACACAGATTTGGTACCATCTACGCTATTGTTGCTTGGTTCAAAAGGCTAGAGAATCCCGAACTTCATATCAATGAAGAGGTAAACAAAAACAAACATATATTTTGTTAGAAAAGATTCGGGATACTTAGCTGATTTAGGAACCCTTTGCATATATTTAGGAAGCTATTCCAAGTTTTAAGGAATCCTGACAACTGTTTTAGGAAGGCAAACTGAATTTATCTGTCTTTATGTTCATGACGCAGGGAGTAGACGCAGCAATGATGTTGTTTAATTCAAAACGAGAGGAACATGCTGCGTACTTCCACAACAACCGGTTCCCTAGAGCTTCTTTCTGCAGCTCAGGTTTCTTCAAGGATCTCTTAAAATCCCACACGGATTTCAGTAAGCCTCGGTGCAAGAAGCCATTCCCTGATTCTGTTATAAAAGTTGTAAAGGGAGAAGTGTCTCCAGGCAAGAAATGGTCGAGAGATGCCGATGTCATCTATGGAGGTGTTAAACCCAACAACTTTCAGCAATATATAGGGTTGGCAAAAGATATAAAGAACAGGAAAATCCATTGTTTTACCTGCAAACATCAAACAGAGACAAACCAAAAAGTTTTGCAAACGGTTAACAATATCGCATATCAATCCTTGAAGAAGTAAATAATTATTTTTGATGTTGCTTGTCTTGAATTTAAAGTACAATACTCTGTTGGTCAGAGATGGTGCCTGCACTGCTCTGTCTTGCTGATGACACAAAGCCGATGAAGAATCTTCTTCCTTTCAAGGTGGTTCATGATTATGAAGAAGCGGTTGCGAAGTCAAGCACATTAGAGAACTGTGGCACATTCGTCCCAAAAATGATAGAGTGTCACTCATTGAGGATTGAAGACTTCTCAAAGATCAAGGATGAGGTTGTTCAGGATATAAGAACCAATTTGGCGTGGGAAATCTTTGATTGTTTTGTTAACAAATGAATCTAGGATTTATATAAATTTGAAAAAGCTTCTCAAAGACATGGTTGGATGTTTATAAATTTGATCATGGTTGATGTTTTTAAATTTTATTTTGGATGATATTTTTAAGACATGGACATGAATGATCTTTTCATTGTAAAATAAAACTTAAGGTTGGTTATTTAGTACTTAATTTCACGTTTTGGTAATCTTGATTATCTTTTTAAGAAGACATTCTTAAATGTTTTGAACATTTCTTGCCAAAATATCACTTTGCAACATTTTGTTAACAAATGAATCCAGGCTTTTAACAAGTTTTGAACGTGGTTAATGTTTTTATATTTTGATTTTGACCGATGTGGTTTTTAAGATATTGACATAGTTGATCTTTCCTTTCGAAATGAAACATATTATTGTAAAATCCAAAATTTTTAGGAATCATGTTAACTGTTTTAGGAAGGCGTACTTAAACGTCAGAAAAAAATTATTTAAAGGCAAAATGGAACACAAACCAGTATTAAAACTGGCTATTATAATACCAAAATAAAAGATCCATACATAGTCTTGGTAACACAAACGAAAAAGTAGAAACTGAAACAAATATAAAGATTGCGTGCCATCACAAATTGAAAAAGTAGAAATATTGTGAAAAAACATTAAGATTTTTAAAAAACACGTTGATTACCTTAGTTTTCAACTCGCCTGCAAACATAAAACACTGAAAAAGAGTTGACGATTTTAATAAACATTCCAAAATCTTACGCTTTCTTGAACGTTTGGACATCAGCATCGAGTGGATCAAAGATGAACTCCGAACATGGAAAATGGGATCACATGACAATAGTGTTTTCGTCAGTTCCTAAACAACAAACAAACATTCGTTTCAGAAAAAAATATAAATGAAATGAGACTATCAAACGAATAAAGCAAATAAATCATTACCTTTGCCTTCTGAAATCTTCCAAAATCTCAAGACACACACAACAGATCCGCCTGTGTTTGCTGATATTTCTCAAAGAGCTGTCTCGTAATGGACCCGCGAGCAATACACGTGATGGTGCCCTCTTTCCTGTTTTTTTTTGTAATAACAGAAAGAAATTAAAAGAAGGGGCAAACTATATATTCTAATATCGTTAAAATGTGACAAATGAGTTACTTTGCATCCACGAGCTCGAATCGAATGTGGCACAAATCCTCTTCATAAGCATCGTTGTTATGGTCTTCTAACACACCCATCCTCACAACCGTGCCCATTACATCTGTTTCGAGATCTAGGAAAAAAAATAAATAAGAAATACTAAGATTATGTATAGAGCAAAAAGAAAAGAGAAAAAATTCCAAAAACTCTTACCAATTAAACTCCCTATCTCAAATGCTCGGTCCCTAATATCAAATATTCGGGGGCATGAAAGGTATAGATGGTAAGACCTCACCCTAGCAGTCTTGGCAATCGTCTTGCGATGAAACATCAAATGAAATTTGTTGAATGTGGTGCACACGGTTGCAGACGCTTGTTTGACTTCAAAATTGTAGATAGTAAACCAATTACCTTGTTGGAAGTAATTTGCAAACTTCAATATATCATCGGGCATGATGGTGGCCGAGATATGCGTCCCCTTAAAAAATCAATAGAAACAGAAAACGTTAGTGTTTTGATTAAAGATCAACATAAACAAAACAATATTAGGACTGCCTTCCTAACGTCAGTTACATGCTTCCTAAACCTTCTGGATTTTTTCCAGAAAAAGAGATTGAAAAAATAGAGGTTGAAAAGAACAACACAGAAGAAAGTTAAAAAGTTTAAGAACAGAGATTAACTTGGTCGTCAGAGAGTATCATCTCCAAAGTATCCCCAAAAAAGTTGATCTGTTTCCAAATCCTGAGGATCAAAACGCAGATGCGCCAACCCATCTTGTGTGTACCCAACTCAGAAATGGCATCGAATTCAGTCATCTTTCTTCGCGTCAAATGGAGGTTTTTGGAGGATTTCAATGGAAGTTTGTGAAAAAACCACTTGAAAAAGACTATAAAAATCTCTAAGACCAATATGTCATATATATATAAAGAAGCTTCAAGCGGTTACCTATATAAAGCAACGTAACCGTTCATTTAATAATTGCTTGAAATCGAGTCAGTTAGGAAACCTCTTCGTTTTCCAGAGAATTCATTTTCGTGACAGTTATGAAACCTCTTTGTTTTGGAGAAAATTCATGATACAGTTATGAAAACTCTTTGTTTTCAAGACAAATCATTTTCGAGACACCTATGAAACCTCTTCGTATAAGGTTTATATTAAATCAAACTTCTTTTACATACACCGGTGCATTCTGAAACCTTAACCTAGTAAAATTTAGGAATATGTTCCATATGTTTAGGAAGGCTATCGTACAAATGGAATTGAAAAACGTGAATAGATACATTGGTAGCGAGATTTCGATCAAGGGACGTTGGGAGTAGGCCAGGGACCATGTGCCGAGTTGGCCGTGCTATTCATTCAGGATAGTATTTTTATAAAATCAGTTACATGCTTCCTAAAATCAGTTACATGCTTCCTAAATGGATACTTGAGACAGTGAGCCATATTCGAATTGAATGAATCAAAAACAATATGAAATGAAACATACGTCTTAGGTATTTTGATTTCAGAATTAAAAAAATTACATAATGTAAAGCAATGTTCAAAAAAATAGAAGTCCGATAAAGAGAGAAAATCCAATAATAAAATATTTAGGAACATATTCCAAACATATTTGAAAGTATTCCTAAACTGTCTAGATATCTTCCCGAAAACAATGTTGAATTATTGAATGTCTTATTCTGTGTCATGCTCTACCAGAATCCCAAGTTCGTCATATCTGATTCATGCATGTGCTCTTGTTATGTCCTCATGTGCCACATCTGCTGCACTTGTGTCCTTGAGACTTCGAGTCAGGAATCCCAAATTCTCCAGCAGCTCTCTTCCTTTTCTTGTGAGGCCTTCCACTGCTTTGCTTGGTGGTTGGCGGACAGCAAAGGTAATCGAAAACGCGATCGGGAAAAGAACACGTAGCTAGATCACCACAAGGATGTATGCTCTCAGCATAAGCTTTAACCCATGTTTCTTTTGTGTAGAAATCATCCACAAGCTTGTATTCGTCCTTCCTTGTGCGTTAGCAGCAGCAATTGCGTGAATACATGGGATCATGTCTATGTCGAAAACGTTGCAATTACAATGCTTGTTTTTTAGATGGACTACATACTTGTGGCAGTCGTCCTTGACCTCAAACTCATACTCATCAACTTGGTATACATCGAGAACCATTGCGTCGGTATACATTCCAGAAATCTTCTCTGTTACCTTTGGCATTGCATGCTTATCAAGTTTAGCAGCTTTTTCCATGCGTTCATGAAACCAGCTGGTGAGGGTCAGCCTTATCGTCTCAAGCAGAGATATAACTGGCATCTCCCTTGCATTTTTAAAATCGAATTCAGGGACTCGGCTATGTTTGTTGCCATAATGTTGTATCTATTAGCAGGTGCGTGAGATCTAGACCATTTTGCAAAATCTGCATCCTCCAAGTAGGTAACAAGTCTAGGGTTCCTACTCTTCAAATCTGTGAAAATCTCATTAAACTCAATCTAGTGTACGCAACAGCAGCAGCTTCTACAATCAGGATGAAACCTTTTTTCCCAAACTTGGATTTGATATTCCTTAAGAGATGAACTCTGCAAAAACCATGATGTGCGAGGGGATAGATTGTTGATAGAGCTTTGGCGATTGATGGAGCACGGTCAGACACAAACACTAAATCTTCTGCGTCAGGGATCACAGTCTTCAACCCTCTGAAGAACCAAGTCCAAGCATCATCATTTACGGAATCCACAATCCCAAATGCTAAAGTATAAAGGTGGAAATCTCCATCTTGTGCAGAAGAGTAGGAACCCTAGACTTGTCTTTGAGGAATGTACCATCTAGAGCAATCACTCTCCTCGTGAACTTAAATTCTCTCAATGATTGCCCAAGCGCAAGAAAACTGTATTTAAACTTTCCATCATCATCTATCTCTAGGAAACATTTTGAACCTGGATTCGTCTCTTGAACCTTGAACAGCCACTTCGAAAGTTTGTGATAATATCTTCAGGTTTTCCTCTTACCAAAGTCTGAGCATGTTTTTTCGTTCTCCAGGCCTTTTTGTAATTTATTTTTGCACCATGGGACATTCTGACTAAATCAAAAATTTGTTTTGGCCTGAGACCATCCTTCTTCTCGGCATAAGTGCTGCATATTAGAGATGCAAGCGTTTTCGCAGTTGCTTGCCTATGGTTGACATTCATATGCGTTGTGTCACAAATGTGTCCCTTAAGAATTGAGAATCAACAACCTTGGTTGGTCGCATCCTCCAACTGCATTTCTCATCCACGCAGCCTAATATGACCCTAGACTTGTCTGACCAACGAGTCCTAAACTCAAATTTCCAGGCGAGTGCGCACTTCCTCACATTTTGCATCGACTCTTCTTTTTCTTGAAGTATTGGTTCACATGGAAATCGTTGATCACCTCCGTCAAATATGAACACCCTATAGCAACAAGAGGAGGATCTACAATAGGATGCAAACCAAAAAGATAATTTCCCTTTTCAGCAGTCGAGCATGTGTCGTTATAAGCTTCAGTAACTGAAAATGATGCATTCAACTCATCTAGCATCGGTAACTGAAATGTTGCTTTCAACTAATCTATGCATTTCCTATCAAGGAAAAAATGTCACAATCGATTAAGGAAGACGTTCCAAAAAATGTGTAATTAGGAACAGAAAAAAAAATCGAAAACAAAAATGTTGCAGGTGATTTAGGAATCCTTTCATTGTTTTGGGAAGGCCAACCTAAATAATGAAATTTGATAATCGAAATCATATAAGGAGAAAACTTACATATTCATTTTGGTTGTATGTCGTCTTTGAGTGAATGTTTATGCCCCTATCCTAAAACAATTGGACGTAATTAGCAAGGGAAAAAAGGAAAAGGAAAAATATAGAAAATGTTGCAGGCGATTCAAGAAGGCTTTCTTTGCTTTAGCAAGCACTTCCGAAATAATAAGCACAAAATCGAAATCGTACAATCGGAAAACATTACATGTTCTGTTTGGTTGTATGTGCTATTTGATTGATGTTTCTGCCATCATTCTCTAAAGCAACCTGATTGCATGTACCACTCACATGTGAAGAAAAAATAACAATTAGAAAGAGCAAAAAACATATTTGTGTGAGAGAAAACACTTGCTTAACTCCTGCATTTGGTTGTATGTGGTCTGTGATTGATTGTTAATGCAAAAATTACCACCGTCGCTCACAGTCACTACAAGAAACAGATAACATAGCTACAATATTTGTTACAACACAAATTTGTAACAAATTTTTGTTACATATATTCACAATTTTGTTACAATAATTGTATGTTGATTAGGCGAAACAAATTGGTCGCTAATTGCGAATAATTAGTGACGATTAGCGACAAACATAAACTTGTCTCAAAATTGTGACAAAAAATAACACAATATATGTAACAATATTGCCACTAAATATGTTTGTAACAATCGTGACAAAATCCACTAATAGATACATAATTTGTAACAAATTTTTGCTAACCCATATTCACAATTTGTTACAATAATTGTAAGTTGAGTAGACAAAACAAGTTGGTGGCTAATTGTGAATAATTAGTAACGATTGGCGACAAACATAAATTTATCTCTAAATTGTGACAAAAAATAACACATTATGTGTAACAATATTGGCACTAAAAATATTTGTAACAATCCGTGATAAAATCATATTTAATTATTATCCACTATTTTCTACAAAAAGTTTGTAACAAAATTTCAGTAAATGTATCCGATAAACTCTATTTTACCAATTGTTCGCGAAGATTTTCTCTTCTAGGGTTCTCGTTTACTCCGATCATGATTTCCACTCTCTCACCCTCCGATCAAGTTTTTGACTCTCTCTTTCTCCGTCTTCCTTCCCTATCTCGTCAGATCCGTCAAGGGTTTGGCCGGTTCATTTCTATGTCCATCTTCAACTCGATCGGCGATTGCTTCTTTTTCCTCAACCATTCGCTTCACAAGGTAAAACTGAGACTAAACTGAACTTGGATCGACGATGTAACGACCCGGATCCGACCCATTTGAATAAGTTTAAATGAATTGATTTGGCTACCTATGTCATCAAAGTACACTTACCTTTTCCGGTCACTTACCCTAAGAGAACTCCAGAGTTAAGCGTGCTTATGCTGGAGTATGACTAAGATCGGTGACCTTCCGGGAAGTCCTCTGCGGAACCGTGTGAGTGAGGCCAAAACACGGGAACGGTCACGTGGTGATTGCAGGGACAAGTAAATCAGTCGGTCGGCCCACCGAGAAAAATAACACACCGACCGTCGGACAGGGGCGGGGGGCCCACAGCCCGTGAGAGGTGTGGGGCCTCGCTGGTAGGGGCGGTCGGAGTGTTAGAGTGGTATCAGAGCCAGGTTGAAGTCAAACTGGTTATGTCCTAGGAGACTGTCTTCTGGTTTGAGGATTAAGGTTCACACTAGCGGGATCAGAATTCGTGGACGAATTTCTGTTAAGTGGGGGAGAATTGTAACGATCCGGGTCCGGCCCATTTGAATAAGTTTAAATGAATTGATTTGGCTACCTATGTTATCAAAGTGCACTTACATTTTCCGGTCACTTATCCTAAGAGAACTCCAGAGTTAAGCGTGCTTATGCTGGAGTAGGACTAGGATGGGTGACCTTCCGGAAAGTCCTCTGCGGAACCGTGTGAGTGAGGCCAAACGACCCTACTTTCTCTCTCTCACTCAATTTCTTCCGCCTCTACCTTCTTCCGACGATTAATTCTCTCTCTCTCACTCAATTTCTTCTCTGCCGCCTGTATTCCATCAGGCCGCCGAGCTCACCACCCTTTCTAGGAAGGTTAGCGTCCTCCGATCTCTGTCACTTGGTTCTCTATTACTTATGTCTCACCTTATATATCTTTATCTTTCTCTTTGTCTCAAATTTATCTTCCTTTACTTGCGTCAAGAAGCCACCTTCCTCCCACCAAATTGGTCCGAGCAGTTGGCTCCTGCTCTCCAATTAACCGTCGACCAACAAATTGGTCCAAGGGTAGCTATATATTTCTCTATCTAGGTTTTTTTATTTATATTTCTATCTCTTTTATTAGCAGTTAATCAATATTTATATCTCGTTTGTTTCAATGATTGACTAGTATTTGGACTTCTGGAGAGTGGAGACCAGAATATTGCAAAGGGAGAAATCATTCAAAGGATTTGGAGGTATAAGTTTCTAACTCCTCATTTTCTAGCTTGTACATATATCTCTCTGTCAAAAGTTGTTGTAAGATGGCATGGGTATTGTATAGGAATACGAGGCATTGCCTTGGTTTAAGATTACGGTCTTCAGTCATAGACTCATATCTTGTAACTGTCTCTGATCCTCCTACCCCGCAGCAGTCCACTGATGCCTATAGAGGTAATCTTTTCTATTTTAACTATGTTTTAATTCTCTACTTCATAGCATATGGTTTAGACTCTTAGATTTAATGCCTATAGAGGTAATCTTTTCTACTTTAACTATGTTTTAATTCTCTACTTCATAGCATATGGTTTAGACTCTTAGATTTAATTTCCAGTTTGTTTGCTTTGTGCTTAGACTCTAAGCATAGTATGATATATGCGTAATTCTATTTTGTTTGCTTATGATATGAGTATAATATATGAGTAATTCTTAATTGTTTGCTTGTGATATGTTGTTTAATGTAGGTTTGATTGCTGCGCTTCTTCTCTCCGTAGGAACTTGGATATCGAAATGTGTATGAGTGGCATTGAAGACAACATTGGCGAGCTAAATGTTGATTCTTCACACAGGTAGCAAGCTATGGAAGTACTCCTACAGACCAACAGAGTAGATCCAGTTACACTTGAACAAGTTCTGCCTGCTGCTGAGGATGTATCTTGTCCGAGTCCACAATCTGAGTCTGCTCACGTTCCAACCCAGCTCCCCAATAACCTTGCCCACGAACTTGAATATGTGTAAGTAATAAGTGTAATGGTTTGTAGAATATTAAGTTATTAACTCAAGTAAATTGGTGTTGTTTAGTAAATACATTACTAGAGGTATAATAGTTGGATTATTGTAGATGTAAAACTTTAAGGGTTTTAAATGTTGAATTTTTTAGATTAATAAAAATTTAATCGCATTTTTTATATATTGTAATTTAAAAAAAAAAAAAATTTTAATTGAAAATTTATAAATAGTCACATAATATTTGTAACTATTTGTGGTATTAGTCAAATATTAGCAACAAAAAGTGTAACTTATATATCTAATTGCTGCAATTAAATTGTGACAAATTGTAGTACATTTGCTACCAAACTTTGAAACTATTTGTAGGTATCTGTAAAATTACCACATATTATTTGAAACAAAATTGTAGCCAATTTGCTACTAATTTGCTACAAACTATATCATATCTAATTACGACAAAATCGATTTGTGAGTAATTTGTATTAATTTTGCTACAGATTGCTACAAAATTCAAATAGCTACGCCTCCATACTCGCGAAAAATATTTGTAGCAATTCGTTACAATAATTGTTTTTGCTACAAAAAACAATTTATACCCACATAAAAAATTGTAGCAATGCTTACCCATTCTTATAGTGAGTTACACACAAACATGCAATTTTCGGATCTTCCTTTATCTTATTGATGAAGGTTTTCACTTGGCGATCATTACACACATACATTAGAGGAATATCATGTCCCAAACTTTCCATTCTAAGAGGAAGTCCGTAGGTGAGTCTAATTTCAACATCATCCAAGTTAAGATCTTCCTTGACAACCTGAAGAAGATCTTTGTAACTGATGTCGTCATCTAGCACACAAAGGGATCCTCTTTTCCTTACATCTATCACAAACTCCCATTGAAGATTCACTCTATATTCCCACTCCCCAAAAACAACACATATATCCACCATAATTCTCTGTATCAAGAAAGAAAAACAAGCAAATATATGACAAATTCTTTTAGATAAGCATTTTTGATACGAGTTTAATCCTAAAAAAGATATTCACTAAACCTAATGAACCTAATGCAAAGTAGCCGATATATGATAGTCCTTCCTAAACCGTCTGGATATCTTCCTAAAACTTGAGGAAGCAAAGTTCATTCTCAAGATGTCTCTGCTCTAAATCATCTTAATCATCTATTGAATCATCTGTCTCTGTTCTATATCATATAAATTCGGGAAACTTAGCATTTCACGATGTCTCTGTTCAGGAATTACAGAGACAAAATCGATTCGAATTAGCCATTGTTCTTCATAAACATGATCTATATTCTAATTACAGAGGCAACTATCAACTCGAATTAGAAAACAAAGCTTACATGTGGGGATAATGACGAATCCGATGGCAACAGTATCTGATCGGAGAAGAACAGCTCGATCGATTTCTATCGAAATCGATTTGAACTTGTTCGAAGACGATGATGAACAACTTTGTCGGATATGAGGCTCGAAGACGGTGAAGCTCGTGTTTGAAGATGCTGAAAGCTGGAGATTTAAAAAAATAGGTCGTGGTTGACGAAAGGAGAGAGATCGAGATTTTGAAAAATAAGTGTTTTTGTGTCTTATTTAACTGAGGAAAAAAGTGTCAATCTATTAATGAAAAATATTAGGGATTGAATATTTTTAGTGTGTGTGGTATTTATAGAATAGAAACTAGTTTTCATGTCATTTTGAGGAATTTCTCTTATTTTTATTATAAATTATTAAAATAATTAAAAAGTTAATTATTCAAAATATAAATTATATGTTCTCCAATAATCTACGACGAACCTTTCATCACGTTGGAGACTTTCTGTATGTTTGCCTTCGTTAATCTGTATAAATTAAATTTTTTAGAATTGAACTCATGACTTCATGATATATAAGCATTAATTAATCTTTTGGTCAACCTTTACATTAAAAAGGCTTTCACATATTGTTTTATTTTGTTTTAACACTTTTTTTTATCTCATTCTATCTTGTATTAACAATTAACTAAATCTTCTAATTCTAATGAAAAACACGAAAAATGTTTATTTAATTCTTCAAGTATTTACAATTGGTAAATTTATTCTCCAATTATCGTGTGCATATTAAATTATCAAATTAATGTTGACTTCATAAATTTAGACAAGAGAAAAGTCAACATTAACTAAGAAAAACAGAGACGTTAGCGTTGACTTAATGTTTGAGTCCAATTTTGCAAAGTTAACATAAACTCGAAAAATTAATTTATCAACTTAAAAGTTTGAGAATTAATCTGTACAATTACAAAAACTTAGGGAATTAGATTATTATTTTAAAGATTTGTCTTGTAAAAAATGTTAAATTTGGAAATAAATCAAATCAACTATATATAGCTTTATAAATAATATCTTTGTATAGCTATAGAAATTTTTTATTTTTATTTTACGGTATTAATAAAGTAATTTTGGTTGTTTTGTATTGTTTATACGTGAAGGTGTGAAGAGAAACCCTCACTATTTTTTCCAAATTTAATAGTTTTTGCCACATGACAATTCTAATCGTTGTTATGAATAGAATTAAAAAATTACGTGTATTTTTAACATAAACTTCAATTTCTATAAAAAAAAAATACACTATATTTTGATGTATGTCTTGTTTATACGAGAAGGTGTGAAGAGAGGCATTCAATATTTTTTCCAAATTTAATAGTTTTTAATGCCACGGGACAATTCTAATCGCTGTTATGAATAAAATTAAAAGTTACATGTATTTTTAACATAAACATCAATTTCTATAAAAACGCACTACATTTCGACATATGTCTCTCAAAGTATAGTGTTTAATTCCGTTGCTACCCACGCACACAATTCACAACAGAATAAAATCGAATACAAAGAAGAAAAATAATGGATCTAACGATCTGTTAGTGAGTAAGGCTTATCTACGGAAATCGTCATCATATTCACTTTTTATGTAATTTGATTTTACAAAGTTTTGTATACTGATTTTGTAATTTCGATTTGATATTAATAAAATTTTAGACGGAAAAAATTAATATAATAAAAATAATAAATTTTTAAAAGGTATTTGATGATATTTTACAAATGATCATGATTTATGAAAATGATCATAATTTTTTAAATAAAAAATGATAATTTAATTTCCTAAGTTTTTGTAAATATGCAGATTAATTCTCAAACTTTTAAGTTGATAAATTATTTTATCTAGTTTGCGTTGACTTTGTAAAATTGGGATTGACTGGAAAAGTTAACGCTAATGTTTTCATTTTTTTAGTTAACATTGACTTTTCTTATACCTCAATTTACGAAATCAACATTAAGTTGAAGATTTAATCTGTACATACGATAATTGGGAACAAATTTCTCGATTGCAAATACTTGAAGAATTAAGTAAGCATTTTCAAAACACATATCTTTTTCCATTCCGGGTTTGAAAACATTAGTGCCGAGAGGTATCAAATTCAAGTTCGGCTTGAAGACCATTTAAAATTTTGTGGTCCTTGATCCAAATATAAAGCCTGAAAAGTGAATACTCGATTAAAAAGAAAAAAAAAAATATTACGCAAGGATGATGAATACGGATGTTACCGCAGGCTTACCCACCCGGTTCGTGTGTAATTTTCTGCACTGAAAATAAATGGGCTTGAACAGGCGGGCCAAGACGCGTCGTGGGCTTCACTTATTTTAAATATGTGCTATTTAAACGACGTTGTGTTATATAAAATACGAAACGACACCGTTTAACTGCACACTCTGCCAATTCGGACTCTGACACTGAAGAACCCTAAACCTTTTTCCTCCATCGTTTCTGGTTTTTTGTCTCCACCATTTCTGGGTTAGTAATTTTATTACTCCCTTTTGAAAATTAGCAAATGATTGTCCAATAAAGCTCTATCCTTTTATAATTTGGGTATTTGATACTCTATGGCCTTGTTCTTTTCTGTGTCGCCAGCGACATCAACCGGCGACGAAAATTAGCACTTGATTCTTCATAACCTGTCGCTATCACTTTGTCGCAGGAGGGATTCCATTCACAAAAACTTGAGTGCCTGGTGTCGCTGATTTTTTGCAGCGTCGCTTTGAAACCGGTAGCGTTGTCGCTTGTCTTTACCCTCACTTGATTATTTTAGTCGCCGGTGGTAGTCGCTAGTGACACCTTAAAGAACAAAGCTTTCAAGTTTCAATTTAGGTGGTGTTATCCTCATTGATGGCAAAAGCTTTGATTATTTCCTATATAATTGCCGTTGCCTCCATCTATTTATGTTTTGGCCTGGAGGGATTTGATGAGCTACGTTCTTGTTTCTCTCCTTCGAATTTAGTCTTTTAAACTAATATACATGATTCTTTTAAATAAAAGAAGCCCCCTTTCATGAAGAAAACTAGTTTTCCTATAAGCAGAGACGACCACAAAACATTGGTGTCCTGCAAGTGAACTTTGTCCATGTTTAGCTTTCCACCTGTTTTGCAATCAAAATCTCTTTTTTCACATTTCTTAATTCGTGTCTTTCACTCATTGTTTGACTACTTCACGAATGCAGATGGCTAGATGGGATCAGATTTTCTCCCTACCTGTGCAAAATCCAACTTTGCCAGAGTTTTCTTCTGCTGATCTTGTTTGGTCGAAGGTCGAAGGTTACAGGGACAATATTGATAGGTTAGCGCTCATACCGTACGGGAGGGTGGATGATTTCGTAAGAGGCGAATCCTCCAATAAAGATTGCCCTACGAGCTTCCATGTTGAAGCTAGACGCCGGAAAGCCAAAGGGAAAAAATATAAGCCAAAAGTTGATGGCATCTTGGAGTATATTCTGTAAGTTACACATTTGTTCTGTATTGAAATTACAACAAGTTACATCATTTATCTGGTTAGTACCATCTGCTGCAAGTTAGTAGTATACTTCATGTTTTGTTTTCTGCATACATCGTGATCGTCTTTCCTCACAGAAGTTGCAGTTGATTGTGTTTTGTTTGCTTCCCCTCCGTGTGGATAGTCTAAATGCTATGATCCTACATTGTTCGCATACTAAATATAGTTGATTATCTGTTTTGATTGTGTTTCTCGTGCAGCTTTATTTTTGTAAGTGACTATGGAACAGAATCGTTGGTTATAAGTTAGTGTTTTTGCGTGAGTAGGTATTGGTGCTCCTTTGGACCAGATGACAATAGGAAAGGCGGAGCTGTAAGGCCAAGTAGGACCACATATGTTCCGAAAAAGAACAATGCAGGCCGGCCGAATTCAAAGAGAGGCTGCAGGTGTCACTTCATTGTGAAGCGCCTAATCGCAGAACCAACGGTGGCTCTAATAATATATAACAATGACAAGCATGCGGATGAAAAAGGGCTGCCTTGCCACGGTCCACAGGACAAAAAGGCGGCTGGAACAAGAGCCATGTTTGCTCCATATATATCAGAAGATCTTAGGCTACGAGTGTTATCTTTGCTCCATGTGGGCGTCTCTGTGGAGACCATAATGCAAAGGCATAGTGAATCGGTGGAGAAACAAGGTGGTCCAAGTAACCGAGATGATTTGTTAACACATAGATATGTTCGAAGACTCGAGAGGAGTATTCGACGCTCGACATATGAGCTCAACGAGGAGGATGATATCAGCATCGGTATGTGGGTTGAAAGTCATCAGAGTCATGTGTTTTTCTTCTCTGACACTGACCCTTTTGCCTTGGGTATACAAACTGAGTGGCAGTTGCAACAGATGATTCGATTTGGAAACTGCAGACTTTTAGCTTCAGGTTCAAATTTTGGGACAAAGAAACTGAAGGTCAGTTTCTTACAGTTTGCGCAGCAGTCGCCAAATTTGGTTTTTAAAAAAAAATATTTTTCAGGATGATTCTCAGGTTGTTGCGTTTGTTTTCAGTTTCCTATCCATAGTCTTGTTGTATTCGACTCCGAGAACAAGGCTATTCCAGTTGCTTGGATAATCGCACCGGGGTTTTCCAGTGGAGATGCATATAGATGGATGAGAGCTCTTTGTAACCGAGTCCATGCCAAGGATCCCTCGTGGAAGGTGGCTGGGTTCATTGTTGATGATCCTTTTGCTGACATAATAACGATCAGGTTGGTTGCTTCAAAAAACCACTTTCCATTAAAAATATATTTTGCATGCTCCTTCCTCAAGGAAATTTGGGAGAGTTCATTACACCAAAGCGCTTAGCAAATATTGAATTAAGCAGAATTGGTAATTTCAAAAGTGGAGCACTCTGTAGTATGTAGCATTATTTAGTCAGGTTGACATGGATCATAAGTCTTATAGTTACATTTTAGAGTTGGTCACCAAATACTGAGCCATGTTGTTCTGTTTGTTAATAAGAAATCTTGTGTAAGTCTCTTTGTGCCCGTCTTTTAACTCCAGCGTATATTTCAGACAAGGAACCAAATTGTTACAATTCAGTGTTATATTTATTCCGATACAATTGCTTCCAATGTCTTCAGGGATGTGTTTCAGTGTCCGGTCTTGTTTTCGTTTTGGCGTGCTCGCCATGCGTGGCATAAGAACATAATGAAGAGGTGTCCGGATACAGAGACGCGTGTCGAGATATCAAGACATCTGGGGCAGGCTGTGGATAAAATCTGTACAAGGCAAGGAACAGCCACATTGTTTGAAGGTTCTATGGAGGATTTCGTTGATAGTCCAGAGTTTGTTGAGTACTTCAGAGCCGTTTGGTCTCCCAAAATAGGTTATTTTTCCCATTCTTTCTCTCTCTTTTTTTCTTTTCTCTTTACTCTCTACCTGCTTGATCATCTACATTAATCGATACAAGGTTCTTGGACCGTAAGCATCAA
Organism: Alliaria petiolata; assembly: GCA_020283515.1. Lineage (NCBI taxonomy): Eukaryota > Viridiplantae > Streptophyta > Magnoliopsida > Brassicales > Brassicaceae > Alliaria > Alliaria petiolata. The sequence goes on from JAHZTW010000001.1 coordinate 67,258,840, forward strand.
GTTCTCTCGAGAATGACTGTTTTTATTTCCAATCTATGGCAGGAGCTTGGAGAAGTGCTTTACAAACTCTTCCTTTGGCAAGCCAAGAGACCTGTGCAGCGATGGAGCTTTACCACTATCAGATGAAGTGCAGGCTCTTGAATGAGAGGGACTCTGAAGCTTACCAACGCGCTGATTGGTTGGTCGATAAGTTAGGGACAAAAGTACATTCTTACTTCTGGCTTGATGAATACTCTGGGAAAGATGATTTCTCCAGGTACTGGAAAGAGGAATGGGTGAGCGGTTTGACTTCTTTCCGAAAAGCGTTGAGTATACCGGATTCTGATGTTGTCATCTCCGGAATGTCGGCGAAAGTAACAGATGACTGTGACGGAAACAACGAGGAGGTTCATCATGTTGTGTGGAATCCAGGTTCACAGTTTGGGATTTGTAGTTGCAGCTGGGCAGAGAAGGGTTACTTGTGTAATCACATGATCAAGCTCACACAAGTCTCTCTTGGGAACAAATCTGCTAGGCTCTTACAGTATTATCAGACCTTGATTGATCTGCTTCAATGCCCGCCTCGAGATTCGTTGTTCCGTGATTACGCGGTTTCTTTAGCGGTCTCTGTGGAAAAGCAAATCAATGCGCTCGGTGTGCAGAAAGAAATTGCTTCTAGTGGAAAACCTCTTAGGGTGTATACTCGGAGAAGGAGGAAGTCGAGCAAAAACGTTGAAGATGAGCTGGCATGCTCAACCGAAGCTGCTGCTGCAGAGGATGTTGCCTCTACCTTGCAGGATGAGACAGACATCGCTAACGAAAGATGTGCGAAAAGGCTGAAAATCTGCAGCACCCTAGGCGAAAACCTAGCCGGAGTTTCCAAGATTTGAACGAGGATTCTAGTGGTTTAAGCATACCACAAACTGAGAAAGCAACAACATGTGCTTGGTCTCAAGGAAACTTGATTTCAATGGAGCATCCACACTTCAGAGGCTCCTACAAAGAGGAAACTTAGAGAAACCGTCGTGGTGACATTGCTTTGTAAAAATTTTCTTTATATATTTTCAGTTTTTAGTTTTAATTTGACCGCCTGTTAAAAAACAATTCTTGGGTTTACCAGAGATATATGAGATCTAAGTGTGAGATAGATGATCGAGATATGGTGTCATGATACTGGTGACTCTATAAACCATGCTTTTCGGCAACAAAGACATGGGAAAAGATCCGTTTTTTCTTTTCATCAAAGTAATGTATATCATTTATAACTAGATTTTTTTTCTTTAATCAATTGCGTAATTGTTATCAGAGAATATATAAATCATATCGAAACATATTTGAATATATATGTTATTTCTTCTGATAATAGAGAATACTTATAGAATATGAATTAACTATGAATCAGTAAATTGGTATCATCGAATACAGAAGACTCTTGAGATTCAAGATTGCAGCAACAATGACCTGGGCCAACATAGTGTTCACAAATCCCTCCTAATTTGTATCCTTTAAATCTGCAAAATTCATTGCATGTCATTGTGTTCCTACATGTTGGTTGCTGATAGCATTCTCTGGCTTGTCCTGTTTAGTTCATAAACAAATACATTAACAAAACTACTTATGAGAAACCCTGGTAAATGTTTCAAAATAAAATAATTTGGCGTTAATTAACATTCACGACAAGAGATGTACTAATTTACTTCTAATTTGTAAATATTATGTTTAAAAAAAAAACATAATATCTGAACATGTTATGCAAATACAATCAAAAAGTTTTTTAATTTGTGCTGGTAGAAATGTGCCCCATGACATTCAAAGAAAATCTTGGTTTGAGTTTCTCATCACCATGATAGTACAGTACAGAAAAACAAAGATAAATGATTGAATTTAAGACTATGTTATTGCCTGAAATTATGGGTAGAAATATGAGAAAAAACACCATCAACGTTACCAAAGATGAAAATTTCTTCGTTGCCATTAGTTATGTTCCTAGAGGATGCAACAAATCTTGGTTAGAATATACTTAATTTCATGAGAAATAAAAAAAAGTATCGATAGTAGGAATAAATATAGAGAAATTGTAATGCAGGGCAATGAAAACTTGATAAATTAGGCGACATAACCTGACACCTTTTTATACAGTAGTTTTTGTTGGTAAATTACTTTATGCCCCTTAAATTATTTGTTGCTTTCTTTCTCTATTTTACCATCGACGAAAAAGTGTTGAAGAAGGAGAAGAAAAAAAAAAATAGAAGACAATGATGAACAAAGATGTTGGTGATGAAGAATATGTTGCCGGTGAAGAAGATGAAGGCGGTGGTGGTGGCGGCGGTATTGGTGATGTTGATGGTGGTGGTGGAGGTTGTGACGTTTGGTGACGGTAGTGATGGTGTCCGTAAGATAACAATGGTGATAGTATTGGTGATTGAAATCGGTGGTGATAGCGACAATGAGTGAGGTGGTGGTGGTGGCGGCGGTGATCGGTGGTGGTGGTGGTGGTGGTGGTGGAGTTGGTGTTGGTAACACTGGTAACTCTGGTAAACGGCGGTAATGGTAACTCTGGTGACGATAACGCTGGTAACTGTGACAGTAACAATGACAATGCTTGGAAATGGTGATTATAGTGACAATGAAAACTAAACAATAACAAAGTTAGTTAAGTTGTTAGCGGTGTAACTTCTTATAATTTTGTTAAGTTAACAAAGTTAGTTAATTAACAACTCATAGTTTCTATTATATGATATCTCGATTAACATGATAATTTTCATAATTTTCTATTTTATATTTTTTATGATATGATAACTTGATAAATACGATAATTGATAATATGATAACTGGTTTAACATGACAATTTTATATTTTATATGATATGTTAACTGGTTTAACATGCTATTTTTACAATATGTTAAGTCGTTTAACATGTTAATTGCATAATAACTGGTTTGACTATATATTTTTTACAATATGCTAACTGGTTTATCACGTTAATCACATAATCACATTGGCGTTTGACGGTTTAAAATTGGGATGAACAGTATTGCCGGGATTTGTGAACAATGTTGTCGGGAGAGATGTGAACAGTGTTATCAAGATTTTACGTCGCAAACAGAATTTTCAGATCAATGGCATTATTGTAATAAAATCAAATAAAAAAAAGTTTTTTGTATTAAAATTTATTTCTCTCTTCTCTACTTAATTTTCAATTATCCATTTCCATTTACCTAATTATCAAATTATTTATGTATATTCATTAATATCACCCATAAATATATAGATAAAAACTAACCTCTTACAAATATGTACGGGATGTCGATCTTACAGATTTAATTTTAGGGGGAATTACTAAAAATAACCTAAAACTTGATTCTTTCTCCAAAATTAGACCCCCTATTGCATGTTTGGCAAAAGTAACCCACAAGGGTAGTGAAATTACAACCCTCACCCTTATGACCAAACAAAAAACGCTCGCAATAATGACGGTTTTATCCTAGAGAAGTCTACTATGAGAGAGTAGACTTCTCGAGTAGACTTCTTGACCTCGCCAAGAAGTCTACTTTCTTCTAAAGTAGACTTCTCGAGTAGACTTCTCTCAAATAATTTCCTATAATTAATTAAAAAAATTATAAAAAAATTAATTCTATAAAAAACTTTGATAAATAACCAAAACATATACATTTTACATCTATTAAAAATAAAATTTTAAAAAAATGAATCAGTTTAAATCAACATAGCCAAATTAGGTTAGAAACCAATACATCTAGAGAAGTCTACTAGAGAAGTCTACTAAATCACTAAATCTCAAATTTTAATAATAAAAATTATAAAAAATAATTTGGTAACAAAATTATGAACACAATTAAAACATAGACAATTGGCATCCATATAAAATAAAATTTTATGAATATGAATCAATTTATAAGTTTCATGAGTATTCAGTTTAAAAGGTTTAGGGTTTAGGTTTAAAGTATAGGGTATAAAGGTGTAATTTTTAGGGTAAGAAATTTTTTTATATGAATTCATAATTTATGGTTTGCTAATGATTTAACGTTGATATCTTTATTATTTTAACTGTAATTTGTGAATATGTTAAGTAAATTAATGTTGGTTTGATATAAGTTTTAATCGAAAATATTTTATTTAGGGTTTAGGGTAAGTGGAGTAGACTTCTCGAGTAGACTTCTATTGTAGACTTCTCGAGTAGACTTCCAAAGTAGACTTCTCTCGTGTGACTGATACTGCAGAGTAGACTTCTCTCAAATAATTTCCTAAGAAAGAATTAAATAAACAAAATAATAAAAATTAATTTTATAAAAAACTTAGATAAATAACCAAAACATATACATTTTTCCATCTATTAAAAACAAAATTTCAAAAAATACATCAATTTAAATCAACATAGCCAAATTAGGTTAGAAACCAATACATTTAGAGAATTCTACTAGAGAAGTCTACTAAATCACTAAATCTTAAATTTTAATTAAAAAATTTATAAAAAATAATTTGATAAAAATTATTATGAACAAAATTAAACATAGACAATTGGCATCTATATAAAATAAAATTTATGAATATAAATCAATTTATAAGTTTCATAGGTATACAATTCAAAAGGGTTAGAGTTGAGGTTTAAAGTATAGGGTATAAGGGTGTAATTGTTAGGGTAAGAAAAAATTCTATATGAATTCATAGTTTATGATTTGGTTGATGATTTAGCGTTGAAATATTTGTTATTTTAACTGTAATTTGTGAATATATTAAGTAAATTAATGTTTTGATATAACTTTTAATCGAAAATATTTTATTTAGGGTTTAGGGTAAGTAGAGTAGACTTCTCTTGAATAGAATTATACTACATAGTAGACTTCTCGAGTAGACTTCTGGAGTAGACTTCCAAAGTAGACTTCTCTCGTATGACTTATACTGCAGAGTAGACTTCTATAGTAGACTTCTCGAGTAGACTTCTCTACTAACCCGAAAAACACTTCGGTTGAACCGAGAAAACCCTAGTTTCTCTTAACCGAGAATTTTACCAACCCATGATTAACCATGCTATATATTTCATTTTACCATTTGCGCATTTAGTTTTTATCGGACAAAACCCTAGTTTCTCTGAAAGGGAGATTATCGCCATTTCTATCGCTGTCGCCACTGTCGTCGTCGCCGTCGCCACCGACGTCGTATACCGAGGTAATCTTTGTTCCGCTCTCTGACTTCTCTCACTTATCTCACTTTTTCATCTGTATATATACCTTAATCGAATTCGTTTATCTCTTTTGATAACTGCCGCTTTTTGGCTCGTCGCCTCGCCCCTGCTGGATGTTTCTTCACCTTTGCCGCCGGTGATAATTCTATCCTCCTTTCTCTTTGTCAGATTTACAGATCTGTGCGACGCCATTGGTTGTCTCCTTCGGATTTCAGTGATTTCAGTGTTCTCGAAGGTAAATATACGGCTCCTTTGGTCAGACTTCATATCAGACTTCTCAAGTAGGCTTGTAAAGTAGACTTCTTTATGAAGTAGAATTCTTTATGAAGTAGACTTCTTTATGTAGTAAAAGTCGTAAGTAGACTTCCCGAGTAGGCTTCTCTAGTAGATTTCTCTAGTAGACTTCTCGAGTAGACTTCTCGAGTAGACTTCTCGAGTAGTTGAGTTCTAAAGTAGTTGACTTCTGGAGTTGAATTCTGTCGAGTAGACTTCTGGAGTATACTTCTGAACTAGACTTGTGTGTTTTGCAGGATGGAGATGGCCATGTTTCCAAGGAGATTATATACAAAGGGCGAGGAGCCCCAGTTGAGTTCTAAAGTAGTTGACTTCTGGAGTTGAATTCTGTCGAGTAGACTTCTGGAGTATACTTCTGAACTAGACTTCTGAACTAGACTTGTGTGTTTTGCAGGATGGAGAAGGCCATGTTTCCAAGGATATTATATACAAAGGGCGAGGAGCCCCAGTTTGGCAAAAGTTTAAGCTACTACAGCAATGATAGTAAGCTGTTTCCTGCATTGGAAGAAGTACTACAAGAGGATGAATGGGAAGAGCTTTTGGACTCGCCGCTGGGTGTTTTTCTGAAGTTCTACAAACTGAAATTTGGCTGGGCATCGAGGGTGGTTCAGTATATACTCGGTTTTCAGCTGGTTTGCAAGAAAAAGTACGAGATATGGAGTCTGGTAGATGCAAACCCCTTGAGTTTTTCACTGAATGAGTTTGAAGACCTCACCGGTCTCAACTGCGAATATGTTCCGGCACTGGAGGATCAAGAAGTTACCCCTGAGATGAAAGTATTTTGGGAGAAGCTTGGCGTCAGTGTAGATGCTGGTCTGAGCGTTGACGATCTTACAGAAGCGTGTAAGAATGCTGGGGACTGGACAAGGGATGATAGGATTAGGTTAGGATTTTTATCCATCTACGCTGGATTCATTGAGGCAAAGAAAAGGGATTCACCCACACGGGTGGACTATGCAAGACTAGTCATGGATATCGGGTCATTTGCAAATTATCCGTGGGGAAGAGTGGCTTTCAAGTTCCTCATAGAGTCTGTAAAAAAAGCGGATTTGACAAAGACATGTTGGATTTATGGGTTTGCTGAAGTGCTCCAGGTTTGGGCGTATTATGCCATGCCGGAATTCGGAACCAAATTTGGGAATCCCTTTCCCAATAACCCAACTCCACCGGTGCTGGCTTACGGCGGTTGTCGAGGACGAAAATACATCAAAGAGGCTATGATGAGACAGGTAAATTTATATTTGTAGACTTCTTTTGAATACTTCTTTTCGTAGACCTCGGTAAAATATATATCCCAATTTTTTGCAGGTTTGCTTCAAAAACTTTACTCTGAAGGAACGAAAAGAGATATTCCCTATTTGGGATGATGACCTAGTTGATCCTCTGATCGAGAACATTATCACAGCCATATTTGGGGAGTTGGGTGAGGGTAAATGGAACTGGAAGTCCAGTGATTGGCGGTCCAAAGGTGTTAAGGAGTCGAACGTCGTGAAGTTAGAGGCCACAAAAGGCCAAAAAAGAGGTGTTCATTCTGACGATGAAAGCCGTAAGAAGACTTGTCCAGTCCCTCCTCCTTCCTTATACGATGATGTTTTGAAGAGTATTGTCGAGACGATGAAACAATATGTCTCGGCATGTTGCTCGAGATTGGTCGGGGATATGAAAGATGGGTTTGCGGCGTGCAATACAAATCTCGATATCTTGACTGGCAATGTTGCCGCTGTGGAGCAAACTATTGCCAAGATTAAGGAGGCAAGGAATGAGAAGGCAAGGAATGAGGAGGCAAGTAATGAGGAGGCAAGGAATGAGGAGGCAAGGAATGAGGAGCAGGTCAAGTCCAGCGCTGGTCGGGTTAGTACCGATCCCTCTCCCAATACAACTAAAAGGATCTTTAAGACAAATAAGCCTTGTAGACCCTCTTTGAATCTGGTCGTTACTAGGGTTACTAGAGCTACTAGGGCAAGATTGAGGGGAAAGCAGTCTGAAAAGAAGTAGATGTTGTTCTTGTGTGTACCCTTTGATTTGAATTGTGTGTACGCTTTGATTTCCGACTCCATGTTTACTTGAACAATTTTCAATTAATAAATCAGTTAATTTCCAGAAGTTTGTTCTTGTCATTGACATTTATCATGCATTATTTCAGAAAAACCTATTAGCTCTATGTGAGAGTGTAAACTGTGTCGAAGATGTAGAACCAAGTCTCGTCTATGTAGGGAGGGGCAACCCATCGCAGAAGGATGTGGATGATCTGTTAATGAAACAACGGTCTAAGAAGAAGGCCGCAAGAATTGTGGCACGAGCCAAGGCCGACAAACAGTTCAGGAGGGCAATAGCTTCTACACTTGTGGGAAGTAGCGCCTCAAACATAATCGAAACTGAGAAGGCAAATGTAGGTGGTGGATACGATCCATTTGCTCCCATTGATGCCGTGAAGCAGAAGGCTCTAAATGACTGGCTGAAACGTCTACCGTAAGTTGTCACTATCGAAACAAGATTTATAAATTGGGCAGTATTGGTCTATATAGCCTGAGTATTGTGTGCTCATTATGTCTGCAGTGGCTGGCCGGCTCACGACTCGAAGAAACATCCAATAAACTTCTGGTGGTGGCTGCTGAGGACTCCACAGAAATGGCTTGTAGACACGGTAAGACTTCTCTATAGTAGACTTCTATATAGTAAACTTCTAGATAGTAGAGTTATATAAGAAGTAGACTTCCCGAGTAGACGTCTCGAGTAGACTTCTAGATAGTAGACTTCTTGATAGTAGAGTTATATAAGGAGTAGACTTCCCGAGTAGACTTCATTTTCATACTTTGCTGACTTCTCTATTTCTCAATGTAGCACATGGATGCCGGCATCAACCTGCTCAGACATCGCTTTATGGAACATCCGGAATGGTTTAGGAGTGATCGTATCTGCTTCCTTGATACTATTTTCGGCATGATGTGGAATAATACCAAGTACGCTGATTTTCGTGCCACCACACCGAATCCCGATGGCTCAGGTAGAATGCTGCCGCCTGGTGCCTTTGATTATTACAACGGTGAGGCACCGGTGTACTGCAGAACGGATAAGACGTGGGGGATCGAGATCGATGACATATACATGCCCTTGAATGTAAAAGACGATCATTGGGTTGCTCTGTGTATCTCAATACCTAATCGGCACATTATCATTTGGGACAGTCTTGTTGGTCATGCTAAAGATGAAGAGTTAG
>JAHZTW010000001.1:67272167-67341087 GCA_020283515.1 Alliaria petiolata
AGCGGATATAGCAAGATCTAAGAGCTTTAAATTTTTAGTAGCTAAATTATAGAGTTTTTGGGAAGAAAATAGAGAGAAAATGGAAGAATAGAAGCATAAGGCAAGAGACAATGAGGTATCCAAGCTCAAAAATGGGTTTTTGGTGCAATTAAAGCTTCAAATTGGTTGAAAATGGTGGTTGGGTGAATTGATGATGATGGCATTTTCGTGAATAAGTGAGGAAGATGAGGATTATTTGGTCAATTGGATTTCCGAAAATTAAAGAATTTAATTTGAATTAATGGCAAGTTCGTAAATAATTGAAAGTGAGAGGGATGGTTTGGAGAGAAAGTGGTTAGTGTTGAAAAGGGAAATTTGATGGGTTAGATTTGCAATTGACCTCAAATTTTGAGTCATTTTTGCAAATCTCCCTTAATTTTACACTGTTTGATAAACTAGGCGTTGTCTTTTTCAGTAGAAAAGCTTTAACACTTCTTATGAAATAAAACATATTTATAACCCAAGTTATGAAAAAACCATTGATATCTATCTATTATAGACTTCCCAAATATATTTGATTCTTTTCTTTGTTTTTTTTTTTTGTTTTAATTGGTCATATAGATAATAATCTTGGTCAAACATTTGTTTCACCTAGATTTTAAGATCATAATAGGTAAATAAATTAAGATCATACCATTCATAATACTAGATTTAGGAGGGATTATTGGGAGATGGAGTTATAATTTTTTTTAACAAATCTCTAACTCTTAAAATTGATGGATTCTATTAAGATTTGAGATATTTTGTTAAATTTGTATCTTAAGAGTTGAGAGATTTTGTTAAATTTGTATATTTAGAAAATCTATCAAAACATTTTTATTATAATGACTTTGAGAATAGGTAGTATTTTGAAAGTCTTGTTAAATCTTGTTTTATGAGTTAAAATGTTTAAAATCCTTGTCCCAATAACACAAGATTTTAATAGAATCATAAAATCTTTAAAAACCAAACTTTTTGAATAACAAAGGATTTTGGATGGAATTTTAAAATTTTTAAACAAATAACAATGGATTCTATTAAGATTTTAAGAATCTATAAACCAATAATGATGGAATCTCAAAATTTTAAAAATTCTTTAAAATCCATCTCCCAATAATCCCCCCATAACCAATAACAATTGATTATATTAAGATTTTAAAAATCTATAAACCAGTAATGATGGAATCTCAAAATTTTAAAAAATTCTTTAAAATCCATCTCCTAATAACCCGGACGAAAGGCTGTACTACCCTTCTAACAAAAAAAAAAAGATCAATATACCATTCACTTAATCTTCATACCCTTCCCTCTTTAACCAACTATGAAAACCCTATTCTATCCATACTATCCAACCCACTATTTAACCCATCTAAATAATTAATTTAATAAAAAAAATTATAATCAACCAACGAGAATAAGGGCTTTAGACCAATGAAAATAGAGGGATCGCTTCTCTCTCTTCTTCTTCCCCCAAGACGCGATAGATGACGACGACGCCATTAAAGACATCTCGTCAGCTCTCTTCTGCAGACTCCGCCTCCATTGAAGCTAGCTGGACATTTTCGGTGACTAGAGATGCGTTTCTGCGTTCAAAATCGTGTATAAAAGTCTGTAGATATCAATTAGGTTTTGTGTTTGCAAATTGAGATTGAGATGAAATCCGATTGAGAGTGAGATGAAATCCGATTGAGAGTGAATTGGATTTGAAATTGATGTGCATATTTTGATTTCTAACCATGTTGTATGTGTCGATTAGGATCATGCATTATAAAAGAATGGATTGTACTTGTTGAATCATAGCAAATCGTAAGTATATTAAAAACTAAGATCAGCCCAAAATCATCCGATTTGAGTTGCAGGCGATTGAACAACTGGGTAAAATTGGCATTACTAAGTACGAAAGTATAACTGGGTAGACCTGGTATTACTGATTGATTGTTCCGGATAAAATATTGGGTTACTAATGGATTGTTCCGGATGAAATATAAGAACTGCAAGTCTTACCTCTATATTACACCAATAAGGAAAGAAATCTAGAAAGAAAGTTTCAATTGGTTTGAGAATGACATCTAAGGATGAATACTAAAAGGGTGCCAAGACGAAACTTGGGTTGATGATTTGAGCTACTTGAGATCAATACTAGTAGTGAACTTTAGTTTGTGTTTGAATTTGTATTTCTTTGACACTCTCTGTTTTGTACAACTTCTTAAAACTTATTTTTGTAATGGTACAATTAAGTTCAATTTTATTTCAAAAGATGACAGAAACAAATAAATCACACAAAACAAATAATTATGCATTATATAAGTAACTATTAAATATAAGAAACATATACTAATTAGATAAAAAAAATTATAGCATTATGGTTGTTATTAGAATATGTACACAACAAACACCTTATACTTTTATGATCACTTTGTTAATATTAACCACATTAGGATGTAAAACATACAAAAAATGTGACTTAATATATTTTAATACATAAAAACTTTGGAATGTACTTTAATTGACTAAAATGATCGGTATAACTAAAAATATATATTTTATGCCAAGGTAATACTAATTAAAAGTAAAAAAACACTAAAAGTAACACTGTTTGAAAGCAAGTAATACTGGATTACTAGGTATAACTATGTGAAAAGTAACCGTTTTTTATCGCCACATGTCAGTTCAGACAGCGACATGTGTGAAAAAACAGCGCACATATGGAAAATGACGGCGCACATGTGTTTTAATATTTTTTCATTATAATATTATATTTATATGTATTTTTATTTATTTAGTTTTTCTTTTTTCCCCCCCACAATTTCATTTTAGAGTTCTTCATCCTTTCTCCTCTCCACTTACAAATCCATTGTAACAATTTGTAGAGATTTTCCAAACTCTAATGTAACACTTGATTCGAATTTTATGTTTATTTCAGATTTAACACTTGATTTCGGATTTGTCTATGGATTTTTGGTTTATTGTTCGCTTCTGATTTCGAATTTATGGGTGTTTGAATTTCTGATTTTCTAGGGTTTTGCGTTTTTGTAATACTGGGTAACACTTGGTACAACTACATTTAGTAATAATTGATACAACATAAATCTGGACAATATATGATTCTGACTAAATAGGGGAAGATGGCGAATCAAGTTATATGTAATGAGTGAACCTTAAACATGTTTTAGTCAAACATAAGTTTCAAAAACAATGATTGTGTTTTTTTTTCAAATTTTACAATCCAAATTTTGGTATATCCAGTATTACCAAGTGTTACTTTTTCGTTTCAGATTTTTTTAAACTTAGCGAAATTTGAATTTGTTGAAATTTTTTTTGTTTTAATTTTAATTGGTAGATCCGAATAGATAAGACAATCGGGTCGATCTGATTGGGATGGGCGGTTTTTAAAAATGGGTAGATAAAAAGTTGGTTGTGTGAATAAATTATTTAAGTTTTGAGGGATAATAGAGTAAACAACCATTTTTGGATTAAAATTAAATAAGAAATAAAATCAAAAATAGAATAGGGTTATTTGAGATCTTCTTTTTGAGTCAAAGGGTATTGGAGCCATTGATTCCAATAACCACCACTTAATTTTTAATCTTATTTGACTATTTAGAAAATAAATCTTGGTCAAATACATGATTGTGTTTACTTAACTATATAAATTTATTTTATCCCTTGATCAACATTTACTTATATTTTAGTTTATGTTTCTGTTATAAAAATAAATAAAATTATTTTACGGGATATTTCATAATAAAATATTTTTAAGTCATATTTGGTAATTTAGATTATAAATATTGGTCAAAACATCCTATAGTAGCATTTCCAAATTTCAGCATACACCTCGATGATAAATCACATTTTCGTTAAATTTCCGCAGTGTAATGCACCTTTTTGATTGATAATCTTGCTAGAAATCTATCTATTATATAAAAGAGGCTCAACTCTCTCTCGTTTCTTGCCATGTCATCATTTTTTGTTGATGTGAAGATGACATGTATCATTTTCTCTAATTTAATGCTAGAAATTGTATAAAACAAATTAATGGATAAATTCAATGTATAATTTTCCAAGTTACTTAAAAAAATGAAGAGTTTTTTTATTAGTGATTTTTCAATAACAATTTGTGTAAATGTTGAATAATTTATTATTTTTCAAACTACTTAGAGAACATGAAGAGTTTTTTATTAGTGACTTTTTCGTAACATATTTGTGTAAATGTTAAATAACAGTATATGTTAGAATTATCCAAAAGGGATTATTGAGTATTTAATTTATTTTGTGTAAGTTTTTAAAATTTTTAATGTTGTTCAAACACATATTATTTATTCGTTTCTAATATTATTAACATATACAAATGTTAAACGATCATATTTGTTTTTACAAAAATATAGAAAATACACAAATTTAAAATAGTTTAAAAGAAAAATATGCGCGTTATGCGCGGTTATTCATCTAGTATTAAATAATTAATTAATATTTATATACTTAAAAACTTCTGCAATTTTTAATGTGGAAAAATATTTTATAATATGCTTCATCAAAATGATGGCTTTTTGCCATTAATTTTGATAAATATATATAAATATATATATATATATATAAGAAGAATGTGCTGGAGAAATGTAATAACTCAAATCGGCTTATTAAAAGAAGATGAGAGTTAATGGGTTTGTTCAAGAGATTCTTTTGAGTTTAAAATAGCCGGAGCTGTTTAGTGTTTATTGAGAGTTCCGATCGTCGGAATAAAAGCCGGTTACAAGGGTCTCCCCAGAGAAAAAGACTGATCATTTTCCGTTTCGAGTTTCCCCTCTATTTATAGAGGGCACACCTCAAATCGGACGGCCCAGATCGTTTTGATCGAAGGGCTAACATTTAAAGATGACTTTAAATATTTTATTTAATCTGAGTGGAGTCTGCGCTCTGACTCGCATGTGGTATGGCGCTGATTCGTATGTGGCATGGCGCTGATTGAGTGCGGCCTGCGCGCAGAGTGAGTGGAGACTCTGACAAAATATATCACGCGGCCAGGTCGGCCAACACTGAATACCATCAGGTCGGCCTCCCTAAATGTCTTCAAGTCGGCATGTGATGGACACTTGCAAACGGAGAAGTTTCTCGGAAGGTGGCCGATCAAGAATCTTCCCCGTTCGTCCATTGATAGCCGACCTTGTGCCTTTTCCACTTTCCAAAAGATGGCCGAGCTGGCGCTTTCTCCGGATAAGCGAGTAAACTTGGGTACTAATATTTTCGTAGCCGACCTAAAGTTCGGATTGCCAACAGTAGGGTTTTTAATGGGGCCGATGTGAATTTAATCGGGCTTTTTAGAGGGGATACGAATCCCGACTCTAACAGTTAGTCCCCCCCAGTTCGGCAAACGAGTGTGTTTACCGAATTAGAAAGAAAACTGTCCGACGCCGAAATGAGGTCGGCCCTGTTTAAAAGTTAGAAAAAATTGAAACAAATAAATACCTTTCGGTTTGGTGATCGGGTGCTCATAGGGGAAGCCCTAGTTTCAGCGCGTGAGATCCGGATCAAGCTTCGTAGGTCTGCTCGTCTAGACCTAGGCTTGCCACGTGTCACCCATGCGATGGTTGCCGATTAGAAATATTTCGAAAAATGCGAACCGTCGCCGATGTTATGATGCCTCTTGGGAACCGTCCACAGATTTTCTATAATTAGAGGGAGAGCTCCTCATTTCTTCACTTCTGCATTTCGAGAGAGAAAGTTCTGCAAGGTTAGCTCCCGCTTCTCTGACTTTTATTTTATTTTATTTTCGCCGGTAATCTTTCTCCGCCGTCTTCGTTCGGCGGTTTGTCGTGATTTCTCCGATCTGCTTCAATTTCTACCGCCGCGTTCTTCGAAAATGTTGAAGATTGGAGAAGGCCGATCTGAATCCAAGAAACCTAGGTCGGATCAAGATAGAGCAGATGAGCTCGGCTTTTCTTTGGACGAGTTTCTTAAGATGTCGCGAGAGGATGCGATCGTTCAGAGCCGTTCTAAAGGAAAAAAGGTCGCTTTGTCTCCGAATCAATCTCCTTCTGGGTCGGATGAGGAGAACGAGACTGAGATAGCGGTTAGGAAAGCCGCATCTGATCTATTTGTCGCTGACCAGGTCGGAGCTGTTCCCATGGGTGATGGCGAGGCGTCGACTCGGGCCCCATTCCTGATTCCTGAGCTTTGTGACGAAGATGAAGGAGCAGAGGGGTCGGGTGCGATGGTGATTTATCGTGAAGATAGCCGATCAGGGGAACAGGTGTTACACTGTGAAAGGGACCGATCGGGTGCGATGGCGCACATTGATGAAGAAGACTGATCAGGAGGATCGAATGAGATGGCTCTCTGTGACGACCTCAATCTCTTGCTTGTTGAGGAGCATTCAAATTGGTTCGGCGTTATTGACTTGTACCCGAAGGTGAAGAAGTTCCGACGAAAGAAAGGTGAGCCGAAGGTGAAGCCGATTGCCGACAATGTTCATGGGGTTTTTCCCACGAAGTTCACGATGGCGTCCTTGATTACTCTGAAGGAGGAATGCAGTATTGGCCGTGACGTCATCTTCATGGTACCCAGTCCATCCGATCGGCCATGGGATGCTCCGCCAGGATGGATGTGCTTATACGAGAGCTTTTTTTGGAAGTTTAAACTGTGGTTTCCCCTTTCCCGTCTACTGCTGGAATATGCCGATAAGAGAGGTTTGCCGGTCTCACAGTTCTCTCATTCGACCATTCGCCTGATCGTCAGTCTTCTTTATGTTTCGGTGAAACATAAAATTCCTCTGAGTTATGCCTCGTTTCACGCGATGACACTGACGAGGAGGAATAAAGCCGATCAGAAGTATCGAGGCTCGTATCATACGAGTATGAAGTCACGTTTCAATATTGTCACCGGCGGTCAATCGTCTAAAATCGGGAACTGGCGCGATCACTATTTCTTCGTGTTGATCAATGATGCTTATGTCGTTGATCGAGACATACCGATCAGGATGCAATGGGGAAAGATTACTAGTTAGGAAGCTTTGTTTATATTTCCATAAAGGGACCGATATCGTTTCTAACTATCTTTGTGCTCTTTTGCAGGTTATAACTCTATCGCCTTTGTCGACGATCCCATCGATATCTACGAGACCGAGGAACGGTTTGCAGCGCTTTCTGCAATCACTTGGCCAAGCATAACTGAGGAAAAACTTGCGAGAACTCAAGGTTAGTGGCCGATATGGTCTGATTCACCGATTTTGATTATGTTGCCGACCTGATAATAACTTATTTTCCGTATTTGTGCAGCCGCTTTAGCAAGATCTCATCGTAGAAAAATGAAAGCTCGTGCGTTAGCCGACTTATCTGGTGATCTGGGGGACTTTTTGAGTTCTCTTGCTTCTCGTTCGGCGACAAGCCAGGGTCGGGCTGCCTCAACTGTCGTGACGACCCGAAATGATGAGGAGATTTCTCAAGGGGCTGAGCAGCATGCCGATCAGGAGGCTAAGAGGGCCGAGGCCGAAAAAGCTGCCAAGGAGGCAGCTAAAGCCAAGAAGAAGACTGAGGGAAAGAAGCGCAAGAAAGCCTCAGATGCGGGTGAAGAAAATATGGAGGCCGACCAGGGTACAGAGGGGATCGTCGATGAAAACGCCAATCCTTCAGGCCCGAACGAGGAGGCCCCTGCTCAGAAGAAATTTCGGACCGAGTGAGCTCTCCGTCCCTTTGGGTTTTCATATGATTATCGAGGATCCGGTCCGATCACAAGCGATCCGATGGCTTGTCTCGACTTCTTCCTTAAGCTTAAGGATTCTCCTGCGTGACCTTCTACCGATGTTTCCGGTCTTATCCGGAAGGAGGACATCGCGCGGTTCGCGATGGAACAGGCTCGGGTAAGGACTTGCGCATGTCCTCTTTAACGATTTCTTTTCTTTTTACTCGTGTGCCTAAACAGAGATGGTACGTATTCTTGTTTTTGCAGGCCCTTACCACCACACTGAACGTGATGTGTGGTTACGACCGTGATGCTAAGAAGCGATCGGATAATGAGGCCTAGTTGGAATCTCTCAATAAGGCTCTCGAGTTGGAGAAATCTAGATGTGCCGACCTGTAATTTGCGGCTAAAGATCTTGAAGATGAGAAGGCAAAGTCCGCGAGGCTCGAGCGGGAAGCCCGCGATGCTGGGGAATCTCTGAAATTGGCCCAGGAGTAGGCTGAAAAGTGGCAAATGGCTGCAAGTCTTGCTTCGAAAAGGTTTAAGCAGGAGAAAAGCCATAATTACAGATTGCGTGAGGTTGCCATGGACGCGATGAGGAGGGTTAATAACCATTATTCCGTTCTCATCGAAAAGATGAAAGGGTACTTGGCTCAGAGGGAGGAAGCCTAGACCATCATCGCAACTACAGCTCAGTGGAAGGGAGCCGAACAGGCAGTCGTCCTATTTGAGAAAGAAGGTCTTACGCTTCCAATGGCTGTGAAGGTAAAGGTGGCCGACACTGTTCGGGAGTGGGAGGCCAAACAGGATGCGTTCGAGGAGATCAGCTTCGAGGCTGGTGAGCTAAAAATCTTAACCCTTGATGAGTTATTCGGGGAGCAAAGAACAGTCGTTCGGAGCGAGCCTCCCACTCAAGTGCTTACGAGTACGACCGGACCGATTGTATCGGTACCTGAGACTGGCTCTGTGGTCTTGACTGAGCCGACCTTGACGAAAGAGATGGCTCCTACTGAAGTAGAGGAGACGAACGAAGGTGAAGATCGGCGAGAAGGAGCCGATCAGGATGTGGCCGAGAAGGGAGCATCCGAAGTTGGAAGGACCGAGGAGACGGTCAAAAAGTCCGGGGACTGATCCCCAAGTTGTACTCTTAGTTTTCAACCTTTTGTGGTTTCGTTCTAAGTACTTTCTTTTGGCCGACTAGGTTTTTATGTAACATATTCTTTTTATCAATGAAGTTAGAGCATAATTTTAACGAATGATCGTGACGTTTGGAGTACGAACATGATATGCGATACGATATCGGCTTAAACAATCATGCGACTTTCAATTCTAAGTGAAGAATATGCGAACTGGTCGGCAGTATTTAGAACACTTAGAAATATTCTTAAGTCGACTGCAAGATGCGACCTGGTCGGCTTAATAATATTGCAGGACTTAAGATTGCGGAACAGATTCCGGCTTTTAAATAAGTGTGAACACAGAGCATGCGAGTAGCTCGGCTTAAGTTGTTTCTGTGCCACTTATTTTTCTAAGTGTGAATATCGATTGCGAAACAGGTCGGCGTTCTTATCGATACCACCTAGAAAAATCTAAGTCGAATATAGGTTGCGAGTCTGATCTGCTTATGTACTATATGAGTTAGATATTGCGAATCAGGTCGGCTTATACACGGCAAAACGTGGCGTAAGGACGTATGCAAGTTGACTTGGCTTTTGTGTCGAACAGGGTGGATCAGGCCCAGCTTTAGGCGATTTGAAGATAGCCGAACACGTTTTGTTTTATTCATGAAAGAACAACCGAACAGGCTTTACATGGTGAAATGATTAAGTCTCCCCCCCTTTTTGATCAGGGGGAGTAGTTGTACCCGTCCTAAGTAGGACGGGTTGCCTACGTACCCGTTTCGGGGATCAAACCGCTCCGTAGTTCATATGGGACATGAGAGCCTAAGTAGGACGGGTTGCCTACGTACACGTTTTTTTTTTTTTTTTTTTTTTGATGAGGTCTTATGATACCGACCTCAGTAGTAATAGCGCTTGAGACTCATTGAGTTCCAAACGCGAGGAACTTCATCGCCAGCCGTTGTTTCGAGCCGATAGACGCCTGGCTTAACGATCGTTGTTATGACGTAGGGTCCTTCCCAATTGGCGCCGAGCTTACCGGCATTGAGTTCCCTAGTGTTTTCTTAAACCTTCCGAAGGACCAGATCGCCTTGGTCTAAGTGTCGGTTCTGAACCTTCCTGTTGTAGTAACGTGCGGCTTGATTTTGATAATTCTGAATTCGTAGTAGGGCTTGTTTCCTTGTTTCCTCGAACATGTCGAGGTTGTCGACGAGCATTGCCTCGTTAAGGTCGGGGTTTCCTGGAAGTACTGCTCTTCGTAAGCTGCCGACGTTGACTTCGGCTGGTACCATTGCTTTGCATCCGTAAGTTAATGAGAAAGGAGTCTTTCCCATGGCTGTTCTTGGTGTCGTACGGTGCGACCAAAGGACTCCGTCTAGCTCGTCGGCCCATAGACCTTTCTTTGAGTCGAGGCATTTTTTGATGTCGTCCAGGATTGTCTTGTTAGTTGTTTCGGCCTGGCCGTTACCTTGCGGATGTCGAGGGGTGGATTTGTTAAGTCGGATCTTCCATCGTTCGCAGAATCCTTCGAAGTTTTTGGATATGAACTGCGACCCGTTGTCCGTGACGATCTCATAAGGCAGGCCATGGCGACATATGACGAATTTCCAGACAAAATCCTGGACGTCCTTGTCCTTGATGCTTGCGAATGCCTTGGCTTCAACCCACTTGGTAAAATAGTCCGTCATAATGAGTATGTACTTGCGCTGACGGGACGATGGCATCGGTCCGACGATGTCCATTGCCCAGCGCATGAATGGATAAGGAGGGATGGCCGATGTCAGCAGTTTGGTTGGCTGATGGATCTTTGGAGCATGGCGTTGGCAGTATTCGCATTTTCGTGCATACTCGTTGCAGTCTTCCATCATCGTTGGCCAAAAGAGGCTGTGTTTCTTGATCTTGAGGGAAAGTGCGCGTCCACCTGAATGGTTACCTCCTGCTCCATCGTGAGTTTCCTTTATGGCGCGGCGTACTTCGTCTCCGTAGATGCAAGTAAGGAGTGTTCCCGAAACTGTCCAGCGGCATAGGATGTTATTGGTGATAGTATACCTCGCACTGCGGGCGCGTATTCTTCGAGCCGACCACTTCTCCGCAGGTAGTTCGCCGGTTTCCAAGAAGTGCCGAATTTCAGTCCGCCAATCTGGTGGGTCGGTCGTGGAAGCGACGTCGGCCGCTGTTAGTTCGATAGTGAGGACGACCTTGGTTTGAGCGATACTGGGTGAGGTGATTCCGGCGATTGGGATTGTACGTCGCAAGGCGAAATCTCGGTCGGATGCCAAGGTGGCTAACGCGTCGGCTCCCTTGTTTTCTGATCGGTTGATTTGAAGAAGCTCGAAAGTCTTGAACTCCTTCGAAAGATCATTTACGAGTGCTAGGTAGTCACCCATTCGTTCGTCCTTGGCTTCGTATTCTCCACTGAACTGCTTCGCGACGAGCTGGGAGTCACTATGAGCTCGGATATGGTCGACGTTCATGCCTCTGGCTAAACGGAGTCCCGCGATCAGTGACTCGTACTCTGCTTCGTTGTTGGACGCTGTAAACTCGAGGCGAATGGACTGTTCGAGGACCTCTTTGGTTGGCGAATGCAGTTGAATTCTGATGCCGCAGCCAAGACGTGATGATGCACCATCGACGTATAGAGACCAAAGTTCGGTGGTCGGCGAATCGTCGTTGATAAGGCCGGGTGCCAACTCGATGAGGAAGTCGACCAACACTTGAGACTTAGCGCTGGTTCGGTTTTGGTATTCGATGTCGTACTCGGATAGTTCGATAGCCCACTTTGCCATTCGTCCCGATTGTGTCGGGCTTTGGAGGATGGTTCGCAGCGGCTGAGTGGTGAGCATGGCGATCGAATGCGACTGGAAGTACGGACGTAGCTTCCGAGAGGCGACGACGACGGCCAGGGCCAACTTTTCTAAGGTCGGGTAGCGTAACTCAGCGCCATCCAACGTCTTGCTGATGTAGAAGATCGGCTTCTGCTCGCCCCGATCTTCTCGTACAAGGACTCCGCTAACTGCCGTGCTGGATACGGCGATGTACAAGAGTAACGTGTCCCCGTTTTCCGGCTTTGCAAGGATTGGTGGCGTGGACAAGTAGGTTTTGAGTTGTTAAAATGCTTCTTCACATTTGTCGTCCCACTCAAAGCGTTTGTTGCCGCACAGAAGCTGATAGAAGGGGAGGCATTTGTCCGTAGACCTCGATATAAAACGGTTCAGGGCAGCGATCCTGCCCGTGAGTCGTTGGACCTCACGCGTATTTCCTGGAGACGGCACTTCCAGTATTGCCGAAATCTGCCTTGGATTGGCTTCGATACCGCGCTGGGTGACCAAATATCCGAGGAATTCGCCCGAAGTGACCGCGAACGTGCACTTAGCTTGGTTGAGCTTCATGTCGTACTTGTTAAGTATCCTAAAGCATTCTCGCAAGTGCGGTATGTGGTCGTCGGCCTTCAAAGATTTGACGAACATGTCGTCTATGTAGACTTCCATCGTTTTTCCGAGTTGATCGCGGAACATCTTGTTGACGAGGCGCTGGTAGGTGGCTCCCGCGTTTTTCAAGCCAAAGGGCATGACCTTATAGCAATACGTACCCCGATCCGTAATGAATGCGGTCTTCTCTCTGTCTTCCGGATGCATGAAGATCTGGTTATAGCCCTTGAAGGCATCCATAAAAGACAGCAGTTCGTTGCCGGCCGTTGCCTCGACGAGCTGGTCTATTCGGGGAAGCGGAATGCTATCCTTAGGACATGCCTTGTTCAAGTCGGTGAAGTCTACTCAAACTCGCCATTTGCCGCTTTTCTTCTTCACAACAACTGGGTTAGCCAGCCAATCGGGGTATTTTACCTCGGTAATAGATCCGTCTTGTAGCAATTTTTCCATTTCGTCGTGGACGTCCTGGGCGCGCTCTGAACCAAGTTTTCGGCGTTTCTGCTTGATCGGCCTAAACGTGGCGTCCACGAAGAGTTCGTGTTTGGTGATCTTTGGATCGATGCCCTTCATGTCGGTCATTGACCATGCGAAGGTCGAAACATTTTCCTGGAGAAAGGCGATAAGCTCGTCTTGCGTACTCGGGAGAAGTTCAGTGCCGATCCCGACACATCTGTCCTGGTGCTTGCAGTCGATGTTGATCTTGACGACGAGGTCGCTCTTCGGTTTCTCATGGTGAATGACCCGTGGGTCGATATCGTTGCCGTTGTCGATCATGAATGTAGAGTTGTTCCGGACGCGTTGCTTTTCGATGTAGCAATGTCTTGAGACCGTTTGGTCGCCGCGAATGGTGAAAATGCTTCCTTTGATCGGCATTTTAATGCACTGATGGTAGGACGATGGAACGGCTCGCATGGAGTTAATCCAAGGTGTACCGAGGATGACATTGTAGATGGCTGGTCGGTCGATAACGTCGAGCTGGACAATAGAGGTTTTGCCACCGACTCTAATGGGGAGTTGGATTGTCCCAATCGTCGAGATAGAGTCGCCAGTGAAGCCGGTGAGAGGTGACGGCGCGACCTGAATCTCCGAGTCTTTGATGCCCATCTTTCGAAGAGTGTTCTTGAAGATCAGGTCGACCGAGCTGCCAGTATCGACGAGGACCTTTGAGACTTCGTCGTCGCCAATTATCAGTGAGATAACGAGCGGATCGTTGTGAGGTCGGTCGATTCCGCGCGCGTCCCGCTCCATGAATGTGATGGGAATGTCCTCGGAAAAGAGTGCGGGTGCATCGATAGGCACGTTCGCAGCCCTACGTTCATGACGTTTGATCGAATTGATAGAGTCCGAACAAGATAAGAGTCCGCCCATGATCATGTTGATGCGGCGTCGGGTAGGCGAGCGAGGCGGCGTTCTGTCGTTGTCCCGATTTCTCGAGTCGTCGTTATTGTTGGGGCGCCGATCAAAGCTACGTGGCTCGGGAAGTTTGACTTCCCCATCTTTCCACTTTTTCTTCAAGAGACTGAAGAAAATACGGCAGTCGTCAGTGTTGTGATTGGAAGACTTGTGGTACTTGCAATACGTTTCCTTCTCCTTCACGGTTTTAGGGTTACTGCGGTCGTACTTATTCCAGCCCGGCGGACGAGATGCAGCGTTTATGCTTCGTCGGCTCTTGTCACCTCCGTCTTGGTGCTGACGGGGCTCTCGATAACTGACCTGTGCAGCGGGTTGCGTTCTTCTATCAGGCGTTGACTTGTCGTCGGCTAGCCTCTTTGCCTTGGCTGCTTTGTCTTCTTCGATCCTGATATACCCGGTGGACTTGTGCAGCGCATCCTCCAGGGTTTTGGTCTTCCCGGTTTTTAGCTTATCGCAGAATGCTTGGTCGTCGCGCATATTCTTTATCAAGATCCCGAGAGTGATCTCATCGGGTAGCCTGCAACGAGAAACGATTGCCCTGAACCGATCTAGGTAGCCGCGAAGTGACTCCGTGTTCCCTTGAACGCACGATCACAAATCTAGCTCTGACGTTGACGTATCAATATAGAGCGAGTAGTGGGTTATGAACCTCTTTCGTAGGTCCTTGAATGAACCGACCGAGTTCGGCGGCAGGCGTGAAAACCATGTGAGGGCGTTCCGAGACAGTGATTCGACGAAGTACTGGCAGAAACAAGCATCCCGTTTGTCTTTGGGTACGCGTGCTCTGCCCATGGCGACTTTGAACGCTGAAAGGTGTCTTTCCGGGTCGGTTGTTCCGTTGTAACTGGTCGGCAATTTGATCTTGCCAAAATCCTTCATTGGGGCGTATGTTATGGCCGACGTGAATGGTGTCTGGTCGGTGCGTCGAAGAAGTTTCTCCAACTCTGGGGCCGTTGTGACCGCATTGTGGACTCTGGAGTCCATGCTGTCAAGTTGCTCGTATATAAGTTCAGCTTCGGATGGCGTAAGAGTGGCGGTGTGGTCGGTGACCCTCGAGCGAGCGTTAGATTGATCTTGAGCTCGCCTTAGATCCGTAGTCAGAGTTGTTCCAAATAGGTTGTTGATAAACCGAGTGGTCCTGACGTTACATGGCAGTGTTATCTCTTCGTTGAGATCTTCGGTGGCACCGGGAGGGAGGCGCATCTTTAGGATACGATCCACATCGTCGCGGTATGCGGTCTGCTCGGCCCTGAGAAGGTCGAGTCGTTTATCAATCCCCCTTTGGATCTGGGCCGAGGAGTTCTCCATTATGTCGGCCATGCTTAACGCAGGTGGTCTTGGTAGACTCAGCGTATCTGGCATCGGGTCGGTGTGTACTGTAGCTAAAGTCGGACGCTGATCGGCTTCTTCTGTAGTAGGTAACCGGTCAGAGTTGATAATTTCTTCGGGCCGACCTGATGTTAGACCTTCAGATCGGGCTTCGCCAGTGTTGATAGCTCTTGTATCGGTTTCTGCGGAAGTGCTTGCCATCTTCGTGTTCTTCGATTTTCTCGAAAATTCTCTTGAACGATTCCCCACAGACGGCGCCAAATGTAATAACTCAAATCGGCTTATTAAAAGAAGATGAGAGTTAATGGGTTTGTTCAAGAGATTCTTTTGAGTTTAAAATAGCCGGAGCTGTTTAGTGTTTATTGAGAGTTCCGATCGTCGGAATAAAAGCCGGTTACAAGGGTCTCCCCAGAGAAAAAGACTGATCATTTTCCGTTTCGAGTTTCCCCTCTATTTATAGAGGGCACACCTCAAATCGGACGGCCCAGATCGTTTTGATCGAAGGGCTAACATTTAAAGATGACTTTAAATATTTTATTTAATCTGAGTGGAGTCTGCGCTCTGACTCGCATGTGGTATGGCGCTGATTCGTATGCGGCATGGCGCTGATTGAGTGCGGCCTGCGCGCAGAGTGAGTGGAGACTCTGACAAAATATATCACGCGGCCAGGTCGGCCAACTCTGAATGCCATCAGGTCGGCCTCCCTAAATGTCTTCAAGTCGGCATGTGATGGACACTTGCAAACGGAGGAGTTTCTCGGAAGGTGGCCGACCAAGAATCTTCTCCGTTCGTCCATTGATAGCCGACCTTGTGCCTTCTCCACTTTCCAAAAGATGGCCGAGCTGGCGCTTTCTCCGGATAAGCGAGTAAACTTGGGTACTAATATTTTCGTAGCCGACCTAAAGTTGGGATTCCAACAGTAGGGTTTTTAATGGGGTCGATGTGAATTTAATCGGGCTTTTTAGAGGGGATACGAATCCCGACTCTAACAAGAAATAAATCTATTGAGCGGAAAAAAGACAAGACCAAAAAAAGATGATCAACAAAATATTCTTAAAGTAGTAATAGAAAGGTAAAGTGTCCAAGGGCGATTGCTCAAGGCTATGAGAATGAGCCTAGGAAAGAAGAGAAATTGACATCCTCTGCTTTGTTCAATATAAAGACAACCATCTTTTCTTCCAATATGCAAT
Organism: Alliaria petiolata; assembly: GCA_020283515.1. Lineage (NCBI taxonomy): Eukaryota > Viridiplantae > Streptophyta > Magnoliopsida > Brassicales > Brassicaceae > Alliaria > Alliaria petiolata. Next base: position 67,288,338 of record JAHZTW010000001.1, read on the forward strand.
GCAAAATTTATAGAAACCATGCGTGACGAATGGTATTTTTAATTTTGAAAAACGCAGCTCTATTCTCCCTGAAATGAATAAATTACCACTTATGTGAACTTCTGCGAGCCTTTATCGGCACAATATGGCACTCAGCTAGAACATGAAGATCTTACTGCACCTTATTTTTTGGGTTTTTGGTCTGCAAAATTGCTATTATTATTGTCATTTGTAGAGTTTTATTATGTGTCTCCTTCTACATAAACTTCAAATGAGTGAATCTTTATGTGTTGCAGTGTTGGCCATATACTATTCTACGATTCATTTCCTTTAATTAATTTGACTTACGAGTGACAAATATTTTATAAGTGTGGAAAAGTAACAACAACAGATTTCTGTGTTTTGGACAACACCAAGACGAATGCTTTTATTCAACTTATATCTGATTAATTAATCTTACAGGATTACACTAACTTTGGTGTTACAAGGCAAGGAACAGCCACATTGTTTGAAGGTTCTATGGAGGATTTCGTTGATAGTCCAGAGTTTGTTGAGTACTTCAGAGCCGTTTGGTCTCCCAAAATAGGTTATTTTTCCCATTCTTTCTCTCTCTTTTTTTCTTTTCTCTTTACTCTCTACCTGCTTGATCATCTACATTAATCGATACAAGGTTCTTGGACCGTAAGCATCAAGTTCTCTCGAGAATGACTGTTTTTATTTCCAATCTATGGCAGGAGCTTGGATAAGTGCTTTACAAACTCTTCCTTTGGCAAGCCAAGAGACCTGTGCAGCGATGGAGCTTTACCACTATCAGATGAAGTGCAGGCTCTTGAATGAGAGGGACTCTGAAGCTTACCAACTCGCTGATTGGTTGGTCGATAAGTTAGGGACAAAAGTACATTCTTACTTCTGGCTTGATGAATACTCTGGGAAAGATGATTTCTCCAGGTACTGGAAAGAGGAATGGGTGAGCGGTTTGACTTCTTTCCGAAAAGCGTTGAGTATACCGGATTCTGATGTTGTCATCTCCGGAATGTCGGCGAAAGTAACAGATGACTGTGACGGAAACAACGAGGAGGTTCATCATGTTGTGTGGAATCCAGGTTCACAGTTTGGGATTTGTAGTTGCAGCTGGGCAGAGAAGGGTTACTTGTGTAATCACATGATCAAGTTCACACAAGTCTCTCTTGGGAACAAATCTGCTAGGCTCTTACAGTATTATCAGACCTTGATTGATCTGCTTCAATGCCCGCCTCGAGATTCGTTGTTCCGTGATTACGCGGTTTCTTTAGCGGTCTCTGTGGAAAAGCAAATCAATGCGCTCGGTGTGCAGAAAGAAATTGCTTCTAGTGGAAAACCTCTTAGGGTGTATACTCGGAGAAGGAGGAAGTCGAGCAAAAACGTTGAAGATGAGCTGGCATGCTCAACCGAAGCTGCTGCTGCAGAGGATGTTGCCTCTACCTTGCAGGATGAGATAGACATCGCTAACGAGAACAGCGAAAGAGGTGCGAAAAGGCTGAAAATCTGCAGCACCCTAGGCGAAAACCTAGATGGAGTTTCCAAGATTTGACCGAGGATTCTAGTGGTTTAGCATACCACAAACTGAGAAAGCAACATCTGCTTGGTCTCAAGGAAACTTGATTTCAATGGAGCATCCACTTCAGAGGCTCCTACAAAGAGGAAGCTTAAAGAAACCGTCGTGGTGACATTGCTGTGTAAACCTACAAAGTGTGGTTGAGATTATCCATTTTGTGGTCTTAAAGCAACAACATGTTTTGTAAAGAAATCAGGTGAGTTTCTTGTACTCAGCTCTGTTCCATGGATTTTCTTAGACTTTGGTGAATAGATTATGAATGCCACTAATGAGCGTGTCTGTCAACTTTTTTATGCCGGAGATGGGAACTATCGAAATGTATATTGGATTATTATGATTTTTTAAGGAGTATAACTGTCTTTATTCTACTAAATTTTCAGTTATTCTGTTAGAAATATTTGAATTGCTTTGCCAGAATTATTTTGTTAATTAGCTAATTGATCAAATTTTGTCATAAATTTTTCCGTCAAATTCTGCCGATTTTAATTTTACCATTTCAGTTTTTGGTGTATAAGCCATAGTCTTCTCTTTCTTTCGTCTAGATTATCAGCTAGTGATTTTTTTTCGACCGTGTTAATGACACTAGTTTATGATATACAATTACGTACAAAAATCTCATAAAATTTATGTAGTATTTGTTTAAACAAAAGTGAAGTCTTATATCAAAGAGTTACATAGATAAATCAGAATCTAAAAAATCTGAAAATAAGTTTTTAACATTATATAAATAGTGATAGTTTTGGGTCGGATTTTGCATTCTACATTTGATCTTAGCTGTCCACGAAAATTTTCCGACACTCAATTCAGACCATAACACGAGAAAGTGGTTTATCGAGAGTATGAGAGTTATGTGTGAGATATCGTCCGATGATAGAGATATGGTGTCATGATACTGATGGCTATAAACCATGCTTTTCGGCAACAAAGACATGGGAACAGATCCATTTTTTTTTCTTTTCAACAAAGTAATGTGTATCGTTTATAACTAGATCTTTTTCTTTAATCAATTGCATAATTGTTATCAGAGAATATATAATTCATATCGAAACATATTTATATGTTATTTCTTCTGATAATAGAGAATACTTATAGAATATGAATTAACTATGAATCATTAAATTGGTATCATCGGATATAGAAGACTTTTGAGATTCAAGATTGCAGCAACAATGACCCTTCTTTGAGCCAACATAGTGTTCACAAATCCCTCCTAATTTGTATCCTCTAAATCTGCAAAATTCGTTGCATGTCATTGTGTTGCTACATGTTGGTTGCTGATAGCATTCTCTGGCTTGTCCTGTTTAGTTCATAAACAAATACATTAACAAGACTATAAATACAAAAATGATCAATTAATTGTTTTCTTAATTTGTATAACTTGTGTTTCCATCATATTGGAGTTGACTGGATTTTTATTTCCCGAAAAATATAAGACATATATATAAAAGAAAGCTCGTTAGGGTATTTACTGTATTAAAACACATTGAATTTTATGATAAATTTGAAATGATATGTTTTATTAACATCATAAAATATCACCGATCACATTGGAATAACTCAACTTAATTATGAGGAGACCTGGTAAAGTTTTCAAAATAAAATAATTTAATATTATTAACATTCAGGACCAAAATACTAATTTAATTATAATTTGTAAATATATTTTTCTAAAAAAAAACAGAATCATAATATTCTAACATGTTATGCAAATACAATTTTTTTTTAGTTTGTGCCCATAGACAATTCCATGTCTTTCAAAGAAAATTTTGGTTTGAGTTTCTCACCCATGATATTACACACAAATAAAGATAAAAGATTGTATTTAAGATAAGACTATGTTGTTACCTGAAATTATGGGTAGAAAAATGAGAAAAAATACCATCAACGTTACCAAAGATGAAAGTTTCTTTGTTGCCATTAGTTATGTTCCTAGAGGATGCAACAAATCTTGGTGATAATATACATATACTTAATTTCATGAGAAATAAAAAAGCATCGATAGTAGGAATAAATATATAGATGAAAACTAATATCTTACAAATATGTATGGGATGTCAATCTTACAGATTTATTTTTACACTGTTTGATAAACTAGTCGTTGTCTTTTCAGTAGAAAAGCTTCAACACTATTAAACATATGTATAACCTCCTAAGTTGTGAAAAAACCATTGATATCTATCTATTATAGACTTTCCAAATATATTTGATTTTTTTCTTTGTTTTTTTATTATTTTTAATTGGTCGTATAGAAAATAATCTTGGTCAAACATTTTTTTCACCTAGATTTTAAGATCATAATAGGTAAATAAATTAACATCATACCATTCATAATACGAGATTTGTTTTTAATCTTATTTGACTATTTAGAATATAAATCTTGGTCAAATACATGATTGTGTTTACTTAAATATATAAATTTATTTTATTCCTTGGTCAACATTTACTTATATTTTAGTTTATGTTTTTATTATAAAAATAAATAAAATTATTTTACCCAATCTTTCATAATAAAATATGTTTTAAGTCATACTCTCTCCGTTTTACAAAGAGTGTCGTTTTAAGTTTTGATTTTTATTTCACAAAAAGTGTCGTTTTGTATTTTCAATGAAGAATTTTAAATAAAAATTCAATTTTAATCTTATTATATTAGTGTATTAATTAGAAAAAGAGTTTTGTTTAGTGTATTAATAAGAGATAAAATAGATTTTCTAATATGTATGAAAAATGTCAAAATGACATTTATTTTGAAACGGAAGGAATATAAGGTAGTTTAAACGGGACCCAAAGGTTGGAGAATGTGAACATGTGCAAGAATGAGACAAGACCACGTATTTTTTTCATGTTCTTATTTTTTATCCTTTTTGTTTTCCTTATGCTCGAGCTCGAGCCTCACATAGAAGATGGTGTAGTGAAATTAATGAACCATGTAAAACATGCAAATATTAACGAAGACTCCACTCTCCATGCTACTTTTAAAACGAGAATAAAAAGTGTGAAAGTAGGGGTAAAACAAAATGTATTACGTAACAAATCAAGTAATGAATTTATACTAGATGAGTACCCACACAAATGTGTGGGGTTTTTAAAAAAAAAATATTTTGTCTAATATTTAAAATTTAAAAGTAGTTTTTTTTTAAGTTCACTTTCATTTTTTTTTTTGGATGCTTATCATATGTAAAGAAAAGATTGTTTATTTTCTTAGAGTGATCTTGTTTTGATTAGTTTTTCTATTGACTTTTTGTCTTCGATTAAACTTATCACACAATTACACTACTAAAAACAATTAAGTTCTTCATTTAGAACTATAACCTGGTAATCTAGAGCATCGTAAACAAATTTAGATAAAAGAATCCACGGATACTATATATTATACTAAATATTATGATTTAGAACTCAATACGCATATTCTTTAAATAAATATATAAACTTATTATAACCAATTTTTCTATTCTCATTGAGACCTTCACAATTTCTCTTGAAACCATATACCAACCAAATAAAAAACAAAAAAATCAGTTTTGTAATACCATAATACACAATAATTTTTATATAGCATGAAGATAGACAATAATTTATGAGATACAAGAACAACATTAGTGAATCTTATTTTTATGTAAAACTTACTTAAGTATACTAAATTAATGTTTGTTAGATTCCTTTAACATACCAATCTATAATACCATAATACACAATAATTTATGTATAACATAAAGATACACAATAATTTGTGAGGTAGAAGAACAAACCATTAGCGAATCTCATTTTAGAGTAAAACTTACTCAAGTATACTAAATTAATATATGTTAGTTTTCTTTAACCAACCTATCAAAAAATATTCAACTTTTAAAAAAATAAAAAAAAAATAGAAGGGATCAAAAATAAAAGTCAAAAAGCCATCATGATAAATAAATCAGAGCATGGGAGAAATGAACATGTAAACAAAAGATTTATTTAGCTTTAATTTAAATTTGACCACAAAAAAAAATTAATTGAGTTTTGAACAAGAGAACAAAAATTTAATTGAGTTTTATATTTTTTAAAATAATAAATAAATTATTTGATGTGTCATGAAAAGGGGTGCTTAGATGTCAATCCCTTGTGAGGTATACTCAATTTTTATATAATAGATTGTTTATCACTGGACCTTTTCCTTAACCAATTGCGTAACTGTTATCAGAGAATATATAGTTCATATAGAAACATACTCCATATGTCCCAATGTCCCATATTAAAATATGTTTAAAGAAAACAATTTTGTTTCATTTTATAAGATGTTTTATAAGTTTTTTTGGGATTTTTAACTTTTAAAATTCTGCAATATTTTTTATGATTGGCTGAATTAAGTTTTTAATCAATTATTAAATGATATTTTTAAGCCAAAAAGATTCTTAATCTTTGTGTTTTTATCTAGAACATCTGATATTTTAGGACAGAAATATTATTTGAGTATATGTTAATTGTTCTGATAATAGAGAATACTTATAGAATATGAATTAATTAGGAATCAGTGCATTGGTATCATCGGATATGGAAGACTCTTGAGATTCAAAACTTGGATTGCAGCAACAATGGCCGTTCTTTGAGCCAACATAGTATTCACAAATACCACTTCCTAATTTGTATCCTTTCAATCTGCAAAATTCGTTGCATGTCATTGTGTTGTGACATGGTGGTTGCAGAAAACATGCTATGGTGGCTTGTCCTGTTTAGTTGATAAACAAATACGTTAACAAGACTATATATAAGTACAAAAGATGATCAATTATAAATGTTTTTTGAATTTGTTTCGCGAAAGATATATACTTTTTCTTTTCTTTTCTAACTAAAGATGATTGGGGTGTTGTGTGGCAAGAAAATTGTCGCGATCAGTCGACTAATCAAATTTTAGACCAAACTAAATAAGACATCTGTATAAAAAAAAGCTCCATAGGCTTTTTTTTTTTAAGTAAAACACATTGAATTTTATAATAAATTTGAAATGATATATTTTATTAACATCATAAAATACCACCCATCACATTAACTCACCTTATGAGAAAACCTCGTAAATGTTTCAATATAAAATAATTTAACGTTAAAATTAACATTCACGACCAAAATACTAATTTACTTCTAGTTACTAAATATTATTTTTTTAAAGAACATATATATATGAACATCTTATTAATTAAAGTTAGATGCGTTAATGTTTCTTATTAACATGATCATGACACGTGTCAAGTTAATCGATTAGATTTTGACATGTGTTAAAAAAATCCAACCAATTAGATTTTAACATAATATTTACAAAAATCTAAAAATTAGTTTTAAAAACAAAAAAAAATAAATAAATTTTTCAATAAGACATGCATACCCAAAATATAAGTCGACTGTTGTGAAATAAGTTGACTATTATAAAATAAGTCGATCAATTCAAAATAAGTCACCTGTCGTAAAATAAACTATTTTGGAAAATAAGTTGACTGTTTTTAAATAAGTCGACCAATCCAAAATAAGCTATTTTTGAAAATAAGTCGACTGTTTTAAAATAAGTCGACCAATCCAAAATAAGTCGAATGTTATAAAATAAGTCGACAACCCCAAAATATAAGTCAACTGTTGTGAAATAAGTCGACTGTTGTAAAATAAGTTATTTTTGTAAAATAAGTCGACTGTTTTAAAATAAGTCGATCAATCCAAAATATATCGAATGTTATAAAATAAGTTGACCAACAAAAAAAATAAGTCGACTGTTGTGAAATAAGTTGATTGTTGTAAAATAAGTCCACTATTGTAAAATAAATCGACCAATTCAAAATAAGACGACGGTTGTGAAATAAGTGGACCAACCCAAAATATAAGTCGACTGTTTTAAAATAAGTCAATTGTTGTAAAATAAGTCGACTGTTTCAAAATAAGTCAATTATTGTAAAATAAGATGACTATTGTAAAATAAGTCGACAACCAATCCAAAATGAGTCGACTGTTGTGAAATAAGTCGTGTGTTAAAAAATAAGTCGACCAATCTAAATAAGTTGACTGTTGTAAAATAAGGTGATCAATGCACAATAAATCGGCTGTTGTAAAATAAGTCGATTGTTATAAAATAAGCTGAATATTGTAAAATAAGTTGACTATTGTAAAATAAAGTTTGATGTTTTAAAGTTGCTAATTAACATGATCGTGACACGTGTTAAAGTTTATCGATCAAATTTTGACACGATCGAATAGATGTTGTTTGAGAATATAAAAGTTCTATTTGTAATTTTGACACTATAAATTTTTAATTTTATTTTTTTTCACAAGTGATTGGATTTTATTTTTAAATATTTTTATACCGTTTTAAAATATTTTATTTAAAATCTGCATATATATGCGGATCCTATTCTAATTAATAATATTTTAATATGATATGCAACTTCATTTAAAAAGTTTTTTAGTTTGTGACCGTATAAGTGTCCCCCATTACTTTCAAAGAAAATCTTGGTTTGAGTTTCTCACCATGATAGTACAGAAAAACAAACATAAATGATTGAATTTAAGACTATATATGTTTTTTTTTTGTGCAAGGAATTTAAGTATATGCTATCACCTGTAATTATGGGTAGAAAGATGAGAAAATATACCATCAACGTTACCAAAGATGAATGTTTCTTTGTTGCCATTAGTTATATTCCTAAAGGATGCAACAAATTTTGGTTAGATATACTTAATTTCATGAAAAATAAAAAACCATCGATAGTATGAATGATAACAACTAATCTCTTACAAATATGTATGGGATGTCGATCTTAAAGATTTAATTTTACACTGTTTGATAAACTAGTCGTTGTTTTTATCAGTAGAAAAGCTTCAACACTTCTTATGAAATTAAACATATTTATAACCTAAGTTATGAAAAAACAATTGATTTTTAAAAATCAAACCATAGATATCTATCTATTATAGACTTCCCAAATATATTTGATACTTTTCTTTGTTTTCTTTTAGTTTTAAATTTTTAATTGGTAATTTAGATAATAATTGACCAATTGGTTAAACAAGATCAAAAACATTTTAGCTTTAATTGGTCATTTAAATAATAATCTTGGTCAAACATTTTAATTGGTCATTTAGATAACAATTAACATCATATATTCATAATATGAGATTTGTTTTTGATCTTATTTGACTATTTAGAAAATAAATCTTGGTCAAATACATGATTGTTTACTCAAATAAATAAATAAATATATATATGTATATTTTACTTTTTGGTCAATATTTATTTATATTTTTGATATAAAAGTAAATAAATTTATTTGACCGGATCTTTTATTCATAATAAAAGATGTTTTTTTGTTGAAATGTGAAATTTATTAATTAGTGAATAGATGTTATGAATCGAATGAATTGTGTTATATTATTATGAGGACCAAAGATCTCTTTATATAGTAATTACATAAAGGATAGAAAAGGAAATAATACTTTTCCTACTTCTACAAGGAAAAGGAAAACATCTACTAATCATAATGAACTTAGGAAAACGTGGCCGCCTATGATCCAATGGACTGGGCCGTGGTCTAATGCAATGGGCCGGTTATGGAGATCCAAACCTCAATGGATTATAACACTCCCCCTTGATTGACATAACCGGTTGTGATGATGGGATCATAGTAATACGCTTGGGGATGCTGCCTCTTTAAAACCTTTCTAAGGAAAACCCAGTGGGACAAAACCTTAGCGAGGAAAAAGAGTACAGCACGCATTACTCCCCCTGAAAAGATCATCACTCTAAGTCTCTTAATCGGCGCATGCCGATCTGATGCATTAGCTTCTTCAATGTGGAGGTTGGAAGCGACTTAGTGAATAGGTCGGCTGAGTTGTTGCTGGAACGGACTTGGAGCACTTTGAGTTCACCGGTCTTCTGTAGGTCGTGAGTGGAAAAGAACTTCGGTAAGATGTGCTTCGTCCGATCTCCTTTGATGTATCCATCCTTCAATTGAGCTATGCATGCGGCGTTGTCCTCGTACATGCTGGTCGGTTCTTCTTTCCCTTCTATCATCCCACAATCTCGTCTAATGTGTTGAGTCATTGACCTCAACCAAACACATTCTCGGCTGGCTTCATGGATCGCCAATATTTCCGCGTGATTGGACGATGTAGCCGTAAGTGTCTACTTCATGGACCTCCACGAAATGGCTGTTCCGTCGTGAGTGAAGATATATCCCGTCTGGGATCGACCATTGTGCGGATCCGAAAGGTAACCTGCATCAGCAAAAACAACTAAACCTTCATTGTTAAGGTTAGTGTAAAATAGACCCATATCTTTCGTCCCTTTCAGGTAACAAAGTATGTGTTTGATCCCACTCCAGTGCCTTTGGGTCGGACAAGGACTGAATCTTGAAAGGAGGTTCACGGCAAAGCAAATGTCCGGCCTAGTGTGACTAGCCAAGTACATTAACGCTCCTATGGCACTGAGATATGGCACTTCGGGACCAATGATTTCTTCATCCTTCTTCTTTGGACCGAATGGATCACTGTCTAGACTAAGGCTTCTCACCATCATTGGGCTACTCAGTGGGTGAGCCTGGTCCATATTAAAACGCTTGAGTACTTTTTCTGTATATGCCATTTGATGCACAAGGATTCCATTATTGACGTACTCAAGTTGTATTCCCAAACAGAACTTAGTCTTTTCTAAGTCTTTCATTTCGAATTCCTTCTTTAGGTATTCAACCGTTTGGGATATTTCCTCAGAGGTTCCTAGGATGTTTAGGTCGTCTACATACACCGCGATGATTACGAATCCCTTGTCAAATTTCTTTATAAATATGCATGGACTTATGGGATCGTTTTTATAGCCCTCTTTTACTAAGTACTCGCTTAGTCTATTATACCACATGCGACCTGATTGTTTTAATCCATAGAGCGATTTATTCAGCTTAATACAATGCTGGTCTCGAGAACTTCTTTTATCTTTCAGCTCTATTCCCTCTGGGACTTTCATATAAATTTCGTTATCCAGTGGACCATATAAGTATGCTGTTACAACATCCATTAACCGCAAATCCAATTTCTCTCTTATGGCCAGACTTATCAGGAATCTAAAAGTCGTTGCATCCACCACAAGGGAGTATGTCTCCTCATAATCGATTCCTGGCCTTTGTGAGAATTCTTGTGCCACAAGCCGTGCTTTGTGTCTAACGATTTTATCTTGTTCGTTTCTCTTCCTCACAAAGATCCATTTATTTCCAACTGGTATAACATCACGAGGTGTCCGAATTATGGGACCAAAAACCTCTCTCTTCTTTAAAGAGTTTAACTCCACGTTTATAGCTTCTTTCCATTTATGCCAGTCTAATCGGCGAGTGCACTCTAAAATGGACGTGGGTTCTAGATCCTCATTCATGAGCTCAAGTGCTACATTGCATGCAAATATTTCATCAATGTCGACATTCTTTTTGTTCCATTGGATTCCAGATGAGACATAATTGATCGCGATCTCTTTGTTATCAGAAACTTCAGGCCCATGAAGCTTGGCGTCCCAAGCAACATTTTCCGGCACCTTAGGTTCATTTATGTCTGGAACATCCACTATCTCCTCGGTCTGAATTTCAGCACCTTTCTTTAATTTCCGAGGAGTCTTATCTTTGGAACCAATTGGTCTTCCACGTTTCAATCGTGGTTTAGACTCAGTAGTAACTTGACTCGGTCCTTCTTGGACATCAATACGCATTGGTGCATTCACGGCTGGTATATGCGATTTCGTTACCCTCTTTGGGTCTGCAAAGGAATCTGGCAATTGTATAGCTAGCTTTTGCAAATGTATTATCTTTTGGACCTCTAAATCACTTTCATGAGTCCGGGGATCTTGCCATTTCAAGGATGTTTGATTCCATGCAATTTCTTTTATCAGCCGGTTTCCATCACCTAATGTTGGAAAAACGGATTCGTCAAAATGACAATCCGCGTAACTGGCCTTAAATAAATCTCCGGTGGTCGGCTCAAGGTACTTTATGATCGTGGGTGAATCATATCCAATATATATCCCCATCCTCCTTTGATCCCATCTTAGTCCTCTGTGGTGGTGCAATCGGCACATAAACTGAGCAACCGAATATATTAAGATGGGAAATGTCTGGCTCTTGTCCCGATAATAATTGGGATGGGGAATATTTATGGTCTCTAGATGGCCTGATGCGAATTAGTTCGGCAGCGTGTAAGACAGCATGTCCCCAAGCGGATACAGGAAGCTTTGACCTCATGAGTAATGGTCTAGCAATCAACTGTATGCGTTTTATAAATGACTCGGCCAAGCCGTTTTGTGTATGTACATGTGCCACGGAGTATTCAACACTTACCCCCATGGACATACAATAGTCATTAAACGCTTGGGAAGTGAATTCACCAGCATTATCCATTCGTATGGTCTTTAAAGGAAAGTCTGGAAAGTGAGCCTTTAGGCGTATTATCTGAGCAAGGAGTCTTGCAAATGCCATATTCCGTGATGACAATAAGCATACATGTGACCATCTTGTAGATGCGTCAATGAGGACCATAAAATATCGGAATGTCCCACAAGGTGGGTGTATTGGTCCGCATATGTCTCCTTGAATTCTTTCCAGGAAATTTATTGTTTCCTTAGTCACTTTCACTGGTGATGGCCTTACAATGAGTTTCCCTTGTGAACATGAGGCACAAGTAAGATTCTTTGGGATTACTCTCCTTTCTTTCAAGGCGTGCCCATAAGTATTGGCTATCAATTTTCGCATCATATTCGACCCGGGATGTCCCAGCCGGTCGTGCCATAGGTTGAACCTATCCGTAAACTCTTGGTTTGCGGTGGCATTGGCCTCAATCATATTGACCTTAGTGCAATATAAGCCGGTAGCTATAGCAGGTATAGTCTCTAGGACTTTCTTTTGGCCTTGGACGATTTCAATTATTTGGAGGAACTCTCGGTTTCCTTCGTCCATTGTTTCAACATGAAGACCATTCATTCGAATGTCTTTAAAGCTCAATAGGCTTCTCTTTGAGCTGGGGGAAAACAATGCATCCGCAATCTCTAGATGCGTCCCCTTAGGCAATAGGACATTGGCCTGGCCGTAGCCTTCTATTAGGCCGGCCATGCCTGCTATAGTACTTATATTGGCCTTTTTCAATGTAAGATTTATGAAATATCTCTTGTCCTTTAAAATCGTGTGGCTTGACCCACTATCCACCACGAATTCATCCATGTTGCCTTCCTTATCATGCTGGATCATGTGGGCTTCTGGATTCTTCCCTTTAACACTCTCTTGATAAAGTTCCACAAGGTGTTTGGGAGTCCTACATGTCTTGGCCCAATGATTGTCCATCCCACATCGATGGCAAACAGACTTGGTCGGGCCGGACTGATGTCCGGTTTGGTTCCCGTGGCCACGCCCTCGGCCACGTCCTTGACCGCGGTTAAAATCAGATCCGCGACCATTCCATCGACCATATGGGTGGTAGCGACCACGCCCTTGTCTCTTTCCATGTCCACGGCCATTAAACTTTTGGTATCTCTGGACATGGTTTGCCTCGGTTTCCATCTTAGTGTCCTCGGCCACATGGGCTTCAGGAAGTGGGGTTGATCCAGGAGGTCTCATCTCGCTGTTTCTCATCAGCAATTCATTGTTCTGCTCCGCAAGCAATAAACAAGAGATCAAACTTGCATAGGTCGTGAAACCTTTCTCACGATACTGTTGCTGTAGCAACACGTTGCTTGAGTGGAAGGTCGAGAAGGTCTTTTCAAGCATATCCTTCTCTGTCACAATCTCGCCACATAGCTTCAATTTTGAAACTATCTTAAATAGGGCCGAGTTGTATTCATCCACGGACTTAAAGTCCAGGAGCCTTAAGTTAAGCCAATCATATTTGGCCTTAGGCAGTATAACCATCTTCTGATGATCATATCTTGCCTTTAACTCCTTCCAGAGATCAAGAGGATCCTCAAGCGTCAAGTATTGATCTTTGAGACTCTCAACGAGATGGTGGCGTATGATTAAAATCGCCTTATACCTATTCCTCTCGGATTCGTTATTTGCATCATTAATGCATTCACCGAGCCCTTTTGATTTCAGCATGATCTTTGCATCTAAAGCCCATTGCAAGTAATTATCTCCTGAGAGATTAAGGGCTGCGAAGTCCAAATTATTGACTTTCGCCATCTGAGATCAAGCATCGGTTTTTCTCTTAGGATTTTTAGGGTTTCTTTCAACCGCTTTTATTTTATGCACATATCATGCGATTTTAATTCAAGCAATTTCCAATTTTAATCCTAACATGTAATTCTAGGTGATAAAAGTAAACAGGAAATTTTCCAAATTCAAATAAGGCAATTTCCAATTTGCGATTTCTATGTGGTCAAACAAAAAGGAAATTTTCCAAATTCAATCCTAACAAGGAATATCTATGATTTTCGGTTTTGGCCAACAAAATTTTAATGGTCCGATTTTTATCATGCAATTCCTAGTTCAATTAGGATTTGACCAAGCAATATATCAAACAACCAAATTTGATTTTAATTAAAGCATGCGATTATAGATTAGGGTTTTCAAGCAACCATACGATTTCAAACAAATAGGATTTTAGGGTTTGATATTATCATGCAAAAGTTCAAGTTCGATTTAGGCCAAACAATCAATCAATCAATTTACAAGCAAATCCGATTTTAGGTTTTATCTTTTCTTAGGTTCAATTCGATTTTAGGTTCTTAAGAGATCAAACAAGTGGAACAATCAAAATCGGTTTTTAGGGTTTGATATACATTAGGTCCGATTTCGATTTTATGGTGTTCTTGAGTTTTAGGGTTTTGATTATACCTTTGATCCTTCTTTTGGGTTGACTGGAAAAGAACCGGGAGCTAAAGACCTCGGAAAACACTTAGGATCGGATCGCACAACTCCGGCGTAGAACGGCGACGGACGGCGGCTGCGGACGGCGGCTACTTAGGGTTTATCAGAGCAAGCTCGTGCTGATAACGTGTTATGAATCGAATGAATTGTGTTATATTATTATGAGGACCAAAGGTCTCTTTATATAGTAATTACATAAAGGATAGAAAAGGAAATAATACGTTTCCTACTTCTACAAGGAAAAAGAAAACATCTACTAATCATAATGAACTTAGGAAAACGTGGCCGCCTATGATCCAATGGGCTGGGCCGTGGTCTAATGCAATGGGCCGGTTATGGAGATCCAAACCTCAATGGATTATAACAATAGAGCATTTATGTACAGAGAGAATCAAACGAATAAAGAATAAGCAGCACACGAAGGAATTTTCTAAGAAGTCACACGTGATTGAAACCACCGCTGAAGGAGGTCCATAAGCCTTGAGTTTTCAAAGTACCGAAGCAACGATATCCTATTACGAATCGTTTTATCAATTACCCATGCTAGCTGATTCACCGAACGATAGATCTGCTTGTATATTGTCCACTGAAACGCCAATCGGCGTAAGATAAATGCAATAGAGTTGTACGAGTGGTGAGAGATGCAGTGAAGAGTGTGTTTCCAATCTGGATGCGCCTCTTCCCCAAGCAAAACCCCACTACTTCAATTCATAGTGTAAACGTCTAAGGACACGCAAACAAAAAACAGGTGGTTTCGAGTCTCATTGGGCTCTCCACAGAACAAACAAGGCTTGATACATCCCTATGCTCGCGTACGAGCGCCTGTAGTGAGCCTATTTTTGATGGCAAACCAGGTGATGAAAGCAAAACGAGGGACCCTTTGAGAGAATCAGACAACCTTGCTCCATGGCTTCTTCTCTCGATGCATGTGAAGCTGCGCCCATGTTTTTGAGGCAGAGAAACTGCTACGAAATGAAAAAGCAAGAACTTCTAGAGATAGTATTTAACACAGAGATTTCTCAAACAATTCCTCAATTAGATTTATCTTTAATGGTAACTTACAAGAAACCAATGTGTAGAGAACTTACAAGTATCTTTATCAAATAAAATATAATCTCCCAATTTGATTCAAGAAGAATCAATAAACCCTTTACCTTTAGAAAACTCAAATTTTTAATCTCTGATTTTCTAAAGCAATCATTGATCTCTATTTATAACTCATAGAGATCGATGGTTTAACAATTTCCTAATCCTAAGATAAGAACAATTTCCTATTTGTAATTATCTCTAGATTTCCTTTTCTTCTTGTTTTTCCTTTTATGTTCTAGCTTACAAGCTTTTGATTAAACCACTTGACTGATTTCCTTTTCTTTTTTGTGTCTCAGCACCACGTCACTTTGTCACAAAAAGTTGCATCATCAATCTCCCCCTTTTTAACTCATTTTGATTCTTCCAAGCCTTCTTCAAAAAACTGTTTTGAAATCTTACCATAGAATGATCTGAACTAAACTTAACCAAGTTTAGAACAAAATCTACCAAACATCTATGGTCCAAAAGTCAGGCATGATCAAAATCTCAAAGATGAAAAACACACTTTGCGTGTGCACTCCTTCTTAAGCCATAAACTCCCCCTGAAACTGCCAATCCTCCCCCTGCTTGGAAGCACAAATGAGTTAAAAACATTCAAACTCGTCTTCATCGGATACTCTGTCAACTTTTGAAGCTTCCATCTTAACACTAAAATCAGTAAATCAGGATTCACAAAGCTTTCTCTATAAGAATAGGAACAAGCTTCTGAGAAAGCAACAGCCTTGATAGTGCAGGGATTAGTAGAGGGCATCCAATTTTGACAACAAATGTGATTTGCTGCATACATTCGCTTTGGGAATTGAGGTAGAGTCAGGTCATTCCAAGTTTGAAAAAAAATTTCGATAAAAAAAAACTGAGCCACCTCATCCATGTCTAATTCATCATCTATGGGCTCTTCATCATCAAACTTGAAACTTTGACGGAGGCAAATGAGCATAGAACTCTCTAATTACTTCTGGAATAAACCGACCAACATCAGTTACGGTTGACTCCAAGTTTCCTCTCTGAATAATGTCTTGCACATCTAAGACATCTTCTCTCCCAAACTTAACTATTTCTTCAGCTATAAACTTTCTGTTTTTGAAGAAACGATACCTTGTACGAGCATCTTGAGACTGAAATCGATCAAAATTTGAAGGAGATGACACCAACAACGTTTTGAGAAGTAGCTTTCTTCATCTTCTTTCGCCGAGTTTGATTCCTCATAGACTCATTGCTGAGTTCAGAAGCTCGTTTCTTAGACAATCTTGACTGAGCTTCGTCAGTGTCCTTGCAATTATCAGACGAGCTCCGGTTTTTTCTCGAACTGGAAAGATCGTCACTGCAGCATCAGGAGTACTTTTTTTTCAGACATTGCAACATCAGGAAGAACCTCAATAGAGGAATCAGAGTCGGGTAAGGTAAGCTTCTCTTGCTTTGTACAATGTTTTCAACATTGTACCTCCAAAATCACAAATCTTCCACAAACTCTGTATTCTGAGACCGCCAATTTAGGGTTCGTGAATAACACATTCACACAAAAGCTTCGTTTTATGTCTCCTTCTTGGTTGTGATGTTTAGTCAAAAATTGGCCCACAAAATATTACACCAAACAAGCCCAAGACTTTGATTATCTTAGATGGGCTAAACTAGATGGGCTCTTCTTTATCAATACCAGCCCAATGCTTACCTTACACTTAATTGTCGGTGAAAAAGATAACATTTGCGATCAGCTTCTTCTCTTTGAGCTGAAATTGTTTTCCCGAGACTCTTTTTTAAAAAAAAAAATCAGCGACTGATTTCGGATTTGTAAACGGGATTCAATCGAAGGCTGATCTCCAAACATGAATGATTCCTTGCTGAAGCGAAGTGCTTGATACGGCTTCTTCTTGGTTCCAATGAAGAAATCAGAAATTTGTAAGGTAAATTTTCCAATCTTCCTCTATTTTCACCATTGTTGCTCCTGTTCTGAGTTTGATCCGTGTTCTTTGATGTATCTTTGACTCTGGCGATCCTCAACCGAAGCCTTTTCTTTATGCACGACATCAGGAGGAACTAACTCCACAGAGAA
The DNA here is from genome assembly GCA_020283515.1 of Alliaria petiolata. NCBI lineage: Eukaryota > Viridiplantae > Streptophyta > Magnoliopsida > Brassicales > Brassicaceae > Alliaria > Alliaria petiolata. Next base: position 67,305,889 of record JAHZTW010000001.1, read on the forward strand.
AAAAAAAATTCACTCATGAAGGTAATCTTTTTGACCTCGGTCCTTCGTTTCTCACCATTTTTGCTCCAAAAATTTTAAACTCCTTCTTGGTTTAACTGTAAACCAGACCCAAAATTATCCAAATTGATTTTAAAATGTGTAAGTAACACACTTAAACCAACCCAAAATCCAACTCTTCTAGACATCTTTAAAATTTCTGCAAACTTCTCTTCTTCAAACATACGATAGTTTCAAAGATCTTGATATCAATCTGACTCCAAATAAAATTTCTCCCGAGTCAGTTTCTCTTCAGCTCATCTTCTTTAGAGAAAATCAAAATTCACAAACTCCAACAACTTGCCTAAGATTGACAAAATGGTTGAAGTCTAATGACTTTGTGAACAAATCTGCATGCTCAATTATCACTTCTCTTCCTTTATTTCCTCCTTTAACACCATCACCGAATGTTACTTTGCCTTTTGAAGTCTCTTTAAAGGCAGATAAGCAATCTTTCTTTCCTGTCATATGTCTTGAACATCCATTATCAAAATACCATTCACTAGCTTCCTCTGTTTCTATAGCCATCAAAGCTTTAGAAGTTTCAAACTCTAATTCTTCCTCATCTTCAGAGTCTGATTCTGGAATACAATCCCATACAAGTTCTTCTTCTTTTTGTTTTTCTAACATGTCTTCCACACTGGTGCAGGAACAATCTTCAGAAAAGATTGCAGCATTGCACCGGAGGTCATTCTCTTGTCTGCAAGGATGAGAGTTTCCATAAAGATCTCTTGACTTTACCCAGATTTTATTTCCCCATCCATTCCAGGTAAATTTTCTCTGTCTCCACAGTTTTTCTATTCTTTCTTGAAGTTTGTAACAATGAGCTTTGATATGTCCATACTTGCCACAATAATAGCAACCTGATTTTCTTGGCTTTTGGAACTGAACTGATTGTTGTTTCTGAACTTGAGTATGGTGATTCTTCTTTTCAAAGGAACGTGATTCATCTTTGAGATTTCCTCCACTTAAAAACATAGGTTTGCTATGTAGAGTTGTTCTATCCCAAACCTCTAGGAGTTTTTTCAGTCCTTCCTACTGTCAAAATCTTGTCAAGTTCTTTTGTCCCTGAGTTGAGCATCCTGATTTGCTTAAGTTTTTCATCGAGATCCATTTGCACTTGCTGAGACTTCTTTCTTTCTTCTACTAGCTCAAGTTCTAATTTGTCCACCATTGCTTTGAGACTAGTCTTTTCTCTAATCAGAGTAACATTCTCCTTTGTTATTTTGACCAGAGTGTCGCAAATTTCTTTGTACTCAGGTTTCATCTCAACTTCATCCTCATCATCACTCGAATCATACTCTTCTTGATCTTTGATTCTGCTCTCGGTTTCTTCTTCATCTTTAAGAGCTTCATTTTCTTCAATATCATCGCTTTCTCCAATAAATGCAACAAAGTTACTCAAATCTTCTTCACTTTCGTCTTCCTCAGAATCACTTGCTTCAATTCCGATGAACGAATTATCCCCTCGAGCTTTCTGATCATTCACACATTCCATCTGAGTGTGACCAAATCCTTTGCATTTAAAGCACTTAATCTCCCTTCTTTTAGCAGTTGGACACTCTGTTTTTAAATGCCCATATCCTTTGCATTCATAGCACTGAAAATCAGATTTTCGATCGCTCTTTTCTGATTCAGCTGATTTTCTGCTGGATACGAAACTCTTTTTTTCCTGATCTTTCTTGAATCCTTGAGTGAATTTCTTCACCAATAGCTCCACAGTTTTTTTCTAAATCACTATGTTTTCTCTTTTCTGTAACAGCAAGAGCAATTCCTGTGTATTTCTCAGGATTTTCAACAACTAATTCCATCTCATATGCTTCAATCATCCCAACTGCTTCTTCGAACTTCAGGGTATCTGTGTTTAGAGAAACCCTCATAGATGTCTTTTGTGCAGCAAACTTAGAAGGAAGACATCTCAAGAGTTTCTTGACAAGCTTGCTGTCTTTGTATTTTTTTCCTAATACTTCAGCTTCATTCCAAATTGCACACATCCTTGCACTGAAATCCTCAACCGTTTCATGTTCTTCCATTCGCAGATTCTCAAATTTTGAGGCAAGCAAGTCAAGTCGACTTCTTTTCACTGTTTCAGTACCTTCAAACACGCTTTGCAAAATTTCCCAAGCAGCCTTTGCAGATTTACAGCTTTGAATCAATTCAAACTGTTTGACTTCTACAGATTTGAAAATTTCACACAAGGCTTTCGAATTTCACTTTGCTTGCAACTTGTCTGAAACTGTCCATTCACTTTTTGGTTTCGGAATTGAGTTGCCTTCTTTGTCCACTTTTATTGAAGGTGGCCATCCTTCTTCAATCGCAGTCCATGCATCTTCATCAATACTTTTAATTGTTGTTGTCATCTTTGATTTCCACCATCCGTATGTTATTTTGTTGAGAGCAGTTTGTTTTATCATCACAACTTCTCTAGAGTTCTCCATCTTCCCGCAGGATCTCACCTGTTTTTTCGAGAGAACAGAATCGCTCGACTAGGTGTCTTGCTCTGATACCAATTGAAAAAGCAAGAACTTCTAGAGATAGTATTTACTTTTATGGTAACTTACAAGAAACCAATGTGTAGAGAACTTACAAGTATCTCTATCAAATAAAATCTAATCTCCCAATTTGATTCATCTTACAAGAAGAATCAATAAACCATTTACCTTTAGAAAACTCAAACTTTTAATCTCTGATTTTCTAAAGCAACCATTTATATCTATTTATAACCCATAGAGATCAATGGTTTAACAATTTCCTAATCCTAAGATAAGAACAATTTCCTATTTGTAATTATCTCTAGATTTCCTTTTCTTCTTGTTTTTCTTTTTATCTTCTAGCTTACAAGCTTTTGATTAAACCACTTGACTGATTTCCTTTTCTTTTTTGTGTTTCAGCTCCACGTCACTTTGTCACAAAAAGTTGCATCTTCACGAAACACATCAGGTGCATGGAGCCACAACACCACATCCTCCCCTGCCTCCGGATTTGGGGTTGTAATACCACGAGTTAGTACAATTAGTTGCTGCAATGTAGCATCCCGACACCGTCTTAGCCTCCACTCAGAGTTGGCAACCACCTCAGAGACTCCAGCAAAGCGTCTAACCCCTAGCTGAGCCGTACCCCTTTCTCCTACCACACCATTGAGTCGTTCTAGCGAATCCCAATAATTAGACCAGAAAAACACAAAGTTACTATTGCGGATTTCCATTCTGACGAAGCCATCAGCAATAGGACGGAGTTCCAATAGCTTTCTCCAAACTCGTGACCCAACCATTGAATCCCAAGCATCGCAAAAGGAACCCTGACGCAACAATAAAAGATGTTTTAAGTCTTAATAAGTAGTTTAGATTCTAAATATTGGGCAAACACCCTATGGTAGCATTTTCAAATGTCAGCAAAACACTTCTACATATACACAATAGACATATGCAATGTGTCGATAATAGATCACCTTTTTGTAGATTTTTTTGCAGTTTAATGCAACTTTTAGATTGATAATTTTGTTAAAAATGTTATATAATTTCTTCCAATTCCTATATGTGATAATATTTTATAATATGTTCATTGAATATGATGACTCTTTGACCATTGATTTTAGTATATTCGAGCATTGATCGATGTAACTAATTTTGGATGAAATCGATTATAGATTAGGTTAGACATTGTGGATCAGTTTCAATACTATATTAAAGTTTATGGACTTTCAATCTAAAATCCATTGACAATAAATGAATTAACCCATATTCTTTTTATATAACTTAAGATTTTTTTTAACTTTTCATGTAAATAATATTCTCTAATAAGTTACTGAATACGATAAGTGTATAACTCTTCAGCCAAGTTTCAAAGAGGACCAAAGGTTGGAGATTCTGATACTAATGACAAGGGTGATAAATTGAAGTGTCTACTTTGTTATCGCCATACATGGCCGGCTAAGGCGGATCTACGTTAGTGGATAGGGGCAGCTGCCCCAGGTAAAATAAAATATATATAAAAATTGTTAGCTAAAATTCAAAAGATCTAGTTGTCATAGTAGTAGTTGCCCCCGGTCAGAAAATTTGTCTGCCTCCATTCATCGCTGATTTGATTCGTGCACCAAACCTTTACAGTTTTTTTTTCTCCCTTTATTAACGTTTTTTTTCTTTTTTGTCGACTAACGTTTTCTTTCATTAATTGAAATAAATTTTGGCTCTCATACATCTTTTTACTCGGGTTATATCACTTTTATTCAGGGCAATACATTTAATGTATTATTTTCCATATCTTTTCATTTAAATAGCTGATACACTTTATAGATTTTCTTTTTTTTTTCTTCTTCTTTTTTCAGATAATTACTTATAAATCAGAGTTAGTTTGTTTATTTATTTCTTCTTTGTATTTGTGTGTTTAACTGTATATATTGAAAAGTGGCATAAAAAACCTGCATATATGAAAATCAAATGATATTGATACAATTCAATAAAATAACTTGCACAAAGTTTTATTAAATCATATAAATAACATAAATATTTTTTATGCATTTAAAATACAACAATCTATTATTTTGCAATATAAATAAATACTTATATATATGATATTAAAAAGTTATGATATAATATTTTTTGACTAATAATTTTTTAAAAATATTTAAAATTAATATGCCCCCGGTCAAAAATATTTCTGATTCCGCCACTGCCGGCTAACATCTAGCTTATTTAGAATATTGATGTGACTTAATCCTTTTCATTGTAATGGAATAATAGAAAAGCTTACAAAAGTTTCTATATTCGATTTCGTTCATAAGAGCTTTAGTTTTTTTTCTCTACCAGACTTTGTAATATGAATGCTACACACTAGTGTTCCTGAAATTCACATCAGCCTTTGTAAAATGTGCGTCACTCACACATCCAATATGAATGCTACACACTAGTGTTCCTGAAATTCACATCAGCCTTTGTAAAATGTGCGTCACTCACACATCCACTATCGAGTGTCGATTCTAATAATAACAACCAAAAAATAAAAAAAAATCTTATCTTTGCAAACCGACCGGTTTAAGTTGACTTGCCGTAATCTGAACAGTTAAACCAAAAACCTGCTTTAATTGTACATTTGTCTTCTTCACCAACCCCTTTCTCCTTCTGCTCCCGACAGATTTCAATAGTTATAGAGAGAGATGCATTCAGATCGCGCCGGCACAATCTGCATTTACCGAAATCGACATGTTAAACTCTCTGGCGTTGGTGTTTTTAGCCATTCTTTTCCTCCAAACCCACTTCTCAATCTCCGATGCCATCCCGATTCCGTCGACGAGCGCAGAGATCGAGGCGATGCTGGTCCGAAACAGCCTCATCGGAGAAGATGAAGATCTAATGCCTTCTGATTTCAGCTGGAGAGTGCTGATGGCTCAGAAACGTTACATCGGTTACGAAACCCTAAGGAGGGACATGGTTCCTTGTCAGAAACCAGGCGCTTCTTACTACGATTGCCGCTCAGGACAAGCTAATTCTTACAACAGAGGCTGCGACAGAATTACAAGGTGTGCTAGAGACACCAGCGACATCACCACTTGAAGAAATTTGGAAGCTTTTTGGCGTTTTTTTTGTTGGAAATCCAGAGGCAAGTAAATTATTTCTATCTCTGTTGTATGATTTTAAGCTTTTTGTATTGTTGTTGTTGTTGTTATATATATGTAACCGTGCAACTGTTTGGTTTATTAATGCTTAATTATTGAGATCTATTATGAAGTTTTTTCAGTAGATTGATGGATAAATTCGGGTATTTCATTTGCTTGATTTTTGGTGCTTATGGACTAAATTAAGAGCTATTCACTGGGGATGTAGAAAGTTCTTGATGGTTCTTGTATATTCCAGTGGAAGTAATTTCAGTTTCTTGCCTTGCTTTATATGTTGGTTTCAGAAATAGAAATAGATTTTATCATTGAGCATATTTGTGTATGTGTGCTATGGATTGAGGCTATAATGTATATTAAAATTTAGAGAAACATTATCATGATGACGGTTTTCAGTTCTGAGCCTTACGCTTATGTCCTCCCTCTTTGGTGAAGAAAGCACTTTGTTTTTGTAAATTTGGTAACTAATGTATGTATTAGTTCTAAGTTCATGTCTGTTTGCTAATAACATACTGAAAATTTGTTTTTAAAAATTAAACGGGTCACAATGTTAGTCAAAGCTAATGTGTGCGAACGAGAGAAGTTTTCTCGACTCAACTGGAAATCGAACCCAGAATCTCCATTTTGGGAGTTATTAGTAAGAAATCAGTATGTTTCTGGCCATTACAAACGAAAAAACAAAAACAAGTAGTATAATCTGTTTTATTCTATAAAATTAAATGTTTTGCGTTTTGGTGATAATCATTTGGTTAACTAAGAGATAAACCTAAATTACCTAAACGTGAGAAATAGAATTAGTTCCATTCCATCTAGTATACCTTGGACTAGACCTGAAAATTTCAGGATTCGGAACGGAAATTTACGGATACGAGACGGGACGGAAAATTTGGTAATTGGAAAACAATTCCCAAAAGAGAATCCGATAAGAACAGGACGGGAAAGTTGGGTAACGGGACGGGTTCGGAAAATTCATTTACCTAAAATTTCTTCCCAAACGGGTAATTATTTTGGGTAATGATCAACTTTGAGTCATATATTTTGGGTAATTTCAGAAAAATTTGAGAAAATTCGAGAAAATTCGGAAAAATTCGGGAAAATTTGGGAAATTTCTGATAATTTCGGAAAAATATATAGAATTTTGAAATTTTTAATTTTTAAACGGGTAGTTCGGGTATCCGATCTCATATTTGTTTCCTTTTCGTATCTTTTCCGTACTCGTTTGAATAAAATAAATGGTCCAGAATAAGAAGTTTTTTTAACGGAAAAGAGAATGGGACAGAAAATTCAGAACGGGTACGAAAAGGAATTGGGAACCCGTCCCAAAATTTTCAGAACTACCATGGATGCTCGATACAAAGAAGGACTAGTCACTTGTTTCGCAGCGCGCAACTAAAAATACCGCTAATTCACTCTGTTTTCTCAAATTTTTTGTTTGAAAGTTTCAAAATAAAGATGCATTTGATGTAAGGACAAGATGTTTTTTTTTAATATAATTTAACATTCAATCTAATAAAAGATATTTCAGATTTCAAAAGAGAACATTCAGTGTATATATATTTCTACCTAGGTTCCGTTACAAATCTTATTGGTATTCTTCCTACGTCAATAGAAAATTAAAGTTTCAATTTTATTTTCTATAAATACACATATTTTCCGAGAGCACATTACAAAATGTATTTGGGATATGTGTACTTCGTCAGCGGATGAGTTCGAGCTAGATATTCGACCTGTGAGGGATGAAAAGTACTCGACGGATTTCGGCTCTTCGAGAGAGAGAATCCGCATCAATAACGAACGGCGTCAAATAACCTCCGAAAAAAGGAAAAAAAAAAATTCCTCGATAAAGTCGTTCGACGTCTAAGTCATACATATTCCACGAAAAAGGGATAATCGGAAGGTTTTTAGTATGGTTTTGTGAAGAGTCTCATCCATAGATCAGGGCTCCTATCTGCTATTTATGTAAGGTTATTACGTGTCAGCCATGTCGTATGGGAGCGGGTTGGGACTCTCCCGTGAAGACAAGCTGACTAAAACCTATTTCTCATGGCTATAAAAATGATGACTAACCTGAGTCGACACTCTTGTTCGATATGAGTGTGTGGGCCGGAGCTCACTGCACGCTGAGGTCGTGGTTGGCTTAGGTGAGTTTCAAGATCGGTATGTGCAAGTCCGTATTTGATTGTATTTGACCTTTGAAGGTCTAAGGAAAGTGATTGGTTGGCTTCGCGTGTCGTTTTGGTCATTCTCCTTTTCTTTCCTTCCTCGACCTACCCTTTTTCTAGTTCGACCCTCCTCTCCTTTTATAAAAAAGGAGTCCTCTGTTGGAACTGGATTTAGCACATAAATCCGGCCCACAGTAAAAGCCCACCAAGAAATCGTCACAAGCCCATCTATGACAATCGGTTAACCATATTGTTGGAGCTGGATTTAGCACCTAAATCCGGCCCACAGTAAAAGCCCACCAAGAAATCGTCACAAGCCCATCTATGACAATCAGTTAACCATATGGCCCATCCTCACATCTTCAACAGACCGTCGAGCTACCGCACGCGGATAAGGATCGAGACCAAGTCAGCAGCGAGGCGATTATCCCGCAAGATTTGGAGCTCGGCGCAGCAGTTCTTTCCGAGATATCAGGAGCACGTGCAACAGCTCCCGAGATATCAGTAGCTGGAGATCGAGAGAGAGTATAAAGAGTCGGAGTTGTCATAGAAACGCCAACTTTTACCTAATTCTCAACTTGCATTCATTACGAGCTATCGCTCTCTCATCTTGTACTTGAATACTTGTTCTTATTAATCAAATCCATTTATACAATCTAAGTCTTATATTCTCGGCTCATAAAGAGATTCTTACCCATTCTTTATCCCATTTATTCAATCACTCTACAAATATCTGAGTGTGGGTTTTAGTGCCCACATTTTGGCGCCGTCTGTCGGGAAGATAAAAGCAATCTTTAACACAGTTAGACAGATCTAAGGCTCGTTATAACGATAATGGATCCAAGAACCACTGAATCCAACAGATCGACCACGCAAATCGTGGTCAACGACGAGGGAAACAATCCCCCAAGCAAAACCAAACCTCGGCTCGACGACTATAACATCGCGAGCCGAACAAGTGATCAAAGGGCAACCCAACAAGAAACGGTCAGGGGTGAGGGCCGAACAGTCGGATCCACAGATCCGATTCCACCTCCCCCTCCGCGTGCTCTCTGCAGTAACCCACATGCCGCAGCCCCCGGTTCGAATGTCACCACATCTCGGACCGAAACGATAACCACAAGCCCGGTTATACGAACTACCATAGTTGGTTCGGGAACATATAATCCGAATCAGCACCCGAATCCTTCCGGAGGGGGAAATCCCTACGTCTGGATCCGGCATCGAATCAAACGACAGCTCGAATCAAACCAACTCGACCTGCCCCATCCGACATCGAATCAAACGACTCGGAAGTCATGATAATGCTGCGACAGTTGGCCCATAACTTGTTCCAAAGCCAACGACAGCTCGAAGCCCGATTGAATCAGCAGGCAAACGCCCTGAATGAATATCGGGCAGAAGTTTCGCGATCTATTGTTCGAGTAACTACTCAAGGTCCTCAACGCGAGCAGCAGATCGATCCCGAGCAAAGCCCGTTACCCAGAACACGCCTTGACTTTTCTCAAGCGTTCACAACCCCGGAGCCCGCAAGGCAGCACAACGCTCCTTCAAGCTCCAGGGGACCACAACCCCGCGTTGTGAATCTCAATGATTAAAGCCCACGAGGAACGGTAGACACCCGCGCTAGCGAGCTATCACCTCCACCGCCTCGCGGATCCCCAAGAGGGGTCGGCACATCCTTTTTCGCCTTTACCTCGCATGCCCAGGAGCATACTCCTGCGGCAACAGCAACTTTCGTTCGGGACGATCATGCTGTCGATCGAGTAAACGATATCATCGACACTCGAACGACTCGGCGACAATCCGACGAAAACAACTCTCAACCCGACCTCCGGAATGGAATAGATTCCGTCTATTTCAAACAATACGTCGACGCTGAACTCAGGCAAATGAAACATGACATGCACGTCGCCACGAGCTCGGCACCCGATATCGACCGCGTTATCGAGGAGACGCGCCGAACGCCCATCACCAACCGAATAGCAAACACTAGACTCCGCGACGCTGTGAAAATCAAATTCCCGGAATACGCAGGAACATCGGATCCAAAAGCACACATCAGGTCATTTCGAGCCACGATAGCCCGAGTTCATCTCCACGATGACGAACTCGAGGCGGGCTATTGCAGGTTTTTCGCGGAAAACCTCGTAGGCCCAGCATTAGAATGGTTCGGAGGCCTAGAAAGTGGCTCGATCGATAACTTCGATCAACTCGTAACCATCTTCCTAAAACAATACTCGGTCTTCATCCAGACACGAGTGACAATAGCCGATTTGTGGAAAATCAAGCAACAAGAAAACGAACCATTGCGAAGCTACATAACACGATTCAAAGAATGTAAATCTAAAGTCGCTAACCTCAACGAAGAGGTCGCAATGGAAGCCCTAAGACAAGGACTATGGTTTGAATCTGAATTCCTACAAGAACTTAAAGTACGTCGTACTACCTCGACGCTGAATGATGCACTACACCAAGCCCTCCTATTCGCCAAATCCGAGGAAGAAAAACCTATGCGGTCAAACAACACGTGCTGCAAGCTCAGGCATCGAACCCGCTAAGGAAGGCCGGTAACCGGGAACCATCAGACAAGAGCCAGCAAACGTTTGTAATAAACAAACCCAAATCGGGCAAACGCTCAAAGTACGATGCAAGCAAATTCTGCAAGCATCACAACCGGAATGGACATACCACATAGGAATGTCGCACGTGACCCCTCCCAAAACCGACTAAGGATGTAACAAATCCCGAACAGGAAGCGAGCGAAGAGGAATCCCCTCCACGAACTCCCAAACCAAAAAGGACTCAAAACGACAAACCTTCTCAAAAGAGAAAAGAACGAGCTAGGGAAGAGGAAAACTCTCCTCCCCCCGCAGCCAAACTATGGATCGACTCGATTTTCAACTGTCCAGAACTCGTCGGAGGTTCAATAGAATCAGTATTCACCCCCACACCGCACCTCGCAAATCTATGTGCCAACGCCTGCAAGGGCTGCGCCTTTGCGGGGGGGGGGGGGGAGAAGAACCCTCCATCCCGAAGCAGATTAATTTCATCTCGGGAGGCTCACTAACCTGCCGCAACTCGATAAACTCGATTAAAACCATTCAACGAAAGGCCGAAAGCACTTACAAAGTAAAGAAAGCCATGGAAGGTCCAGACCACGAGATAACATTTCTCGAAAGCGAAACACTAGACCTAGACAAACCACATGACGACGCTCTCATTATCCGACTCGACGTAGCCGGATTCGAACTGTCAAAAATATTGATGGACACCGGGAGTTCAGTAGACCTCTTATTCTACGACACCTTCAAGAAGATGAGTTTTCCAGAGTCCGCTCTAGTGAAAAACATAACCCCTCTAACCGGTGAAACAATTTCTCACTTGACTCCATCCGCCTCCTCGTGAAACCCGGAGGAATCCAAAAGAAAATAAATTTCGTGGTGGTAGACCGCCAAGCGCCATACAATGCCATACTCGGTCGGCCTTGGATACACTCCATGAAAGCAATCACGTCCACCTATCACCAGTGCGTGAAGTTCTCATCCCATAAGGGAACTCAAACGATCTATGGCAGTTAGAAAAATGCACGAATGTGTTACATGAACTGCTTCAAACAAGCCACAAGCTCATCAGTATAGCAATTACAGAAAGAGCAAAAGCTCGCGGAACAACTAATAAAGAAAAAACAAAGACCCAACCGCGCGTGGACCCAAAAAAGACCTCGTTGATCAAGTCTGCATCGACGACGCTCACCCCGAGCGGCAAGTCAACATTGGAATCGACCTCCCAAGCTCTATCCGAAACGAGCTCGTCGTTTTCCTCAAAGAAAACGTGAGCACCTTTTCATGGACAATATCGGACATGCCGGGGATCAACCGCGAAATAACATCGCACGAACTGAACGTCGACCCCGCGTTCAAACCCATAAAACAAAAACGACGCAAGCTAGGACCCGAAAGGGCAAAAGCAGTCAACGATGAAGTCGACAAGCTACTGAAAGTCAGGTCAATCAGAGAGGTCAAGTACCCCGATTGGCTCGCAAATCCGGTTTTCGTCAAAAAGAAAAACGGGAAGTGGAGAGTCTGTATAGATTTCACAGACCTAAACAAAGCCTGCCCAAAGGACATATATCCACTACCACACATAGACCGGTTAGTCGAAGCAACTGCCGGTCACGAACTGCTATCCTTCATGGATGCATTCTCCGGGTACAATCAAATCCTCATGAACCCGGAGGACCAAGAAAAAATATCATTTATAACGGACTGCGGCACGTACTATTACAAGGTCATGCTCTTCGGACTAAAGAACGCCGGAGCCACCTACCAACGACTTGTAAACAGAATGTTCGCAGACCAGCTGGGCAAGTCTCTGGAAGTCTACATTGACGATATGCTCGTCAAGTCCTCGAAAGAGGAAGACCATGTAGCCCAGCTGCGAAAATGCTTCGCAATTCTCAACAAATACGGGATGAAACTCAACCCCGCTAAATGCTCTTTCGGCGTAGCCTCAAGAGAATTTCTCGGTTACCTGGTAACCGAACGAGGAATCAAAGCTAACCCGAAACCGAACGAGGAATCAAATGCTCGCGAAGTAAGCGCTTTTAGCGACTTGCAGCTCGTAACAAGCCAATTCCACGGTACGTACGAAACAAAGCATGAACGAATGGAAGCTTACTTAAAAGTCGTACGCGACCTGATAGAACAGCTCGAAAAGTTTGAGCTAACAAGGATCCCCCGCGGAGATAACATTTCGGTCGACGTCCTAGCAGCTCTCGCGTCTACCTCGGACCCTTTGTTAAAAAGAATCATTCCCGTCGAAGGAATCGACAAACCAAGCATAAGCATAGCTGTCAAGTCAGCCACAACAGCGGAGGTCACTGTAATCACGAATGACCCCACGCCTGGCAAAGATAAGCTATCGCGAACAGTTATAGGCTCGGAAGAAATCAATACCCCGGAGCCCGTAGCCTGTGCAAATGAGTCACCTCAGACTGATGCCAACTCGGAAGAATTCACTACTGCGGAACCCGAGAGCAGCGAACCCGAACTTAGCCGACCGGTGATGAACCAAATCGCGGAGGATGCAATGGCTAACGAAGCAGCCACCACAGAAAGACGTTTCATTATCGACGAGGAAATCCACGCTAGGCAAGATTGGAGGATTCCAATACTCGAATACCTCCAAAACGGCACCCTGCCTCCCGACAAATGGGAAGCTCGAAAACTAAGAGGCAAAGGCTCGAGATACTGTATAATCGAGCAAAAGCTATACAAACGCAACTTATCGGAACCATACTTCAAATGCATTCACGGTCTGGAAGCTCTAGCCATAATGGCAAATGTACACGATGGTATCTGCGGAAACCACTCCGCCGGTCGAACTCTTGCAATACGAATAAAAAACATGGCTACTTCTGGCCCACAATGATCACGGACTGCGACAACTATGCCGCGAAGTGCGACAGCTGCCAAAAGCACTCACCACGATCAATCAACCAGCGGAGGCCCTATCATCGATATGTGCCCCGTACCCGCTCATGAGATGGTTCATGGACATCATAGGACCAATGGTCCCATCCGGGCCATAACAATAACAGTACGTCCAAGTCCTAACGAACTGCTTCACAAAGTGGGTGGAAGCACGAGCTTACCAACAAACCACCAACGAAGACGTCAGAGATTTTATCTGGCAGACACGGTCTCCCCTACGAGCTCGTGACGGACAATGGACCTTAATTTATCTCGAAAGCATTCGGCAACTTCTGCAAAAAATAGAAAATCCACATAAGTTAGTCTACGCCGCGATATCCACAAGGAAACAGCCAAGCAAAAGCTACCAATAAAACCGTAATGAGCAAAAAAAGTCTCACGATCTCTTGCAATCGATACGCGACCTCTCGCGATCTCTTGCAATCGATACGCAACCAACTTAGACGCGACGAGCACCTGGGAATATTAAATAACCCATTAAACATCTTCTGGCCAGACAAAACATCAAACAACTCATCTCAACAGCGTCCCGATCGGACCACCGATTATCTAACATTGCTTGAAAGCACAACCGCCTAAATAAACTCGAGTCAGGCACGTAACGAGCTATCGCTCGCACCCAAGCAAACTCCCGAAGCCGAATCACCAACAATCGCACACCGCCTCACACCAAAAATCGGCAAACTACGGCAACCCCTGACACAACAACAACCAAAGGCCGAAGTCACCATTAACAAGCTACGACAATCCATTCAAAACTATCCAAACGGAAGGGACAAACCTCGCGAACACCAAAAGTATCATTTCTCTCACTCCTCAAAAACAAAAAGGAAACTTCATACTTTTTCAAATAAAGTGTCAAGTTCCGCAATTCGCGAACACGAAAATACTAAGGGAACTCGATAAGTTCAAAAAATTCATGGGAGCTTCGGCTCGCTCAAACGAACCAAGACGGTCGAAGTACCAGCGAAACCTAATACTTTGACAAGCAAATCTCGCGAACTGCTTCCCAGTCGAATCAAGAACAACAATCAAAACACGAAGGATATCCGGTCCAACAAAAATTTACGAGCTACGGCTCGGGCAAAACAAAACTCGGTCAAATCTCTAAGAAAAACCAGATCGAATTAAAACCGAAAGCACAAAGGATTTAAAAGCCGCGAAATTTCATATCATCGAGAGCAGGAAGCGCACAGCCTGCGGGCTTGCAGTGCCTCAAAAAATAGGCAAGGCCCTCTTGATCGTCCATAATTGAAGAATCTCGGGTATGCTCGTAAACCCAGAGGAAAGGCCTACTCCCTCGCGAGCCGGCGTGGTTACCACCCCGCGACCTCGACGCACCGCCTCTCTGCCTCCCGACTTGCGGCCTTTTGTGCTGCGACTGGCTTCCGCCATTACTATCCGAACTAGTAATGGTCACAGGGCGAGCAGCCGAAGGACTGCCCCGGGGCGGAGAACCTCTATCCTGGCGATTCCCAACAGACATTGATCCTCCTAAATAAGGAGGAATGGGAACATCATGCATCATCTCGTGCACGGCGCTCGCCACATCGCCGGACCGCAGAAGATCGCGATCATCAACTTTCGCTTTCCCCGCAGTCTTCTCGAGTTGACGTTGCGACGGTTTCCTTGACATCTTTCGCACCAGTTTGGGAGCAGAAGACGAATTGCTATCTGCGAGCTCAAGTTTCTCCGCTGCACGAAAAGGATGCCGAATTTAAAAGCCCGATTTTCTCAAAGCTAGACAACAAGAAGAAATCACATAAACGACAAACGTACCTGGACGAGCGGGGACATGAGGCAAATTTCGAACAAGGGCTGGAAGCTGATAGGCCCGCAAAATTCTATCTCTCGAAAATGAGCCCCACTGAACTTCACCCTCACGAAGATAACCAACTCGTGCTATCAGCGCGGCGTTGAACTGAATTCTACTGGGAGAATCTGCAAAACAGAAAGAATCAAGTGTCAGATACTCATTGAGATAAAACACAAACACCCGCATGCAAAACCGGCAACCCTATGAGAAATATATCTAACCGACTGCATTAGCCCACTTCGTTGGAAGCCGACTAAAAGAAATCAAGCTATTTGCTACCCCCCAAAGCTAAAATTGTTAGACCCAAACGAACAAACGAAAGAAAAACACCAGAAATTTTGGGTCGGCAACCGAAATTCCGTTCGATTTCTCCTCCTCTTTCGATGCTATTCCGAACGAGAGATGAAGAAAGAAAGGAAAAACAAAAATAAAAGCAAAGGAAAGAGAAGTTACCTTGGTAAGCGGTGGAGCGCGTGAGGTTTATGGAGAAGTGGGAAGTTGTATTTATGCAACTGTCATCATTGCCTGCAAGGATCGAGGAAAGATTTCTTCGTTCCCCAATCTCAACCGTCTGTTTAAAGGATAAATCTCAAAGATTTATTTTTTATCTCGAGATTCGGCGTTATCCAATTTCATGCAGCCGCTCGTATCCGCAAATCCAAACGGTTTGTTTCAGAAAAAAAAAAATCTAACCTATATTCGAAATCCGGTAATGTTCGAACTTTTATTCGAATAAACCAAACACGCTCCGTCTCAATCGTGAAACACTTCCGAAGCCCGAAAACTTTTCGGGCTATCGTCGAGCTAAAACCAAAAGAGGATTAAAAATAGTCCTAAAGCTCGCTCTCCGCCCATCAACTTCGTCATCTCACTTGATGGGCTGGGCGGCAACTGTTGGAGCTGGATTTAGCACCTAAATCCTGCCCACAGTAAAAGCCCACCAAGAAATCGTCACAAGCCCATCTATGACAATCGGTTAACCATATTGTTGGAGTTAGATTTAGCACCAAACACGGCCCACACTAAAAGCCCACCAAGAAATCGTCACAAGCCCATCTATGACAATCAGTTAACCATATGGCCCATCCTCACATCTCCAGCAAACCGTCGAGCTACCGCACGCGGATAAGGACCGAGACCAAGTCAGCAGCGAGGCGAGAGTCCCGCAAGATCCGGAGCTCGGTGCAGCAGTTCTTTCCGAGATATCAGGAGCACGTGTAACAGCTCCCGATATTTACGCAGTAGTTGGAATACTTGTTCTTATTAATCAAATCCATTTATAAAATCTAAGTCTTATATTCTCGGCTCATAAAGAGATTCTTACCCATTCTTTATCCCATCTATTCAATCACTTTACAAATATCTGAGTGTGGGTTTTAGTGTCCACATTTTGGCGCCGTCTGTGGGGAAGATAAAAGTAATCTCTAACACAGTTAGCCAGATCTAAGGCTCGTTAGAACGATAATGGATCCAAGAACCACAGAATCCAACAGATCGACCACGCAAGTCGTGGTCAACGACGAGGGAAACAATCCCCCAAGCCAAAACGCAAACCTCGGCTCGACGACTATAACATCGCGAACCGATCAAGTGATCATTGATCTCGTCAGTCCACCCTGCGCAGCCGGTTCAAGTATAAACTCCTCGAACCAAAAAACCAATGCGACTGGAAGGACAACCCAACAAGAAACGGTCAGGGGTGAGGACCGAACAGTCGGAACCATAGATCCGATTCCACCTCCCCCTCCGCCTGCTCTCAGCAGTAACCCAGATGCCGCAGCCCCCGGTTCGAATGCCACCACATCTCGGACCGAAACGATAACCACAAGCCCGGTTATACGAACTACCACAGTTGGTTCAGGAACATATATCCCGAATCAGCACCCCGAATCCTTCCGGATGAGGAAATCCCTACGTCTGGATCCGGAACGGAGAACACCTGCCCCACCCGACATCGAATCAAATGACTCGAAGTCATGATAATGCTGCGACAGTTGGCCCAGAACTTGTTCCAAAGCCAACGACAGCTCGAAGCCCGATTGAATCAGCAGGCAAACGCCCTGAACAAATATCGGGGAGAAGTTTCGCGATCTATTGTTCGAGTAACTACTCAAGGTCCTCAACGCGAGTAGCAGATCGATCCCGAGCAAAGCTTGTTACCCAAAACACGCCTTGACTTTTCTCAAACATTCACAACCCCGGAGCCCGCAAGGCAGCACAACGCTCCTTCAAGCTCCAGGGGACCGCAACCCCACGTTCTGAATCTCAACAATTCAAGTCCACGAGGAACGGTAGACGCCCGCGCTAGCGAGCTACCACCTCCACCGCCTCGCGGATCCCCTAGAGGCTTCGTCACATCCTCTTTCGCCTTTACCTCGCATGCCGAGGAACATACTCTTGCGGCAACAACAACTTTTGTTCGGGACGATCATGCCGCCGATCGAGTAAACGATCGACACTCGAACGACCCGGCGACAATCCGAGGAAAACAACTCTCAACCCGACCCCCGGAATGGAATAGATTATGTCTATTTCAAACAATACGTCGACGCTGAACTCAGGCAAATGAAACTGGCCATGCACGTCGCCACGATCTCGGCACCCGACATCGACCGCGTGATCGAGGAGACGCGCCGAACGCCCTTCACCAACCGAATAGCAAACGCTAGACTCCGCGACGCTGGGAAAAACAAATTCCCGGAATACGCTGGAACATCGGATCCAAAAGCACACATCAAGTCATTTCGAGCCACGATAGCCCGAGTTCATCTCCACGATGACGAACTCGAGGCGGGCTATTGCAGGTTTTTCGCGGAAAACCTCGTAGGCCCAGCTTTAGAATTGTTCGGAGGCCTAGAAAGTGGCTCGATCGATAACTTCGATCAACTCGTAACCATCTTCCTAAAACAATACTCGGTCTTCATCCAGACACGAGTGACAATAGCCGATTTGTGGAAAATCAAGCAACAAGAAAACGAACCATTGCGAAGCTACATAACACGATTCAAAGAATGTAAATCTAAAGTCGCTAACCTCAACGAAGAGGTCGCAATGGAAGCCCTAAGACAAGGACTATGGTTTGAATCTGAATTCCTACAAGAACTTAAAGTACGTCGTACTACCTCGACGCTGAATGATGCACTACACCAAGCCCTCCTATTCGCCAAATCCGAGGAAGAAAAACCTATGCGGTCAAACAACACGTGCTGCAAGCTCAGGCATCGAACCCGCTAAGGAAGGCCGGTAACCGGGAACCATCAGACAAGAGCCAGCAAACGTTTGTAATAAACAAACCCAAATCGGGCAAACGCTCAAAGTACGATGCAAGCAAATTCTGCAAGCATCACAACCGGAATGGACATACCACATAGGAATGTCGCACGTGACCCCTCCCAAAACCGACTAAGGATGTAACAAATCCCGAACAGGAAGCGAGCGAAGAGGAATCCCCTCCACGAACTCCCAAACCAAAAAGGACTCAAAACGACAAACCTTCTCAAAAGAGAAAAGAACGAGCTAGGGAAGAGGAAAACTCTCCTCCCCCCGCAGCCAAACTATGGATCGACTCGATTTTCAACTGTCCAGAACTCGTCGGAGGTTCAATAGAATCAGTATTCACCCCCACACCGCACCTCGCAAATCTATGTGCCAACGCCTGCAAGGGCTGCGCCATTGCCGGGGGGAGAAGAACCCTCCATCCCAAAGCAGATTAATTTCATCTCGAGAGGCTCGCTATTCTGCCGCAACTCGATAAACTCGATTAAAACCTTTCAACGAAAGGCCGAAAGCACTTACAAAGTAAAGAAAGCCATGGAAGGCCCAGACCACGAGATAACATTTCTCGAAAGCGAAACACTAGACCTAGACAAACCCCATGACGACGCTCTCATTATCCGACTCGACGTAGCCGGATTCGAACTATCAAGAATATTGATAGACACCGGGAGTTCAGTAGACCTCTTGTTCTACGACGCCTTCAAGAAGATGACTTTTTCAGAGTCCGCTCTAGTGAAAAACATAACCCGTCTAACCGGCTTCGCCGGTGAAACAATTTTTTCACTTGGTTCCATCCGCCTCCTCGTGAAAGCGGGAGGAGTCCAAAAGGAAATAAATTTCGTGGTAGTAGACCGCCAAGCGCCATACAATGCCATACTCGGTCGGCCTTGGATACACACCATTAAAGCAATCCCGTCCGCTTATCACCAGTGCGTGAATTTCCCATCCCATAAGGGAATTCAAACGATCTATGGCAGTCAGAAAAATGCACGAATGTGTTACATGAAATGCTTCAAACAAGCTACGAGCTCATCAGTATAGCAATTACAGAAAGAGCAAAAGCTCGCGGAATAACTAATAAAGAAAAACAAAGACCCCACCACGCGTGGACCCAAAAAAGACCTCGTCGATCAAGTCTGCATCGACGACGCTCACCCCGAGCGGCAAGTCAACATTGGAATCGACCTCCCAAGCTCTATCCGAAACGAGCTCGTCATTTTCCTCAAAGAAAACGTGAGCACCTTTGCATGGACAACATCGGACATGCCGGGGATCAACCGCGAAATAACATCGCACGAACTGAACGTCGACCCCGCGTTCAAACCCATAAAACAAAAACGACGCAAGGTAGGACCCGAAAGGGCAAAAGCAGTCAACGATGAAGTCGACAAGCTACTGAAAGTTGGGTCAATCAGAGAGGTCAAGTACCCCGATTGGCTCGCAAATCCGGTTGTCGTCAAAAAGAAAAACGGGAAGTGGAGAGTCTGTATAGATTTCACTGACCTAAACAAAGCCTGCCCAAAGGACAGCTATCCACTCCCACACATAGACCGGCTAGTCGAAGCAACTGCCGGTCACGAACTGCTATCCTTCTTGGATGCATTCTCCGGGTACAATCAAATCCTCATGAACCCGGAGGACCAAGAAAAAACATCATTTATAACGGACCGCGGCACATACTGTTACAACGTCATGCCCTTCGGACTAAAAAATGAACCGTCGCTCCGAGCATTCTTCTTCACAATGCATAGGTAGTGAAATTCATCAGGCCCGAATGACAGCGCGAGCTCCTTACACCAGACCTGCAGCCCGATAAGAGTCCTGACTAGATTGGGATGCATCTGGGGCAACGCCACTTTCATCTCCTCCGCGATCTCCAGTAAAAAGCGAGGGAGTGGAAAAGTGAGGCCACACGAGTCAAAGTAGTGCCAAAAGGCACAACCGTAGCCCGGCCTCACCCTCTCCGCAGATTCGTGATCTCGGGAACCTCAATCTCGGCCCCGTAAAGGGACCAGAGCTCATCGGCTTTCTCAACAGAAAGTCTCGAATTTGGGCGAGGCCCCGACTTTTGTTTAACCCGTCGCCTCGAAGATCCGATAACCGAGTCTTCACCACCCTCAATTTTCGATTGTACCATCGGGTAAAAAGAAATCAAGCTATTTGCTACCCCCCAAAGCTAAAATCGTTAGACCCAAACGAACAAATGAAAGAAAAACACGAGAAATTATGGGTCGGCAACCGAAATTCCGTTCGATTTCTCATCCTCTTTCGACGCTATTCCGAACGAGAGATGAAGAAAGAAAGGAAAAACAAAATTAAAAGCAAAGGAAAGAGAAGTTACCTTGCGAAAGCGGTGGAGCGCGTGAGGTTTATGGAGAAGTGGAAAGTTGTATTTATGCAACTGTCATCATTGCCTGCAAGGATCGAGGAAAGATTTCTTCGTTCCCCAATTTCAACTGTCTGTTTAAAGGATAAATCTCAAAGATTAATTTTTTATCTCGAGATTCGGCGTTATCCAATCTCATGCAGCCACTCGTATTCGCAAATCCAAACGGTTTGTTTCAGAAAAAAAAAATCTAACCTTTATTCGAAATCCGGTAATGTTCGAACTTTTATTCGAATAAACCAAACACGCTCCGTCTCAATCGTGAAACACTTCCGAAGCCCGAAAACTTTTCGGGCTATCGTCGAGCTAAAACCAAAAGAGGATTAAAAATAGTCCTAAAGCTCGCTCTCCGCCCATCAACTTCGTCATCTCACTTGATGGGCTGGGCGGCAACTGTTGGAGCTGGATTTAGCACATAAATCCGGCCCACAGTAAAAGCCCACCAAGAAATCGTCACAAGCCCATCTATGACAATCGGTTAACCATATTGTTGGAGCTGGATTTAGCACCTAAATCAGGCCCACAGTAAAAGCCCGCCAAGAAATCGTCACAAGCCCATCTATGACAATCAGTTAACCATATGGCTCATCCTCACATCTTCAGCAGACCGTTGAACTACCGCACGCGGATAAGGATCGAGACCAAGTCAGCAGCGAGGCGAAGTATCCCGCAAGATCCGGAGCTCGGCGCAGCAGTTCTTTCCAAGATATCAGGAGCACGCGCAACAGCTCCCGATATTTGCGCAGTAGCTGGAGATCGAGAGAGAGTATAAAGAGCCGGAGTCGTCATAGAAACGCCAACTTTTACCTAATTCTCAACTTGCATTCATTACGAGCTATCGCTCTCTCATCTTGTACTTGAATACTTGTTCTTATTAATCAAATCCATTTATACAATCTAAGTTTTATATTCTCGGTTCATAAAGAGATTTTTACCCATTCTTTCTCTAATCTATTCAATCACTATACAAATATCTGAGTGTGGGTTTTAGTGCCCACATCCTCTCTTTTTATTTAAAAAGTATCATTCACAAATCTAGAAATCTGTAAACCCTTAGTCTCTCTTTCTTCTAAAACATCAAGAAATCAGTTTCACCTATAAAATTATCTTTTTGCTTTTATATAAATAAAATATAACCAAAAAATACTTGTATATTTATAGTTTGGTTTTATGTAAATACATAAATTATCTTTGAACTTATTTTATTTTGTTTTTATGTAATTGATTTTTTTTTTGGTTTTATGTTCTTTGTATTTTTTTTCTTTTGTGACAATTTGTAGTTGGAACTTGAATGTTTATTTTGGTTTTTAATTTTGAATATTTAGTTGGATTTATAACCTATATTACTTTACTTATTTTTGAAGTTTCATGTTTAGATTTTCGGTTATTTTCGAATACTTTTGGTTATATTTGGTTACTTTTCGGATAAAAATACTTAAACCTGAACCGAACCCGAAAAACCTGGATCTGAAATATGATATCCGAACCGATCCGAACCCGGAGAGTACCAAACCGAATCCTATCCGAAATCTAATAATACCAGTTCGATATCAAAAGGTAGACTCCCGAAATATCTGAAACCCGAAATACCTGACCTGATCCGATCCGTTAATCCTAACGTTCACCCCTAATGGAGAGGATGCACATGCATCCATAATTTTTTTTTAAAAATAAAGTATTTATTGTTGAATATAAATATTGGCTTCCCAAAATAGGTGAATGTAACCTATATTTTTACGAAGGTACGGCCCATTTCTGCCACCACTGGGCTTTAGGTTGTAAGACCATGTGCATCGCTTAGATTCTTAAAAAAGATATCTAAACTATTAAATATTATTATTTAGATATAAATATAATAGTTAATTAATTTTTAATGCTGAAAGTAAAATTTAACAACTTACAAGTTGACAAGTGGAATGAAATAGTTTAAGAACCGTTTCTTTTGATTCTTGTTTAATGACCATTTCTTGTTTTGTTTCTCACTTTTCTATTTTTTTATTATTTTATTGTTAAGATCTTTCATAAGATCCTTGCGATGCACATGCTTTAATGGCCCAAATGACCCAAGAAATAAGGTTATCTGGCTCTACCTTCTCGTTTAGGGCTAGGCATTTTAACCGGACGCGAAGAACCGACCCGAACTGAATCGAATTAAAGGGTATCGGAACCGACATAATAATCCGAATGGGTCCTACACTTCTACACCCGAAGAACCGGACCCGAATCCGGACCGAACCGAGAACCGAATGGGTATCCGAAATACCTAAAATATAATTATATATCTAAATATATTACTTATAGTTAAACTCGAATAACTAAAATATTCAAAATTATAATTATAAATCAAATATACTAGTTAATTTTAGACAAAAATAACCAAAATATCAAAAAATCTTTAGTTATATTTGTTTTAAAAAAAATTGCAAAATTCAACCAAATAATTAAAAGATGCAAAATATTTGAGTTTTTGTAAAAAAAAAATTAAATAAATTTTGAGGGATTCAGATATTCGGAACCGATCCGAACCTGGATGGAACCGAACCGAATCCGAACCGAAAAGAAAAAATACCCGAGTGGATCCTAACTCTAAAAACCAAAAGACCCGAAATCCAAAAGAATCGAACCGAACCCGAATGGGTACCCGAATGCCCACCCCTAGTCTCGTTCTTTGGTAGTGTGGCCACACAGTCGGATACATGATGAGCTAAAAACTGAGTATTCAAGAGGAACCGAGAGACCACCTTACCCGGCTTCGTGTTTGTGCCAGTCATTTGAAGAAAGCAAAACATGGAAAGAGTGGTCCGCTATAGAGCTACTATCAATGTGACATGTGGTGACTCGAGAGACATACAACCAAGAATGCTCGATTCCTTGTACCGAAGGAATCACGCCAAGTACGTGTTTCATTTAGGCGGGATAAAATAACTCAATACATACGATTTTTCCACCATTTGACAATAAGAATATGTTCAAACTCATGCATATACCACGTACTATAAACTGAGCACACATTTAATATTTTATGTTCGCATGTGATAGGTAAAAGTAACAACTCACGGTGTCTAGGGATGATAAAAGCGCCTAATATGATGCTTTCAGTATATACACTAAGTCGATCAGAGTTACGGGAAGGCTTTGTTGAGCGGCAGGCATAGCCGGACAAGAAAAGTTGGTGGAAAAGCAATCGAGAACTCGGTACAAGATACATTAACCATATCCAAAATCCAACCCGACGATCGTGGGTATGATAGGCTATACTAACGGCTAGGTAAACTCTATAAATACCTCGCTCCCATCAACCGGAGAAGGGTCAACACATTTTTACGCTAAGTCTATTATTTCTCACTTCTAAACATTTAACCTTTTCCTTGTTTATGAGACTTAACGTCTTACTTCTGACCATTCTCCGGTCATCTCTTCGGTCATTCCTTAGACCGAGATTTTCACCCCTAAAATCTTACATTTCACTCTTTTCATCAAAAAGCCCACCAGATAAAACTCAACAGTGGAACCATCCTTTCATTCGCATCCAGTTGGGTGTATAAACACTCATTTCCTTTTTTTGTTTTCCTTTCTTTTTTCCGCTTACTGACGCACTCTTGTGGTCTTTCCTTCAACTTTTTTTTTTAATTTGGGCGTCGTAGAGCCATAGAAAAACACTGTATCATCGTATTTTCCGAGCTATGACGTCACTTCTCATTTTGTAGGACACTTGCCCCCGAGAAGAAGAATTTTATCCAAAACATTTATTAACTAAATTTTATATGCACCCATTATAATTGGTAATTTTGTACCCATTAAAGAATTTACCAAAATCCAAAAGAAAGAAAAAAAAAACAACTTAGCCCATTTAACAAAACAAAAATAACTTACATTTTTAAACCCACTTTTATTTTCCAAATTTTTTTTTGTTAAAATTTCTAATTACTAAATTCTTTCGACTATAAAGTAAACAAATAAAAAAGAGTTGAGTTTTAGTTCCTATTTTTTGCCAAACAATTTTCTTATAGAGTAGGATATTATTTTAATTTTAGTATACCATTATATTTTAAATATTTTATTTAATAATTGTGCATTTGATAAATTATTGTGACGAGTTTTTGTAAAAAAAGACTAAATATGAGTCTTTATCGTGGTTGCCACGAGCAACCACAACCTCAGACCAGCCCTCAAACTTCACAAATAATAGTATCTACAGCTTTTTCGAAGACAAACACAAAAACGAAATCGATTCAATGGACCAATCCACAACCGGCGGCATAAGAGCCTCTTCGGGCAGCGAGAGAAGTCGTCCCTGGCCAGGATTCCTGAGCTTGCGAAAGCTACAAGAACCATCTTCCATGGAAGTAAATTAGTCACCAAAACATATATGCGGCCTCTATTCGACACTGAGACACCACTAAAGCCTTTAATGGAACCTACCCCTCCAACAAGAGCTCCCAGACGGAACTAGACACACATCAACGGCGAAAGGAGGAGCCACATCGAAAACCAAGACCTGAGAAGAACGTTGAGCAAACGCCACATCGAACGTAACTCTGAACACCGTCACAACACTGAGAGCTTCACTCATTGCCCCCAAGAGAAGCTTGCTCAGAGGCACCAGGAAGAGCCACCGCCTTGAAAACGCCATTGCCGGGAGCTAACCAATCCACGGCGGAGATTTGCCACCTCCAACACACCCAGGATGGAGAGGCAGAAACAGATCTGACACGGCCAGCGTTAAAGTTAGCTTGGGCCTTATCAGACTAGTTCATTAAGATTTCGATCACTTCTTTAAGTGTTCATCTTATCTCCATTGGTATAACCCTTAATGAGGTTCTTAACAAAAAAATTAATATAAATTTTCCATCACCTTATTTTAAGAACTTTTGTAATAGGTTTTTTGTTTTGTTTCATTGGTAGAACCCTTGAACAAATTCAGAGAAGGTAAGACGAGTATCTTGATTACTGACGCCGGAGTCATCGACGGCGGAGGGAATTTTCGCCGGTGATATCGCCAAGTGAGACATACGACTCACGACTTCCTTCCGAATCGAACAACCTCCTTCTTCACCCATTCGTCGGCGAAAGATCATCCACAAACCACCGTTACCACCTTCACTCTCCAATTTGGTCGGTCCGTCAATGGATTCCGATCGGAAGAGCAAAACAAAATTCATTTTTCGTACGGAAGAAGAGAGACTCGAATGTGGAATGAAATTTTTTTTTTTTTTTGGGTTAAAATTAGTCGATCAATTACGGACTGGCTCGTAGACGATTCTTAACAATTCATAAACTTGTTAATTAAGAATCGATTCTTACCAATTTTACACATTAATGAATTTATATTGTATTTTTTAGCTTAACAAATTTCTTAAGAGCCTTTAAAAGTTGCTGATGGAGGTGCTCTTAGCTATCTAGCCAAAAAAAAAAGTAAAAGTTTAGTCATATACTGTTACTAAGAATATGTTGTGGAATGAAATAAATTTACAGGGATAATTTAACAAAAAAACATTTTGTTGAATGAGGAAAAGTTGTTGTGCTGATTGGAAGAGAAAAATTCCTTTAATTAATTTTCTTTTTCGTAAAATTTCGGTGTAGTTGGTGAGATTTATATACGCCTTGAAGGATATAAAATTTGGTATAAATGAATCCTAAGATTAGTCTGAAACGTGTACAATCATAATTACAACCGCAATGCCCTCGAATCGCGCCCAATGAACATCAACACATTTGACATGGAACACCTTCACGTCACATTGAATGGAACACAAAAGCAAGAAACAGAATAAAGTCGAAAGAGAAAGAACTCATTAAATTGAGATGCGGAAAATAGCTTTCCCCTTTTTCATATTTTGTTTCTCATTTGTTTAAAGAGTACAACGTTGAACAAAAACACACAAAATAAAATCCAAGAGGGAACTAAATCAAAAACTAATTTAAGTTTCAAGAAAAATGAAGAAAAACAAGCACAACCCTTATTCAGAACGATAATTGGTCAACTTCATCAGAAGACCAAAATATCTTCCACCATAACCCGACACAAACCAGAAGCAGAACCAAACCGCTGCTTGGTACAATCTCTCTCTCAGTACCTGTAGTGAGCAGGCTTGTATGGTCCTTCAATGGGAATGCTGATGTAGTCAGATTGGTCCTTTGACAACTTCGTAAGCCTGGCTCCAAGCTTGCCCAAGTGAAGTGCTGCAACCTTCTCATCCAAATGCTTGGGTAGAACGTACACCTTCTTCTCGTACTTGCCGCTCGATTTCTCGTTCCAAAGCTCAAGCTGAGCAATCACCTGGTTGGTGAAAGAGCAAGACATGACGAAACTAGGGTGACCAGTGGCACAACCCAAGTTCATGAGACGACCCTCTGCCAAAACGATGATTCCGGTCTTGGTCTCTGGGAACACCCACCTGTCTGTCTGGGGCTTGATGGTGATACGCTTCACACCTGGGTAGGTCTCGAGTCCGAGCATGTCGATCTCGTTGTCAAAGTGACCAATGTTGCACACAATGGCGTTGTTCTTCATCTTCCTCATGTGGTCGACCATGATGATGTCTTTGTTACCGGTGGTGGTGACAAAGATGTCAGCTTCTGAGACGACGTCCTCAAGGGTCAGGACTTGAAGTCCTTCCATGAGAGCCTGGAGGGCACAGATGGGATCGATCTCAGTCACGATGACTCTGGCACCAGCGGTTTTCATGGCAGCGGCACAACCCTTTCCGACATCACCGTAACCACAGATAACTGCGACCTTTCCGGCGATCATGACATCAGTGGCCCTCATGAGGCCGTCAGGGAGAGAGTGACGGCAACCGTACAAGTTGTCGAACTATGAGTAAAGGGCACATGAGATTATCAACGACATAGCGTAGGAGTAAAAGACAGTGTAACGTGTAAGCAATTCTATAAACATTTGGTTCACTATACATTCGATCTTATCACAAGTTATCTTATCACACTAGATCTAGAGATCCTAAAGAAGAGATGTGAGTGATCAATACCTTGCTCTTGGTGACGGAGTCGTTGACGTTAATGGCGGGGAAGAGAAGTGCTCCACTCTCCTGCATCTGGTAAAGCCTCTTGACACCAGTGGTGGTTTCCTCAGAAACACCAACGAGTCTCTCCTTCATCTTGTGGTACTTCTTAGGATCAACCTGAAGACCTTCCTTGATGATCGACAACACGATCTGGAACTCAGGGTTATCAGTGGAAGTCGGATCAGGGACCTGACCGGTCTTCTCAAAGATCTCCTCGGCCTTAACTCCCTCGTGGATCAAGAGAGTGGCGTCACCACCATCATCGACAATCAGATCTGGACCACCACCTGGACCCCAGTCAAGAGCACGCTCCGTGCACCACCAGTACTCCTGGAGCGTCTCACCTTTCCAGGCGAAAACGGCGGCGGAATCGCGAGCGATTGCGGCGGCGGCGTGGTCCTGGGTGGAGAAGATGTTGCAGGAGCACCATCTGACCTCGGCGCCGAGGGCGGTTAGGGTTTCGATGAGGACGGCGGTTTGGATGGTCATGTGGAGAGATCCAGTGATTCTGGCGCCTTTGAATGGCTGAGCAGGGCCGAACTCGGTACGGCATGCCATGAGTCCAGGCATCTCGACCTCAGCGAGCTCGAGCTCGAGACGGCCGAAATCCGCCTGAGACATATCCTTGACCTTGTACTCACGGCCACTCGACGTCTTCTCAACGAGCAACGCCATTTCTCTCTCTGGATAGTTTTCCGGATCTGAGATTTGAAATTGGGGCAGAGACAGATAGAGAGAAGTGTGTGAGGAGAAACGAAAGGGAGTGAGAGGGTATAAATAGATGAGGTCAAAATGAAATGGACGGCTCGGATTGTTTTGAGGGTTTGGTGGATCTGGTAGAAGTCGCAATCCCGTGGTTCGCGGAGCACGGTGCACGAACAGCATGACCCGTGTTATATTCTCTTGTGGGTTGATCGGACGGCGATCTGGGAAAGGTTTGCCACGTGGCTATATCGAGTTCGTTTCAGCGAATCATAGATCATAGTTTATGCGAACCCTAACGGGCCTTAATGGTAGCCCACGGATTAGTTTATTTCTTCATTGTTTCTTTGAGTGACTTATTTAAGCTTAATTCAGTTCATTAGTACTCCCTCCATTTTGTTTTAATTGTCGTTTTATACTTATTTTTTTATTTCAAAATAATTGTTGTTTTCAGTTTTCAATGCAAATTTATGATAGATTTTACAGTTTTATCCCTACTTTTTAACTTATTAATTACTCATATTAAACAAAATAGTGTATTAATTAAGGGGTAAAACAGAGAAAGTAGTTATTTTCTTAATACGTGTAAAACCACCTAAAACGACAATTAAAACAAAACAGAGGGAATAGTATGTTTTAAAAATCAACATTTTAACTTTTTACCTAGCTAACATTTATCTTGGATCCGGAGAACTTTCGGGTATATACCAAATGTTTTATTCTTGCTAATAGTGTTTTTTAATATTTTCCACTAAAATGGTTCTACTTGATATATATTATTCAAGTTTTGAATTTTTTTGGGTTTTAGAAAATATAAATTTCATTCTAAATCAAATTTTATATCAGTTTGAATCGATTCGATTTTAAACAATTTGATTCGTGTTCGAATTCGATGTGGTTTCAGACAAAAAAAATATATAAAAAATAAATATTTTGTTATGGAAACTTTGGAGGGTTGAGACTCTGATTTAATAACAGAGTTGCTTAGATATATTTCGTGGTAATTTAACATTAATTTAGGATCGATTCTTGCAGCATACTAAGGAAATCTTGCTTATCAAAAGTCAAGAAATGGCGTTTAGGGAAATAAAGAATATTTTTTTTCCAATACTTTAATTGATTTGTTTTCTCTCATTGGAAGATATTTTAAATCTTAAAAAAAGAAGATGATTTTGTGGTCTTAAAAGGGATTACACCTCAAATCCAATTCGTAGTTTAGATAATTGATTGTGTGACGACTGATCAAGTGTTAATGTCTATGTAGCAAGCAGCTAGGTTCATCCTTCATTCGTGTAAGTAACAAATTGAGAATCAATGTGTCAATAAATAATACTGTGTCATGTAACATATTGTGGCGAGTATTATTAACGCGTATGTGATTTATGCATTGAAGGCATGCTAAAACTTATCATTTTCACTCTAAAATCGTTTAAAAGCATGAGATGTTCATCTGATTGGTCCACGAGCGTGTTCCATGTTCTCCGCATATTGCAACTAAATGCTTTAGATCCGTTTTTCCAAATAAATGCCTTAGATCCGGTACATGTGAGTATGTGACTTTATAATTTTTGGGTTTTTTTTTTCATCCGAAAGTAGAATACAAGGGTGGAATTCAAATCCGGCAGAACAACAAAATGTCCCCGGAAACTAAGCCGTCAGAAAAACTAAATATCTCTAGAAGCTAAGCCGGCAGAAAACAAAATTTTCCTATAAACAAAACCCACAACTAAAACAGAACTGATTTAACTAAAACCTAATATGATATTAGTACTAAAACCTGCAAATTTTCATAACTTCAAAGGAGACTACGAACGAAATTTATTGTTGTTGCCCACAGCCCACCGAATGATAACATCATCTTCTTGTAACACAAAGAGAACCCCTCTCACAAAAGAGCAGCGAAGAAGAGAACCACAGCCATATAAAAGCACTAAAACCAATCAACACCAGATCTTCTACCAATGACACTCAACTCATAACCACGCTATAAAACTTCATCAAAAAGGGAGAAAGCAACGAAGTAAGCTGTCAATATGCACCACTAGAAGAAGAATTTATTGGCAGAGGTGTAGAGAAGAAATAGAACTGCTGAGCTAGGGGAAAAAACTTTTTCAACGAAAATAGAAGCCAAATTAAAATCTGCAAATTTGGAAGCATAACACCGGGTTTTTTTTTCTTCCCTTTTTTGTATGATTTTTTCTTCTTTTTTTGCTAACCAAATTGTTTTTTTCTTTGAAGCCATCCAAAAATATATTCCATTCTTAAATTATATATAAATGAAAGTAGTTTAAAATAAAGAAACTATAGTAGAATATGTGAACCAGTGTGATACAAGTATAGAGTCCACCAAATTTATAACACATTATTTCTAGATCAGCAGCTTCAATGGATGATGAATGGATTGCTGAATGATTCCACAATCAACAGTTGAACAAGATTATTTGATTTCACAAGTGATCTGGACAAGGAGAATGAAAGCACCACAAAAAGTATGGGAGAATTTCTTATAAAGCAAAGCTGGCTCAGCTCTATGTAAATTCACACAAAGAACAGCACCAAAATACTCAACAAGACCAAAGTTTGAAGAAGACATAAACGACATTATTTTATTAATCAGAAAAGCATAACAATCTGCAAAGAGACCTTATAAAGTGGCCATATCAGCTAATGACATAAGTTGGTCGACACAAAATAAATAAAAAGACTCAAAATAACATGACTTGTAAAAAGAAACAACAAAAGGTGCAAATGGTTGTATTTTAGAGCAGCAAGAGGAATAACGGTGAGTGAAAAAAATGGGTTGAATAATTTTATGTTCAACTATGTTCCTGACTTATTTTGTGGAGTACAATTTTTGGAGGAATAATTCTTATTTTCTTCTAAATTAGTGGGATCCAGTTTTATTTGGAGGAACACTTGTTCAATTTAAATAGTAAAATTTTAGAGGAATCCAAAAGAATATACAATTTTTGTCAATTTTGTTCCTCTAAAATGTCAACCATTTGCACTCAAAGCGTTCAAAATACAGAAAAATGAAAGTTTGCTAAAATAAAAGAAAAACTATCTAAAAAAAAGGTCGTCCCCACTGATTCTTGAACCATGGCCTCTTGCAGCTCTAAATACCAATGTAACACTGTGGATTACCTCAAAAAAATTCATTATAAATAGTACTTATTTGATTTGTGCTCGTATATGCTAGTTTTGAAGCTGGAGTGTTCACTAGGAATATTGGTTCTTTCAGCTTGGATTCTTTGATTAATTCTTCATCTTGAGTCATTTTAAAGTCTAAATGGTTGAGATCTTAAAGTGTTTCCCCATTTTTATCTTCAGATTTCACTTTTTATTCTATTTGCTCTCTATAGGCTTTATAGTTCTGGTTATTTTTTAAGGCCACAAAATGATCTATAGGAGATTCTTGGTGTTTTGAACTCTATTTGTTGCCAAATAAGCAGTCTTACCTTATTTAGGTCGAGGCTGAGCTTTTTTGATGCTGGGAATGGCAAAATCCCTCTTTATGTTTAATTCTGGCGCATTGAAGATCTATTAGATCCATGGTCTGATGTCCTCATCACCGTGGCTCCACTTCTTTTCAAACATGGTTCTTTTCTTCCACATCCGAGTAAGTATTAAATTGTTAATTAGTCATCGAACCATTGAAAAAAGTGTATTGAACAACTTATTTTTAACCAGTGTTTATGGAAATGGTTAAATCGTTAATTAGTGGAGCGATGCACGAAGAATTACTATTTTTATATGTTTTTATTTTTATATTAACAATACTCAAAAATACGGTTGGCTTCGACTCTGTTCTACTAATTTAAATCACACTAAAAATTAATTTCGTATTGTTTGCTAATGATTTTTCATATTTCAGTTTTTGTTTGTTTGTAAAATCAGCAATTTTCATAGTAGGACGATTCAGACTGCAATGTTCAAACGAAAAAGTTGAATTACAACTTTATTTTTATTCTTCGATATACTACATGTTGAATTCAAGCCACAAATTTTAAAACTTAAATCCTAGTATGAAAGTCCACAACTAAAACTGAATTTTAATAGGTGTAAATGCAGCCACTAAGTGTTTAACACTAGTGTATCTGTGTGTGTGCTGTTTGGATCTAGACAGGCGCGTGGAGGAGCGTCGGTGGATCTGAACTCTGAAGTCTGAACATAAAAGAAACCAGAAATGTCTCAAAGGGTATTGTGATAAATTTAAGTATTTAAAGCAACCGACAGCGAGAGAATCATAGCAATTATGCGACGATGTGGCTTTTTTTTTTTCTTTCTTTTCATGTTACGCAGATCTAAAACATTTTCTTCTCTATGTTTATAAATAGAAAAGGTACAGTACTATCGGATCCATTTTAAATAAGATTGTACACGCCGACAAAAATATATATATAATAATCAATAGGCATCGGTAGAAACTATATCCTAGTCAATCGCCATAATGTTTCGCATTCGAGTAATAATATGTAGCAGTAATAATTTATCATTAGGCATCGGTAGAAACTATATACTAGGCAACCTGTACAATGTACTCAGTCTGTAGTATAAAAATATGTAGCAGTAATAATTTATCATCCCAAGAATGGAGATCCTAAAGCTATTTAATAAATTTTATTTGAAAGTCATGAAACTGGTAGTTGTACGTTTGATGAATTCATTGCACGAAATAAAAAAACTGGGTTCATGATTGTGTTAAGGCATCTCCAACTAAATTTGGTATTCTACTTTATTTTTTTATCTCCAACTAAAACACTTATTTTCACATTAAAAATAATATTTTATATTATTATACTATTAAATTTAAGATTTTTTTATTTTTAATCATTTTTCATAAATATTAATTATTTTAAAAACTGATTTATTATAAATTAAATATAAAATCATAATCGACAAATTTAAAAAATGAAAAATAAATTACACCATACTAATTTCTCGTCCTCCTTCCTATTAATTGAGAATCCATTTTAATGAAAAAAATCTGATTTGTCACCTCTAGAATCAAAGTTAGTATATTTTTTTGATGACATGTAAATGTGACATGTCAAATTTCTTAAAATAAACGAAATGTTTTGATTGGTTGAGATAAAATTAAATAAATTATGAAATTAAAACATAAATACACTAGATTATAATTCTAAAATTAATAAATTTAAATTAACAGAAAATAATAATTATTATGATCAATTTGTTTTTATATATATTCATATTAAATTACATAAAATATGATTACGGAAATTTTACAACCAATATACATTATATTTTTATATAAAAGTTAATAATATATTATCCAATAGGATAGTAAATAGGCTATACCATTTTTATCTCTTATTTTTTAAAAAATAAATAAAATGTTTACATCATACTCATATATAGTCTCATTGTAGATCGAGAATTTGAGATAAAAAATAAAATGAAAAGTAACTGGATGAAAAAAAAAAATTATAATAAGATAAAACAAGAATAAGAAATAGAAATAAAAATAAAAATAAATCTCTACAGTTTTGTTTTTCCGTAACATTCTCGTGCATTGTTTTACGGAGTCATTTAAAAATCTTAAGAAGCAAATTTTATAATAAACACATGTACGACTCAAATTTTATAATAAACACATGCATGCATGCCAACCATAATAAATTTATTTTCTTCATCAACCAATTCCTCAATATTGTTCAAAGAGATGAGCGGAGAGCTACCGGAGAATTTTATAACAAATATTTTTATAAATTTTAATGAAAAGAAAAATTACTAATAGATTATCCAATGTACTATATATATTTTCATGATAAAGTCAAATATTATATTTTAATTTTTTTTGTAATTTTTGTTAATATTTAATAGAAATTTTAGTTTGAAACCATATATCATAAAATGTTGAAAATATGAAATTTTCATTACATAAAAATCGGTAGAAACGGTTTTCGTGATTGTTCTTAAATGTCAAAAACTGCATCGTGTAAAAACATAGCGTTTAGGGAAAATATCAGAAAAACTAACCAACACCTAAATATTACAATTCACTTATTTTTAACTCATACTTACATACTTACATGCAAAAAGATATATATGTATTTATTTCTTTTTAAAATTCAACCATACGTTATAAAAATATATATTACAAAACATATACTTTGTTATTTTTTTGGGGGAATTACTAAAAATAACCTAAAACTTGATTCTTTCTCAAAAACTAGACCCCCTATTGCATGTTTGGTAAAAGTAACTCACAGGGGTAGTGAAATTACAACCCTCACCCTTATGGCCAAACAAAAAACGTTCGCGATAATGACGGTTTTACCCTAGAGAAGTCTACTACGAGAGAGTAGACTTCCCGCATAGACTTCTTGACCTCTCCAAGAAGTCTACTTTCTTCTAAAGTAGACTTCTCGAGTAGACTTCCAAAGTAGACTTATCACATGTAACTTATACTGTAGAGTAGACTTGATATGCTCTTAAATTTACCCAAGAGTTACTCTCTCAAATTAAGAGATCAGTTGTAGTACTTAGGGATCGAATCCACAGAGAAGGGATAGTCACACAGCAGTTTTCTAAATTCGAATTAAGCTAAGTAGAAATAATTAAAAGTAAAGACAGCAGGTAATTAAAACGGTGTAAGTTCAGGAAACAAGACGCTAGGTTCAGAGAAATTCTCAGGTGATCTAAATTGCAGGTCTAGACAGGATGTTA
>JAHZTW010000001.1:67351581-67382899 GCA_020283515.1 Alliaria petiolata
ATAGTAGACTTCTCGGAGAAGTCTACTCCTAAAAGTAGACTTCATACAGGTCACTTTTGCAATTGACCAAGTTTGACTTTTGGAATAGACTTCTTGAACCATGGAGAAGTCTACTATGGGTTAGTTTTGGGGTTGACCAAACATTGAATTAATTAAAAACTAGACTTCTTCTCAGGCCAAAAGAAGTCTACTTTTTAATTCAACTTTTTGTCACCCAAAAAAAAGTCTAGTAGACTTCTCCAGCTGTCTACTACAAAAAGTGAAAGATTGGTCAATTGCAAAAGTGACATGTATGAAGTCTACGTTTAGGAGTAGACTTCTCCGAGAAGTCTACTCCAAAAAAGTCAAAGTTTGGTCAATTGCAAAAATGACCTGCCTTTAAAGAAGTCTACTCGAGAAGTCTACTCCATTTTTTTTGTTCTCAAAGGAAATGGAGTAGACTTCATCTGACCTGGAGAAGTCTACTTTGTTCACGTGGTCAATTGCAAAACTAACATTTGCGTTGACTTAGTAGACTTCTCCAGGTGAGATGAAGTCTACTTTCGCAGCCCAGATCTGGAAAACACGAAATTTGATTGAAAAATGACTTACCACTTGTTTTTAGCATCTTTTCAAGCTAAAAAATGGATTTTTGGTGCAATTAAAGCTTCAAATTGATTGAAAATGGTGGTTGGGTGAATTGATGATGATGGCATTTTCGTGAATAAGTGAGGAAGATGAGGATTATTTGGTCAATTGGATTTCCAAAAATTAAAGAAATTAATTTGAATCAATGGCAATTTCGTAAATATTTGAAAGTGAGAAAGATGGTTTGGAGAGAAAGTGGTTAATGTTGAAATGGGAAATTTGGTGGGTTAGATTTGCAATTGACCTCAATTCTTGAGTCAATTTTGCAAACCACACCCTATTTTTTTAACACATAAATGACATACTTCGATTTTTCCACAAATATATGGTGGATATAAATATTAATTATGCAAAAGTCAAATTTGCATGCGAACTTGTCGTGCAAGCATTTTGTTAACCTTGATTACAGTCTAATTTTAATTTTAGTTATTAAACAATTTATATATTTTTAAAAATCTCTATATGTCCTTAGAGCGGTGAGGTGGTTGGTACGCACGAATGTGCGGGACAACCATCTACCCGCTCTTATGATAAGTAAGAATTATAAAACCCATTTTGGTTTAATTAGCAATAGGTCAATGAAAAATATATACTTAAAATATATATATTGGCAAGATTATTTTGTGTAAGGAGAAAAAAGCATAGTATAGATAATATTCAAGGCATATTATAAGAATTTAATTATTATTTAATATAATTTTTATATTTGCAATTATATGTTACTGTAAACTGTAGAAAAAAATAATTTTTTTTTAAAATAAATCAGTTTCAAAAGACACAAAATGATATGAAACGTTTGTGTGATTGTTTTTAAACACTAAAACTGTATATGTATAAAAATATAACATTTACATAATATATAAGAAAAATAATCAATAATTTAATATTACAACTGTTTATGTCTATAAAAAAATTAAACCTTAAAAAATAAATAAAATATTATATGTTTAATATTTTTTAGTTTATTTACTTATCATATTTACACTTTATATCTAAAGAAGTATTTTAAAATCTTGGTTAATGGCTTTTTATCTTCCATTCTATTATAATCTATAAAAAAAATTTATTTGATTTATAGTTATATATTTTAAAAAATATTTATATAATATTATTGTTAATACATAATTAATAATATATTGAACATATAAAATGTTTTATAGCTCGCACAAGGTGCGGGCCGATCACCTAGTAATTATTATATTCAGACTACAAGTGTTCAATTAAACCATTCCGAAGTTCAATATGATTTTTCCGATCCTTAATTTGCTTGTGTCGAGGTAAAAAATCTTAAAATCGAGCATTATCATCACCCGCCATCTCAACTTCTGCAGTTGGACTTTCAGCTCGTTTTTCAATTGTTGCATCAACATCACATTCATCCTCTATGATCATAATATGCATTATCATACAAGTTCTCATTATATCATGTAACACTTTCTTACTACAAAAGCGGGGGTCCGACCCCAATTGGAAATCTTGACTACAATATTACAAATGCATATTCTACGTCTTTTTTACATGCTTCTTGATTCTATGCAAATAATTTCTTTTTGGGACCACGTGGATCGTGAATTGTTTGAACAAAAGTATACCACTTTGGATATATACCATCAGCTAGATAATAACTCATATTATAATCTTTCACGTTAATAACATAACTAGCGGGTGGAGCGGTTCCTTCAGCTAGATTAGCAATAAGATAAGACGCCTCTAACACATTAATATCATTGTTAGATCTTGGCAAACCAAAGTAAGCATGTCAAATCCAAAGATCATAATCGGCTACAGCTTCTAGAATAATAGTAGGAGATTCACTACGACCAACATATTGTCCTCCCCAAGCTGTTGGGCAGTTTTTCCATTTCCAATGCATACAATCTAAACTATCCAACATATCTGGAAATCCTCGACGTTCACCAATGCTGAGTAACCTTGCAACATCGTTAGCGTCAGGTGATCGCAGATAGCGGCTGACAAACACCTCGACAACAGCACGACAAAATCGCTTCAAACTTTCTATAGATGTAGACTCTCCTATTTTGATATACTCATCGGTGGAATCCGCCGGTAAACCATACGCCAACATTCGAAATACAGCAGTTATTTTTTGCAAACCAGACAACCGAAGTTTACCGAGACCATCTCTTCGCTGGAAAAAGTAATTGTTGTATCTTTGTATTGTATCATAAATACGTAGAAACAAAGAACGACTCATCCGAAATTTTTGTCGAAACATTACCTCAGCAAACAAAAGATTATCTGCAAAATAATCGTTGAAAATATTGCGAGAAGCATTTTCCCGGTCACGGTTGATAACTATATGACCCGGAATAGATCCACCGTGAGCACTAAGCCTGGGCATTTTAACCGGACCCGAAGAACCGAACTAAACTGAACCGAACTAAAAAGTACCGAACATAACTGGAACTGACGTAATAACCCGATTGGGTCCTACACTTCTATATCCGAAGAACCGGACCCGAACCTGAACCAAACCGAGAACCGAATGGGTATCTGAAATATCTGAAATACAATTATATACCTAAAAATATTATTTATAGTTAAACTCGAATAACTAAAATATTTAAAATTATAATTATAAATCAAATATATTAGATAATTTTAGACTAAAATAATCAAAATATCGAAAAATCTTTAGTTATATTTGTTAAAATAACTTTTTGGCAAAATTCAACCAAATAACTAAAATATATAAAATATTTGAGTTTTTGTAAAAAATATTTAAATAAATTTTGAGTGATTAGGATACCCTGAACCGACCCGAACCCGATTAGAACCGACCTGTACCCGTCCTAAAAATTATAAATATCCGAATGGATCTCATCCCTCTATACACGAAGACCTGATACCCGAAAGATCCGACCCGATTATATCCGAATAATCCGAACGTCCACCCCTAGTGAGCACCCTCCGAGTTAAATAGGTTTTGAGTGATGAGAAAATTGTTGTTTGTGGTAATTTGAGCTACTGCCTGCTTCTTTATATCATCGCAAAAATCATTATATGAAGATGAAGAAGAGGAAGAAGAAGATGGTATATGAGATGAACTACCGTAGTTGCATCTTTTATGAGAAGAAAAAGAAGATGATGGTGATATTTATCTTATTTTCCAAACAAGGTACCCATTTTATAACATAAGCAATTTGATATTAGTCGTTGAATTTCTTAGACCCAGATCTAATCGTTGCATTGATTAGTCATTTCATGTCTTATATCAATTATCACATTCTCAGAAAAATACAAATGAATCTAAGTCGTTGATTTTTGTTTTTCCAATATCTAAATGTTGCATTGTTTAGTCACTTCATGTCTTAATAAGAATCAATCTAAGCCGTTCAATTTATTTAAATAAGATCTAACCGTTGCATTTTTTAGTCACTTCATGTCTTAGTACGAATCAATCTAAGCCGTTGAATTTATTTGACCAAGATCTAACTGTTGCATTGTTTAGTCACTTCATGTCTTAATATAAATCAGTCTAAGCCGTTAAATTTTTTTGACCAAGATCTAACCGTTGCATTGTTTAGTCACTTCAGATCTTAATACGAATCAATCTAAGCCGTTCAATTTCTTTGACCAAGATCTAATTGTTGCATTGTTTAGTCACTTCATGTCTTAATACGAATCAATATAAGCCGTTGAATTTCTTTGACCAAGATCTAACCGTTGCATTGTTTAGTCACTTCATGTCTTAATACGAATCAATCTAAGCCGTTCAATTTCATTGGCCAAGATCTAACCGTTGTAATGATTAGTCACTTCATGTCTCATATCAATTATCACCTTCTCTATATAAATGTATACTACTCTTTCAATGATCAGACATCTTCAATTCATTTTCTTACCACTAATATTTCTTCTAAAATGACTTCATTTCTCTCCAAGTCATATTCTATTAAAGAAGATACACATTTGTGTCATGTGTATCTTGATGTTTCCCAAAATCCAATCATAGGGATAAACCAATCATGAGGTCAATTTTAGGCGAGAGTTCAAGTTGAATATGAAAAATCTAAGAGTTTTCAAAGTGAACCAAGACCAAGAAGATCTTTCCAAACTCGAATGACAACAATTTTTGCTGCAGTTTCCAAGTTCAGGGGATGCGTTAATCAGATTGAAAACAAGAATCCTAGCGGTGCTTTCGAGCAAGAGATTGTAAGTAAATATATAGGTATAATACTTCTATTATTTGTACTTGCTCTATCTCTATTAATTTATTCTACTTGTTAACTTCTTTATTATTATTTTTTTTTCAATATTAAATCATCTAAATCAAGCGAAGATGTTATTAGCACAAGATGTTAAATACAAGAAAGAATTCAAATTCGATCATGTATGGTCTATCTTTAAAAGCATTGAGAGATTTTCAAACAACCACACTAACAGAGTTGCTGCATTCCAAGAAGAAGGCCTAAATGTTATGTCATCTCCATTATTCTAAGATGAGTCATCGCCATCCCCCGGTATGAGTTCATTCGATTTAAATATGAGTAGTGAAGAAGCCACTTTTAATTCATCTCATAGGCCTATGAGTGTGAAAAAAGCAAAGAGAAAACAACAGTCTGAGGAACAATTTAAACAAATGATGGAACAAAATGATATCAAAAACAGAAGATCGATGTACAAAGAATGAAAGAAGAACATAAAATATTATTCGCGGATTTGAGTTCTACAACAAAATCCGGCGTGCCGTGCGTATATTGAAAATCAAAGAGCGATATTATTGAGAAGAAGAGCACCAATAACCGAAAAAGAAGAACATGGAGAAGGTTCACAAAGTCAATATCATGGATCTCAATATCGATCATTTCATTATAAAGGATATCAACCTCAAGGAGAACAATCTCAAAGAGAACATGTTCAAGGACAAGAACCTCAAGGTGAAAACCAAAGATCACCAAATGATCAACAAGATTTTACTCCGTACTTTAATTATCATGCAATAAATCATTTTTCTCGATATTAGATTATTGTTAAAATTTATAACACGCTTTTAAAAATTATCTTGTTGCATTTTAATTTTTATGTTTGTTTGGTTTTAACATTGTAATTTTTAATGTTTTAATTGAATTTTAATATGTATTTTTTTAATTTTAATCAATTTTCATATTTATTTAGTTATTTTGTGAAATATTAATTACTATTATAATATTATATTATTTAAAATGAAAAGTACAAAATTATTTATGGTATACTTAATTTTTAATCCTAAATTTTATTCAATTAATAACTAGCTATTTAATTATATTATTTCATAATTGTTTTTTA
Organism: Alliaria petiolata; assembly: GCA_020283515.1. Lineage (NCBI taxonomy): Eukaryota > Viridiplantae > Streptophyta > Magnoliopsida > Brassicales > Brassicaceae > Alliaria > Alliaria petiolata. The sequence goes on from JAHZTW010000001.1 coordinate 67,357,498, forward strand.
ATATTTGGTGTTGTGAACAGTGACACACCAAAATTTCATTCAATTAATATGGTGTGGCACTGTTCACAAAACACCAAAATCATAATTATGTCGTCCAAGATGTCATTGCGTTGGAGTGAAGAAGACAACATATTTGATGTTTTATCGTGTGATTGGAGATGACCTTAGACATAAATCATATTCAATCAACCTAAAAGGACAACAATATTATGATATCAAAATATGATGAAATTTATTGTGTTCATATAAATATATATGTTCGGGTTGGATGTCTCGGAAACTGCTATATCTAATTTTAATTAATTGCATGAATATTCGGTGTGCACAAGATATGAGTTTCACTTACGCGGGGGGGGGGGGGGGGCTGTCTCTTATACACATCTAGGTGATTGTTTTTAAACACTAAAACTGTATATGTATAAAAATATAACATTTACATAATATATAAGAAAAATAATCAATAATTTAATATTACAACTGTTTATGTCTATAAAAAAATTAAACCTTAAAAAATAAATAAAATATTATATGTTTAATATTTTTTAGTTTATTTACTTATCATATTTACACTTTATATCTAAAGAAGTATTTTAAAATCTTGGTTAATGGCTTTTTATCTTCCATTCTATTATAATCTATAAAAAAAATTTATTTGATTTATAGTTATATATTTTAAAAAATATTTATATAATATTATTGTTAATACATAATTAATAATATATTGAACATATAAAATGTTTTATAGCTCGCACAAGGTGCGGGCCGATCACCTAGTAATTATTATATTCAGACTACAAGTGTTCAATTAAACCATTCCGAAGTTCAATATGATTTTTCCGATCCTTAATTTGCTTGTGTCGAGGTAAAAAATCTTAAAATCGAGCATTATCATCACCCGCCATCTCAACTTCTGCAGTTGGACTTTCAGCTCGTTTTTCAATTGTTGCATCAACATCACATTCATCCTCTATGATCATAATATGCATTATCATACAAGTTCTCATTATATCATGTAACACTTTCTTACTACAAAAGCGGGGGTCCGACCCCAATTGGAAATCTTGACTACAATATTACAAATGCATATTCTACGTCTTTTTTACATGCTTCTTGATTCTATGCAAATAATTTCTTTTTGGGACCACGTGGATCGTGAATTGTTTGAACAAAAGTATACCACTTTGGATATATACCATCAGCTAGATAATAACTCATATTATAATCTTTCACGTTAATAACATAACTAGCGGGTGGAGCGGTTCCTTCAGCTAGATTAGCAATAAGATAAGACGCCTCTAACACATTAATATCATTGTTAGATCTTGGCAAACCAAAGTAAGCATGTCAAATCCAAAGATCATAATCGGCTACAGCTTCTAGAATAATAGTAGGAGATTCACTACGACCAACATATTGTCCTCCCCAAGCTGTTGGGCAGTTTTTCCATTTCCAATGCATACAATCTAAACTATCCAACATATCTGGAAATCCTCGACGTTCACCAATGCTGAGTAACCTTGCAACATCGTTAGCGTCAGGTGATCGCAGATAGCGGCTGACAAACACCTCGACAACAGCACGACAAAATCGCTTCAAACTTTCTATAGATGTAGACTCTCCTATTTTGATATACTCATCGGTGGAATCCGCCGGTAAACCATACGCCAACATTCGAAATACAGCAGTTATTTTTTGCAAACCAGACAACCGAAGTTTACCGAGACCATCTCTTCGCTGGAAAAAGTAATTGTTGTATCTTTGTATTGTATCATAAATACGTAGAAACAAAGAACGACTCATCCGAAATTTTTGTCGAAACATTACCTCAGCAAACAAAAGATTATCTGCAAAATAATCGTTGAAAATATTGCGAGAAGCATTTTCCCGGTCACGGTTGATAACTATATGACCCGGAATAGATCCACCGTGAGCACTAAGCCTGGGCATTTTAACCGGACCCGAAGAACCGAACTAAACTGAACCGAACTAAAAAGTACCGAACATAACTGGAACTGACGTAATAACCCGATTGGGTCCTACACTTCTATATCCGAAGAACCGGACCCGAACCTGAACCAAACCGAGAACCGAATGGGTATCTGAAATATCTGAAATACAATTATATACCTAAAAATATTATTTATAGTTAAACTCGAATAACTAAAATATTTAAAATTATAATTATAAATCAAATATATTAGATAATTTTAGACTAAAATAATCAAAATATCGAAAAATCTTTAGTTATATTTGTTAAAATAACTTTTTGGCAAAATTCAACCAAATAACTAAAATATATAAAATATTTGAGTTTTTGTAAAAAATATTTAAATAAATTTTGAGTGATTAGGATACCCTGAACCGACCCGAACCCGATTAGAACCGACCTGTACCCGTCCTAAAAATTATAAATATCCGAATGGATCTCATCCCTCTATACACGAAGACCTGATACCCGAAAGATCCGACCCGATTATATCCGAATAATCCGAACGTCCACCCCTAGTGAGCACCCTCCGAGTTAAATAGGTTTTGAGTGATGAGAAAATTGTTGTTTGTGGTAATTTGAGCTACTGCCTGCTTCTTTATATCATCGCAAAAATCATTATATGAAGATGAAGAAGAGGAAGAAGAAGATGGTATATGAGATGAACTACCGTAGTTGCATCTTTTATGAGAAGAAAAAGAAGATGATGGTGATATTTATCTTATTTTCCAAACAAGGTACCCATTTTATAACATAAGCAATTTGATATTAGTCGTTGAATTTCTTAGACCCAGATCTAATCGTTGCATTGATTAGTCATTTCATGTCTTATATCAATTATCACATTCTCAGAAAAATACAAATGAATCTAAGTCGTTGATTTTTGTTTTTCCAATATCTAAATGTTGCATTGTTTAGTCACTTCATGTCTTAATAAGAATCAATCTAAGCCGTTCAATTTATTTAAATAAGATCTAACCGTTGCATTTTTTAGTCACTTCATGTCTTAGTACGAATCAATCTAAGCCGTTGAATTTATTTGACCAAGATCTAACTGTTGCATTGTTTAGTCACTTCATGTCTTAATATAAATCAGTCTAAGCCGTTAAATTTTTTTGACCAAGATCTAACCGTTGCATTGTTTAGTCACTTCAGATCTTAATACGAATCAATCTAAGCCGTTCAATTTCTTTGACCAAGATCTAATTGTTGCATTGTTTAGTCACTTCATGTCTTAATACGAATCAATATAAGCCGTTGAATTTCTTTGACCAAGATCTAACCGTTGCATTGTTTAGTCACTTCATGTCTTAATACGAATCAATCTAAGCCGTTCAATTTCATTGGCCAAGATCTAACCGTTGTAATGATTAGTCACTTCATGTCTCATATCAATTATCACCTTCTCTATATAAATGTATACTACTCTTTCAATGATCAGACATCTTCAATTCATTTTCTTACCACTAATATTTCTTCTAAAATGACTTCATTTCTCTCCAAGTCATATTCTATTAAAGAAGATACACATTTGTGTCATGTGTATCTTGATGTTTCCCAAAATCCAATCATAGGGATAAACCAATCATGAGGTCAATTTTAGGCGAGAGTTCAAGTTGAATATGAAAAATCTAAGAGTTTTCAAAGTGAACCAAGACCAAGAAGATCTTTCCAAACTCGAATGACAACAATTTTTGCTGCAGTTTCCAAGTTCAGGGGATGCGTTAATCAGATTGAAAACAAGAATCCTAGCGGTGCTTTCGAGCAAGAGATTGTAAGTAAATATATAGGTATAATACTTCTATTATTTGTACTTGCTCTATCTCTATTAATTTATTCTACTTGTTAACTTCTTTATTATTATTTTTTTTTCAATATTAAATCATCTAAATCAAGCGAAGATGTTATTAGCACAAGATGTTAAATACAAGAAAGAATTCAAATTCGATCATGTATGGTCTATCTTTAAAAGCATTGAGAGATTTTCAAACAACCACACTAACAGAGTTGCTGCATTCCAAGAAGAAGGCCTAAATGTTATGTCATCTCCATTATTCTAAGATGAGTCATCGCCATCCCCCGGTATGAGTTCATTCGATTTAAATATGAGTAGTGAAGAAGCCACTTTTAATTCATCTCATAGGCCTATGAGTGTGAAAAAAGCAAAGAGAAAACAACAGTCTGAGGAACAATTTAAACAAATGATGGAACAAAATGATATCAAAAACAGAAGATCGATGTACAAAGAATGAAAGAAGAACATAAAATATTATTCGCGGATTTGAGTTCTACAACAAAATCCGGCGTGCCGTGCGTATATTGAAAATCAAAGAGCGATATTATTGAGAAGAAGAGCACCAATAACCGAAAAAGAAGAACATGGAGAAGGTTCACAAAGTCAATATCATGGATCTCAATATCGATCATTTCATTATAAAGGATATCAACCTCAAGGAGAACAATCTCAAAGAGAACATGTTCAAGGACAAGAACCTCAAGGTGAAAACCAAAGATCACCAAATGATCAACAAGATTTTACTCCGTACTTTAATTATCATGCAATAAATCATTTTTCTCGATATTAGATTATTGTTAAAATTTATAACACGCTTTTAAAAATTATCTTGTTGCATTTTAATTTTTATGTTTGTTTGGTTTTAACATTGTAATTTTTAATGTTTTAATTGAATTTTAATATGTATTTTTTTAATTTTAATCAATTTTCATATTTATTTAGTTATTTTGTGAAATATTAATTACTATTATAATATTATATTATTTAAAATGAAAAGTACAAAATTATTTATGGTATACTTAATTTTTAATCCTAAATTTTATTCAATTAATAACTAGCTATTTAATTATATTATTTCATAATTGTTTTTTAATATTTGGTGTTGTGAACAGTGACACACCAAAATTTCATTCAATTAATATGGTGTGGCACTGTTCACAAAACACCAAAATCATAATTATGTCGTCCAAGATGTCATTGCGTTGGAGTGAAGAAGACAACATATTTGATGTTTTATCGTGTGATTGGAGATGACCTTAGACATAAATCATATTCAATCAACCTAAAAGGACAACAATATTATGATATCAAAATATGATGAAATTTATTGTGTTCATATAAATATATATGTTCGGGTTGGATGTCTCGGAAACTGCTATATCTAATTTTAATTAATTGCATGAATATTCGGTGTGCACAAGATATGAGTTTCACTTACGCGGGGGGGGGGGGGGGGGGGGGGATGAGAAGGTTCGCANGGGGGGGGGGGGGGGGGGGGGGGATGAGAAGGTTCGCATGTAGCTTCCCATTTGACAGAGTCTCCATGGATCTAGTGGCAGGGAGAAGAGCATGCATGGGTAATATCGTCAAGATTGTCTTTACCCCGTGAAGAAGTTTCCTCGTGACTACTGTCGGATGTCCAAATCATGCTACAACATGGGATAATGGTTTTCAGAAAGTAAGTGAAGGTGAAGTATGGGGTCTCGTCCGAGAAACGAGGTATTCCTCTGTCATTTGAGTGGACAAAAGTTTAATAAGATGCTTTTCTTTGGAGAGTGGAGTTGGAACTCTTTCATAAGGAAAAGACTAGCTAGGATTACCTACGTACCGTCAAGTGTTGGTTTGACATATTCTAGTGGCATTTCTCTATGTTTACTCTATCTCTTTCTCTCATGAGGCTTCCACAAGGTTATGCATTCACTCCTCCTTTCTCTTCTTGCTCAACAAGTATATTTATAAAATATTTACCTTAGGGATGGTTATGCCACATCCATTAGACGCTCAATCTAGTATAGACATTCCGTTTGGGCAGTTATGGATATGTTTTTACGTGTTAGTTTTGTAAGATTTCTGGACTGCAGGAGAAATCACATCAATTTCTTTTGAGTTTTGACTAGTTAGAAAACACATGGTGGCTCATGCTCATATGACACATTATTATTGGAGGATGTGAAAACCATTCACACCGTATAAATGTGTATATCTAATTTATAAATGTGTTTTTTGAAATATAAATCTAAAATAATAAAGAAATGTAATCAAATACATGTAAAAAAATTAGATATTTAACCACATAAATTGTTTAGTCAATAATTATATTTTTAACTTATAAAATTTTATTTAACCTACTTCCTAATCTGGTAATTTGTATAAATATACTATTTTCTTCATATATAGAGAAAGAAATAAGATTTTTTTTTAGCATCAAACATTCTATTTTTCTCCCTTTTTCTGTTCGTTGTATTTTTTTTTATTTTTTACCAATTTGAGTGTGGAGGATTTTTGGAGTATGAACTATCATATTTTTAAAACCTCACGTTTTTGGGTGCAAATAGTTGTGTTTTAGAGTAACAAAAAGAATAACGATGAGTAAAAAAAATAGGTTGAATAATTTTATGTTTAACTAGTTTTGTCTAACTGTGTTCCTCTCCTATTTTGTGGAGTATAATTTTTGGAGGAATAAAGTTTATTTTCTTCTAAATTAGTAGGATCCAGTTTTATTTGCAGGAACAATTATTCAACTTAAATAGTAGAATTTTGGAAGAATCCAAAAAAATATATAATTTCTCTCAATTTTGTTCCGCTAAAATCATTTGCACCCTTTGTTAATTTGTGTAAAATAGTTGTCCTTTAAAAGATGGATAATTTTCAAAAGAATAGATAACAAAAATTATAATTAACTTACATTGGAAAAAAACTCCAATCACCTCATTAACCAAAAAACCCAAATTCAGTATTGATCGAATTAGATCTAACTTAAGTCAAATTTAAGACTATATTACAAAATTTTAAATTTGACTAACATTAAATCCAATTCGGCTAAATCAGATTTAAATTTAATAACTCTTTGATTAATGAGATAGATAAAACATTTTTTTTTTACAACAAAAAATTATATATATATATATATATATATATATATAATTTGTGTAATTGGAAACTGTTTTACTTTTTTCATTTCGTTTATTATTTTCACGGGTAGTGTTGAAAGTCATCTTTTTTTTTTTTTGGTCATCTAAAGATTTTATTAGAACACTGAGAAATACATTTGAAGGATACATTAGAAAGATCCAACTGTTAAACTTTCTAAACTGAACTCAAAAGAAACCGAGACTAAAACAGAAGAGAACCTAGTTACAACGAAGAACAAATATCACCATAAACTTGCAATTCTTCTTAAACTTCTGGAGACCCCAAGTCCGATAGTATCGAAGATTCCCGAAGGCCAACCAACGAAACCAAACTTCCTCCTACGTCAGAAACAGAACCAAAGCTTCATGATCCGGCAAGCAAGATCAACATCTTGAAAACTCCCAGAAACGGCGATGTCAAAAAGACAGGATAGCGCCTAGATAGAAACCTGTACGAAACACCAAAGATGACCGAGAGCGAAGCCTAAACCATCCCGTAGCAAACCGACCACGGCAACAAGAACGAGTAGGCACAAAACGACAGTATCACGAACCACCGACCACCAACAAGAGAAACAGAACTTACAAGAATACAACCATAAACTGAACCCCATAAACGACAGAACCTCTTCTAATCACGGAAACAGAGTCAACAAAAGAAAACACAGAGAGTTGACCCGCTCGGAGAGAGAACGCTGAGAAAGGAAGCCTGGCCGAGGGAAGACCAAAGAAGATAGCCAACCACTTCGGCAGCGCAAAATCGGCGAGATCAAAGGTTAGATCTGAGAGAGAAAAACGATTGTAGCCACTCCGACACAGAAGAACCACCAGATCCGTCGATTCCCATCTAACCCCACCTACTCAAGGAAGAAGCTATGAACCGACCCAAACAACAATCTCCCATCCCCAATCGAATCAAGCTCTCAAAACCCATGAAATTAAAAATCCAAGGAGAGAAACAAAGACAAAATCAAAGAAGGAAATAAGATCGGCGTCGGCTCTATGGTAGCAGCCCAACGCCGATCACTGGAAAAAAAAATTTGCTGGCTGAAAGCAAGGAAAAACGCGGCTGAAACCCTAGAGAGATGTCCTTGTTGTTGAAAGTCATCTAATTAAATCTAATTCAGCTAAATTAAATTTAATATTTTCGGTTAATGAAATAGATAAAACGTTTTTATAGTATAATTAGCTTAAATCGAAGACTCTTTTACCTTTTTCATTTCATTCATGAACATAGTCTTTGTCTAAACAAACCATAACATACAATATAGTTCCTTTTAGAAATATTAAGACTTTTTTTTTGGGACTGATATGTCGTAGTTTAGTAAAAGGATAATATCACCATTTTTTTTTGTATGTCACCATGTCGACACCATACATATTTAAGGAATATTTATAATATCACATTTCTTTATGACTCCAAAAAGAATTGATGCTATTAGAATAATACTACAAGGACATACTTTTCGTTGCTGTTGTGTTGAGTTAGGTGAGCTTCCAATTATACAGTCTAAATCGGAGGTTGGTGAAGCTTCACCAATAACAAAAGTCCCTAATCTATCTACCACATTGAAAATCCTCCAAAACGTGATTATATATACTCTCACTTCTTCTATTTCAATATTCTAATTTTCTGTATATATTATCGTCTAATGTTCTACATGACAAAGAAATATAATGTTTTAAACTATTGAGTTCGTAACAAAGTTATCTTTTGCCACCTATTTTTTAACTGAATAGATATTAGTCGAAGGAGACCATTTTCTAACTTTATGACTCTTTTACATACTTTTCTACTTGACAAGTAAACAAAACGCACGTATAAGGAAACGCTACTAAAAGTAGCGGCTTGCGATGTGATTAAAGAAAATGAAAAAAAATCTTCGTCACATCACATGTTGACTTCAGATCTGGTACTACTACCACTACGCACACTAGTTAAGGACCACTAAATCGATTTTCAGTATGAGAGGACGAATCTAACCTTCACCGACTCACTAAAATACAAAACCACCTACTCTCCTCCCAACCCCATGGCCCATGTTATGCTATTCTTTTTTCTTTGATAAATATTTTTATTAACATAACACGATGAATGAAGAACACGATGAAATAATTATAGTAAATTCCCTCCTACACTCCTACTACAACAACTACTTCGTGTAGTGCCTATTTGCTTACTAAAAAAGGTTTAGAGGCGACTATACCAAATATTCCCCGGCACTATATGTTTCTTTACCAAAATGTGTGTTTCATGACTAAGTTTTATTTTTATTAATGATATGCAGAGCCGGCCTTCCAATTATTGAGGCCACAAGAAAAAAAAAACGGACCTTTTAAATAATGAGTTTTCAACAAACAAGAAAACAAAAAAAATCAACAAAAGAAGACTCGAGCCAATGAGCCAAAAAAAAAGTGTTCAATCTGGATTAGCCGATCGATCTGATCCGAATCAAATTGAAATAACCGAATCAAAAACCAAACCATGTTATAATACGATTTAAATAGAATTACTTTTTTTTATAACCAAAAAATCAAAAATATACATCAAACCAAATTAAAAAAAAACCGAGTTACACCAAAGTTTGTTTGGAAATTAGTGATATATTTTACAAAAAAAACAAATCTGAACTAAAACTGAATTCGAACAGAACCATCCATAGTGAATTCGATTTTTTTTGTTTTGGATATAATTATTTAGGAAGCAAAAAACAAAAAAAAAAACAGTAAAATTAATCCGAAACAGAACCGGAATCCGGATTGAACACCCTCCGTTAGCTCTAGCTCTAGAATAACAAAAGTTTTTGCTGAAATAAAAGCCGATGAAGATATATACTCTCTCTGTCCTATTTTAACTGATGTTCAAGAGATTTTTTTTTGTTCCAATTTATTTGATTTTCTCACATATCTTTTGCAAATTTTCAATTTATTTTAATCTAACTTTGATTAAAAAAGTATTATTATTTGAGTTCATTAAGAATATTTCTACTTTTAGCTCTTACCTTCCACTTTTAAATAATATTTTTAAAAATAAATTATTTTTCTTAATATATGTATTTTTATCTAGATCAATTAAAATGGGACAAAAGGAGTATTAATATGGGGATTGCAAACCAAGTTTGCTTTGCTCCGGTTCAAGATCGTTACTGACGATATATATTATACAAATTTAATTCAGGTGATAATACAACAACAAATTTGGATGTTTAAGAAGAAAAAAAGTTGTTATTCATCTGATAATAATTATGAAACAAAAGAGAAAATTAGATGGAAATGAAGTTCAACCGGGCTGAATCAAGACCATAGGCCCTCAAAGCCTTTCGCTATTTTTTTCTTGTTTTGATAAAAAAAAATTCTTTCTAAATTGTCATATTCGTAAATTGATAAACATTTTAAATTTAGCCCAACAAAGACGTAAAAACAAACAGTATAAAAGAAAATAAAAAGCTCTTTTTAAACAAAGACGTCAAAGAAAAAAAAGCAGTTAAATTTTCGTTCGTAATATTAATTTCTAGTTTTCTACCAACAATTTCAATTTGTGTCAAATAAGAAAATAGTCGGAGACAGAGTTACCCAAAACAACCTTAAATACAGTCAAACCTTAACCATATGATTAGTAAAAGAAATAAAAAATTGGTAAGAGGGTAAAATCGTCATAAGACACTCACTATTTCTCCTACCACACACACCTAACCAACTAACACCAAATTTAGCATCAGGGTCAAACCGTAAATTCTACCACTCTACTTCTGCGCTTTTAAACCCAACCGCCTTCCTTCCACTTCTCTCCCATTTCTCTCTACTCTCCGATCTCAGATCTCTCTCTCCCTCCGATCTCAGATCTCTCTCTGATATTTGCCGGAGATGGATCCAGTCTCATCGTGGGGAAACACCCCCCTCGTCACCGTCGATCCAGAGATCCACGATCTCATCGAGAAGGAGAAGCGTCGGCAATGCCGCGGAATCGAACTCATCGCCTCCGAGAATTTCACATCCTTCGCCGTCATCGAAGCTCTCGGAAGCGCACTCACAAACAAATACTCCGAAGGCATGCCCGGTAACCGTTACTACGGAGGTAACGAGTTCATCGACGAGATCGAGAATCTCTGCCGCTCACGTGCTCTCGAGGCCTTCCGTCTTGATACGGCGGCGTGGGGCGTCAATGTTCAGCCATACTCTGGATCTCCGGCGAATTTCGCCGCCTACACCGCCTTGCTTCAGCCTCACGATCGTATCATGGGGCTCGATCTACCTTCAGGTGGTCATCTGACGCACGGTTACTATACTTCCGGTGGGAAGAAGATCTCTGCTACTTCGATCTACTTCGAGAGCCTTCCGTATAAGGTGAACTTCACCACTGGTTACATTGATTACGAGAAGCTCGAGGAGAAGGCGATGGATTTCAGGCCAAAGTTACTCATCTGTGGTGGTAGTGCGTACCCTAGGGATTGGGATTACGCTAGATTGAGAGCTATTGCTGATAAGGTTGGAGCTCTTTTGCTCTGTGACATGGCTCACATCAGTGGACTCGTTGCTGCTCAGGTATATTTCATACTCTCACGTGTATCGATTTTGTTCTTCGTGTGTGTTTTCATTTGGTTAGATCTGGTTTTTGCTTAGCGTTTTGAATGGTAAAGAGCGAAGATCTGGATTTGTTGAACTCTGACATTAGACTCAATTACACATATCTGATATCTGTCTGCATTCATCGTTCTGGCTTATCTTATACTAGCACGTACAGTCTTTCGTCGTATCTGTCTGCATTCATGTTTCAAATCTACTGGTTTCAGGGTGTATAATCAAAAGAGCTTGTTCCGAAGAACGAATCATATCACATTGTTAAAAGTCTTTTGATCTTAATTGTGCAGTCTCATTAAATTCTCCAGGAAAAAGTTTTTTTTTTTGTTTTTGTTTAAAGCTCTCAACTCTATTTAGCATGTGTAAGTGAATGTAATATGGGAACTTTCAGTTCTTTTTAGTGCCTTAAACCAACCTATAAGCCTGATAAAGTGGTGTGACTACTCTGATGTTAGTTTCCAAGATTTAGTTTATTTGCATTAAACCACATAACTGATTGAGTTTTATTCATGTTCACAGGAAGCTGCAAACCCATTTGAGTTCTGTGACGTTGTGACAACCACAACCCACAAGAGTTTGAGGGGTCCAAGGGCCGGTATGATCTTCTACAGGAAGGGCCCAAAGCCACCAAAGAAGGGGCAACCCGAAGGTGCAGTGTATGACTTTGAGGACAAAATCAACTTTGCTGTATTCCCTGCTCTTCAAGGTGGTCCTCACAACCACCAGATCGGTGCTCTAGCTGTTGCGTTGAAGCAGGCTAATACTCCTGGTTTCAAGGTGTACGCGAAACAGGTGAAAGCCAATGCTGTTGCCCTTGCAAACTACCTAATGGCAAAGGGATACAGTATTGTAACCGGTGGAACCGAGAACCACCTTGTCCTTTGGGATCTTCGTCCTCTTGGATTGACCGGTAAGTGAACATTAACAATACCTCCAAGAAAAAAGCAATCTTTGAGAATTTACGGAACTAGTCCTGATGTGTGTAATTCTGCTTCTGTCAGGTAACAAGGTTGAGAAGCTCTGCGATCTGTGCAACATTACTTTGAACAAGAATGCTGTATTTGGAGACAGTAGTGCTCTTGCTCCTGGAGGTGTAAGAATCGGTAAGAAAGTGGGAACTGATTGAATTATTGTTCATGTCAATGACAAATGAATCTCATTTTTTTCGGAATTCGAAAATGAATTTGTGAATGTGTTGTTGTAGGTACACCCGCGATGACATCGAGAGGATTGGTGGAGAAGGACTTTGAGAAGATAGGAGAGTTCTTGAGCCGATCTGTGACATTGACATTGAACATCCAGAAGGAGCATGGGAAGCTGTTGAAGGACTTTAACAAGGGTTTGGTGAACAACAAGGAGATCGAGGAGCTTAAGGCTGATGTTGAGAAGTTCTCTGCTTCTTATGAGATGCCTGGATTCCTCATGTCTGAGATGAAGTACCAGGATTAGAGATCTCTCTCTCTCTCTCTCGCTCTATTATCTTTCTATATATACTATGCTTTTGTAGGGTCGCCTTAATTGGAATTCACAAGGCGAAGAGATGAAGAAACAAAACAGTAAAAAAAAGGGTTTTCTTGGGTTGTTTCTTCTTGAATGTTTTTTTTTCTTTCTTTTCTTATTGGAATTGTTGTATTTTGTTGGCTTTTTTTTCTAATAATATCAGTGAGTTTTTCTTTCCTCTGGTTCAATTGAATATAGTGTTTGTTGGGTTAACTGTTGCAATTTGCAAACTAAACAAACTTTTTTAGATAAACCAGAAAAAATGAGAATGCTTTTTTTTTTCCCACGAACTACACATATTAACTGGTGGGTACAATATTTGAGAACCAGTCATTTGGGAAAGACGACGTACAGCTCTTCGAGAAACACTTCTAAAAACGTCAAATTTTATGCATTTCAAATCTGAAGTTTCATGCAATTCAAGAACAAAACCAAGAACTACAATTTTTCTTTAAAAACCAAATCTACTGCACATTGATAAAAATTGCGGAAACTGAGTATACAATTCGGGAAGAGGCACAACTTATAAATGGAACAATGGTCACACATAAATAATGTTGCCAAGTATCGTTAATTCGAATAAAAAAATACATTAAGTAAAACTTAAATGTTACTACGTGATCAAGTGACGTTTGATACAAAACTAATATTATATGATGTGATTCAGGATTTGGAGGATTACGAACTTCGGCGCAGAATCTCATGATGATGTAATGTCTATAATCAGAATCTCATGATGATGTACTTCGAGATATGCAAGAAACTGGTATTAGAGCATCTCCAACCCATAATTGCATTTTTTATTGCAAAATGCAATTGAGTATCTCTCCAACCTACAATTGCATTTTACATGTCAAAAAGAATATTTTTAGTACATCCTTGTTTTTCTAATAATTATACACATTTTCTTTAAAATTTACAAATTGATCCATTTATTTAATTTCTTTCAAAATTTCCATAAATTATGATATTTTTGAAATTTAATTATTATAATATAAATAAAAACACATTACACTACATAAAAATGATAAAACAAAGTTGATTTTAATTTAAACATCCTCATTTGAATATTTTTCCCATAAATGATCAATTTCACTACTTTTTAATTATTTTAAATTTAGTATTATGTTTTTATATTTTCCATGAAATAATGTTATTTACATTTTAATTATATATATTATAGTGTTTTAATATTTATAATCATAAAAAAAGAAATCATCATCAAAATAATTATTTATAACTCTAAAAGTAAAAATATCTAAAATTTGAAGGATTACTTTATAAATAAAAAAGTTCAATTGCAAAAGGAATTGAAAATGAGATGGTTCCATATTTGAAAGCAAAAATGACATTATACCATTTTGCAATTGAAAATGAGATTGAGTTGGAACATATTTTATTGCAAAATGCAATTTGACATCAAATTTGGTATTGGGTTGGAGATGCTGTTACATCTCCTATATATTAATTGAGAAACATTTTTAGAGAGTAGGCTTATCTTTTGAAATATTTAAAGTGGTGCCATTTTGCTGATGTGTCACCACCACACTTATTCTCCCATTATTTTAATACAAATTTCCTTTTTTTATTACACTAATTACATTATATGCATTTATACATTTATTACTTTTAACTACTTTTAATATATCCTGAAAATTATGATTTAATTTTCAGATTCTTAAAAGTCGAATTTTATGTTATGTGATGATTTATTATATAATCATATAATTTATACACATTGATTTTAATATTATACACATTCTAAACTTTTTCCTACTATATTTTCAACATAACAATTTATTATACAAAAAGCTGGACAAAAATATTTTACTATAGTTTAATTTTTCAATTATACAAAACTAAATAATAAATAAATTCAATTTCACTTAAATTGAATTCTAGATTATTAATAAGAATAATATTTATTAAAAATATAGTATGGTTATTAATTTTAAATTCAAATTCACTACCAAAAAATTATAATTTTTTTCACCCTGCGCAGGACGCAAGTTATCGCCTAGTAGATAGATATTAGAATTCATAAATTTTCAGGACTAAGCTGATTATGTTTTCAAGAAGGCATAGAAGAAGTGATATTGTATGATTTGCAAATTAAAGGACGATTATAGTTTTTCAACACATCTAGTAGGGTTCGCAAAGAGCAAACGAGTCTTTGGCTTTTTTTCTTCTCTATCTCCATCATACCATATGCAAACAATACAAGAGCGGATAATTTATTGAATGCTTTTATGTATCTCTTAAATGTGGTATTTGTAAACTTAATATCTATGGTTAAACCGTTTTAAGTACTAAAATTGTTGAATAAAAATAAAATAAAATCTACATCAAGATCCAAAAATAAAAATTCAAAAACTAAATCCAAAAATCGAAAACCATTTTACAAACTTTAGTATTTTCTAAAATTTAAAGTTACTAGAAAAATACCCGTGCTACGCTGCGGGATATCGTATCACAAAAAAAATTATACATAAATTCATACTATTTTGATTAAAAAAAAGTTTACAAATTACTGAAAAAAAAAAGTTTACAATTTGTTTATTAAATACAAATGGTAATTGCATTTTATGAGCATGAATTATATAAAATTTGTAAAATATGAATTCACATGTTAGTATTTTCTTTGACATCAAACTTTTTTTTAACTTTTTGCTAATTTGTTTACCTTTTTGTGATCTTCTTTTTCACCATTCAATGAGTTTTTTTTTTAAATATAATTTTCATGTTTTTGTTATTAATCTAGAAGTTGGGAAAAAATACCCTAACTTCTTTAGGTAGAACAGAGTTTTCTTCACCCAATTTCTCCCATCGATTCAGTGTTACGACTTTAAACTTGAAATACATTATTGGAAGCTTATTAATTAAATGATGGCAATCTAGAAAACCAAACCGAAGACGAGCATAACAAAATCAAAACAAAGAACACCATTAATTAATAACATACTCTTGAATAAATTAGTGAAATTTCTTTTCTTAGGTACCCAAGTGAATTTATACATTTCTGCTATATAAAAGTTTTTGAGAAATCAATAATTAATTTTCATGGCTAACAATTTCATTAAAAAAGCAGAATAAACTTTATCTTTCAATTCAAATGTTTATAACTGCCTTGTTAAAATGCTATTCAGATGAATATAACTGCCTTGCAGAATAAACTTTATCTTTCAATAAAAAATGTAGAAATACAATCTAATCATAAGGTTTTGAGTATGACGTTTAGAACATATTTTTCTTTCACAAATTATGTCAAACATGTGGTATGGACACTACAAGAAAATTGGGTTTTTATAGCACTATAATATAGCGTTTATGTCCGTATTGCTATCTTTGTAGAACCACGGGGCTTTAGATAGCGTTTGTATATCTGGACACGCTATCGTATATATTTATTTAAGATAATTTTTTTTTGATCTCGTTAATTCCTGTAACAGATATCTATTATAGCAGAAAAATGATTGTAAACGTTATGATAGTTTTATACTGAAATAAAAAATTTGAGAACCCGCGACACTTAAAATTTTGCTTCGAACAAAAATCCCCAATTAGAATACCTAAAATTTTGCCGCGACACTTAGAAAGATTTTAACATTTTCCGCCAAATCTGTCGCTATCCCACACAAATCCCAGTCACATTAGCTAAACCCAGACCTAAATTTTCGTGTTCTTCTTTGTATTCTTCATTTTCGACTGTTCTCTTCTCCGATTTCTCTCCAAAATTCACGTTTTATCTTGATTTCTCCAAAAATCTCACTCTTTCGAACCCAAAAAAATATCAGTCTCGTTCACTCCGAATTCTCTCGATTTCTCGTTCCCCTTTCACTCGACTTCTCGTCCCCGACAGTCTCTGGATTTCTCGTCCCCGACAGTCTCTGGATTTCTCGTTCCCCTTCACCTCGTTTGTGACGAAATCCGTTCTGAATCACACTAAGCACATGTAATATCAATTTTTCCTTGTTTCTGGTTTCAGATAAACCAAATCATATTTACTTTTTTATTTGTAGTAAGTTATGGTTCTTGGATGTTGAATTGCTTTGTTTCGATTGTGTTTACTCTTTAGCAGGAAGATATAGCTTCAGATTAAGTGCTTCCGTTAAAGGTATTGTGTCTTTTATGGGTTTTTCTTTCAATATGGCTTTACGCTAAATGTTTCTTTGAGTTTAGTGGATTTATACTTTTGCTTTTCTTTTGTAGATCAATTAAAGCAAACGAGAATACAATCTAGCAGGTATCTCACACAGACTTGATTCTTCTATCAGAACTCGTTCTCTTGTGTTGCTGTGGCTTAACTATTGTGTTCTCGATAACTACTTGTATGCACATTTGGTCGGAGCTATTGTAACATGGATAAAGCTTGGGTCTGGTTACCAAGGTATTAACTTGAATGTTATTACACTTTTTCATTGATTTCATTTCATAATTGGGGATTCTGAGCTTTATTATTTACACTTTCTGTTACTTAATTATAGGAATAGTGTTGAGTATGAGCAAGGAGCAACTAAGTTTGTGTTTGATTCAGCAAGAAGTTTGGGTAATGTATCAGATATGTTTTGTCCTTGCGTTGATTGCCGCTATGTGGTTCATCAGTCAAATGAAATTGTATTGGAGCATCTTGTAATTAGAGGGATGGAGCTGAAGTACAAGAGGAATAAATGTTGGAGTAAACACGGAGATATAAGGAATGATAGCACAGCGGATGTTCCAGCCTCTGAATATGAGGCTTATGAATTGATTATGACAGCTTTTATGGTGAGTGAAGTTAATCAATCATCTCAGAATCAGAATGTAGAAGTGGTTGAGGATATTGATATTCAAGAGGAAGCTGAGTTCATGAAGAAGTTAGATGATGCAGAAACTCCATTGTACCCTACTTGTCTAAAGTATACATAGGTTTCTGCAATCATGGGTCTTTACCGGATAAAGGTCAAAAGTGGTATGTCATAGAACTTTTTTGATCAGCTTCTAACACTAGTTCATGACATGCTACCTGGAGACAATGTTCTGCCGAAGTCTACAGATGAGATGAAGAGATTTTTGAAGCTTTTTGGTTTTGGTTATGATGCCATTCACGCCTGCAGAAATGATTACATCCTTTATCGAAATCAATATGAGAAGTTTGTGAGCTGCCCAAGATGCATTGAATCAAGATGGGAAAAGGATAAGCACACCGGGGAGGAGAAGAATGGGATTCCAACGAAGGTGCTAAGATATTTTCCTATAAAAGACAGACTTAGGAGGATGTTCATATCAAAACGGTTGGCTGAGGCTTTGTGTTGGCACTACACTAATACTACTGAAGATGGTACAATGCGGCATCCAGTGGACTCTGTTGTGGAAATATTAAAACATGTTACATTTGGAAGAATTGCAAGCTACAAATGCAAGATGGGCAAAAAATGAAACTTTGTTGTGGAAATATCATACAGAAAGATTCCCGCAGTGGATCAAAGAAAAGGTTAGAAGAATGTCACATATGAATTTTATGTCTAGTTTCATGATAATGAAGTTTTTTTCCTTCTATCATGTTAGATACCAAGTAACTCGAAGGACCACTCTAATAGTCTTCGATGGCTTGCTTTTGGGCCCAGACATATTGCGCAAACATACAAGGGGTATATATTGAACGTCCATCGTTTCCATACATACGATGTGAAGAGGAAGACTCAAAATAGTGGAGTATATTATGAAGCATTTTCAATGTGTAGAGCTAGTGCTAAAGACATTAGACAAATGGCAGACATAGTATCCTTCTATGGAGTGATCAAGGAGATCATATTGCTGGATTATCACATGTTCCAGGTTCCACTATTTAGGTGTAGTTGGNGAGGAAGACTCAAAATAGTGGAGTATATTATGAAGCATTTTCAATGTGTAGAGCTAGTGCTAAAGACATTAGACAAATGGCAGACATAGTATCCTTCTATGGAGTGATCAAGGAGATCATATTGCTGGATTATCACATGTTCCAGGTTCCACTATTTAGGTGTAGTTGGGCTAACAAGGGGAATGGAGTGAAAGAAGAAGACGGTTTCACACTAGTTAATCTCCATATGAACCAGTCATCATACTTAAATAATCCTTTCATTCTGCCATCATAAGCTAAACAGATTTTTTACTCTAGAGAAGATGACTGCTCATCTTGGTATGTTGTCATGAGGGCGCCACCCAGAGGATACCATGAGTTAGAAACAAAAGATACGTCTGTTTTCGCATCATCACCAGTCCAGACATTTGAAGATTTAGGAGATCAATCATCTGATGATGAGAGTTTTTGTGTAAGGAACTATTGTGAAGGTGTTCTAGTTGAGAATTAATCAAAATTTTGATTATGTTTCAGGTAATCAAGCACGATGAAAGACGTCCATCGCAGTAAGCGCCAAGCAGGTCTTGATGTGAGTCCTGCAGTGTCATTGACTCAGAAGAAAAAAAAACGAATCTTCCACTCGAGAATGAAAGAGATAAGAGTTCAGAGGAAGAAGCAGTAGATAGAAGAAAGGATAGAGTGGTTGATGAAGAAATAGAAGAACATTCATCCCATGTACAAGACGAATCTATCCCTCCACCAAAAAGCGCCTCCAACGCTTCTGAATCACAGACTCAACAATCAGATAACAAGAATAGGAAGTCAAGAGGTCCAACTAGAATGCGCAGAGTGGGAAAGAGTCTTGATGATAAGGTAGAAGTGGAATTTAATGCTCTAGGTGAGCATGTTGGGAGTGGATCAGTGACCCTCTCATCCTTTCTTGGTCCTCTTGTGAGAGAGCATGTGTCTGTATTACTAGATGACTGGAGACATCTCGATGAAAGGACGAAAGAGTTAATGTGGGAAGAAATTCAGGTAATTTTCGGCTTTAAATTGGCAATGTTTATCTATGAAAGTAAATGTTAATTTTGATGTTTTAATTTGTCATTATTTGACAGTGGAGGTTCAATTTGAAAGAAGATTGACAAAAGGAAGTTGTCTTTAGGCAGATGGGTGGTTTGTGGAGGGCTTCTAAATCTCGCCTTGTTACCAAAGTTCGATCCCTTAAAAGCAAGGTTGAAGTACAGAAGCTAAAGCCTAGCAACATCCAATGTGCATCGGCTTGGAACAGTTGGGTGAAGAACAAAAATAGCACAGCGTTTGAGGTTATCTACTGAATATTTACAAGCTACTTTTTGGAGATTAGTTATGTCAGCTAACTCTTGGTGTCAATAGGAACAAAGTAACAAATTCAGGCAACTCAGGAAGGGTCAAATTCCTCATACCACCAGCCGCAAAGGAATGACTCGCTTAGCTCATGATATGGTATGTATGTTTGTGTGTGTATTGAAATAGTTAATTGTATTAGTTACTAAATTATTTTTGAAAACGATTTCCATGAACTTGTAGTAACAAAAGAGTTCTGATCCTAGTAAAATTACTAGAAGTAAGGTGTGGGTAGCAGGACATACGCATTCTGATGGGAGGCCTGTGAGGGAAGAATTTGCAGAAACTATTGTAAGAATAATCTAAATTCTTATTAGTGTTTGTTTTTCAGGTTATTTTGATCGTAGTGTCTACATATTTTGAATAATTTTTTTTTCAGGAAAAGATTAAGACAATAGATAGTGAAATGGACTTAACATCCACAGATAATGTTAGGGAAGATGCTGTGAGTCAGGTACTAGGAAAAGATAGACCAGGAAGAATTAGGGGGATGCGCTACTGTTACGAAGTTGGCATTTTTACAGGCTCGAGACTCACATGTCCAGAAGCTTGAAGCTACTCAAGCAGAATTAGTTAGCAAGGTTGAATATTTGCAGAGTATGGTTAGTTAGATGGCTAGTAAAAAGGTGAGTTTTACACAATTGTTGTTTATAAATGTGTACCATTATGTTTAATTAGATGTCAACTTATCTGCTTTGGTTATGGTGTCCTTTTTACAAACAGAGCGATCATGCTTCCAAGTCCGACTTAAGCGATGTTAACAAAGGAGGTATTATGTGTCAGCTACTGGATTTTTATTTAACTGATGAGGTGGTTGTTTTTGAAGGAGAATTCTGTTCCAATGAACCAACATATAAGATTGGTCGAATTCCGTTAGGTCCTAATGCAGCTGCTGTGATTGTGAAGTCCGCATCAGTTCCAGCCGCATCTGTGTGGAGACCTACTCCAACCATTGTTACGATTCAACAAGCTCTCGGAGTTAAAATCGCATGGCCATGTGAGAAGATAATATTGGACGATGATGATGACTTAACCCAACCTCCTGACACTGTCAGATCAGAGGTAAATTACAACTGTTTTTATGTTCCTTCGAATTTCATATAGATTAGATTACTAATATCGATTGTATATATACATATTTGCATGACTCATTAGCAAACGGATGGATTAGTAGGAAGAGTTCAAATCTACGATTATTGGAAAGGAGGCGATGAATTGATTGCTCAGGGTATGTTGTTGTCAACTGACCCAGAAGAATTGGTGAACGATATTCCTCTGGGACCAAATGCTGCAATAGTTAAGGTCCAGCTAGTAGTTAAACCTGGTGCTTATTTATGGAGACCAAGCCCTGAAATCTCATTGATGGCTGATGCACTAAATGAGACCATCGCATGGCCTATTGATAGATTAGACATGCCTGATCAACCTGCAGTGGATGAATCAACCCGAAAATCACCTGAGGTAATTTATTCCAACTAGTTTTTCAAAGTACTTGGATAATATTTAGGGTAATCAAATGTTTAAATGAGATTAAGAATATATATTTGTTGTCTTGGATGTGTTGATGTTGTTGTGATTTTATTCTGATTGTGTTCATTATTTTTTTGTTTTAGAGCGGTAGTCCCAGCACTGGTAGTAGCAGCAAAGGTGCCAAACAGAAGTGCGTTCTGTTAGATATTGATAACACTGGGCAGAGAGTTGCATTAGGTCGTGTGTTTTCAACTGATCCAGCAGAGAAGGTTCATTTCGTCCCTTTAGNGCAAAGGTGCCAAACAGAAGTGCGTTCTGTTAGATATTGATAACACTGGGCAGAGAGTTGCATTAGGTCGTGTGTTTTCAACTGATCCAGCAGAGAAGGTTCATTTCGTCCCTTTAGATCCCAACGCTAGCAAGGTCTGGGTAGAAATTTCGAAGGTTGATGATGCAAGAGTGTGGAGAGCAAATTCTGAAGTTGAATTCATAGCTGATGCAGTAGGAATCAATGTGGCTTGGCCTAATGAGAAGATTATCTTCCTCTGAGACAATTGTATGTTGTACTTTAAACTCAGTATCTGTAGAACTTATGCTTGTGTTTTGGGATAATTAATGAAGTATTTCGATATTTATATAACAGATTCATATATATATCAAATTAAATTTATATAGTGCCGTTACATTGTAACGATTACATTTATAAAAATGCTATAGTAATATTAAAAATAACAATTTAGAAATGCTATTAATAATATCATTAATAACAAAACGAACACGCTATTATATAATATTTAATTGGAGACATATAACCGTTATTGTATATGAAACTACGATAGTATAACAAAAAACCGCTATCTAAAGTGCATGACCTATTATGACGGGTGCAGATACAACGTTTGTCAAAACGCTATGGTATCGTTAGATAGCGTTTTTCAGATGCTAAGAAAACCCAATTTTCTTGTAGTGATTTCTGCATTTTTGTATCCAAGTTAGGAACTCCTACAACCCTCATACCCAATTGTTCTTCAAACAAAATGATAAGTTTACAACTGCGCAAGCTTGAGATCGAGATCGTAATCAAGCCTTAAAAGTACATACACCTTGGAGAAAATCACAATCTTATTGAAGGGTTAGTTAAATCAGAACAATCTCTATATATTTCTTGTCAAACCAAATGCATTAGATGGAACACATTTGAGATAGTTCACAAGCTTTGCTACTACAAACATCAAAGATTAACCTTGAGTGGCTAGACAAAAGTATAATGAAATATATCTGAAAAAACTTAATGGAATGGCAGGGAAGCAATTTAAATAAAACGGCAAAGAGAATCATACTATGAGCAATTTTGTGCTTGTTTTCCTCTTCCCCACTCTTCCTTGATACATTTCGGCAACTTTCTTTTGATGGCAGTAGCGGCAACTTTCATCGATGAGGAAAGATACCCCCTTCTTCTCGATAGTGTCAATACACACAACTGCAAAGACTTAATGTGTTTCGAGCTCAAGACTGGCTTTCCCTTCTCCATCATCCAATGTCGAAAACCAACACAAAAACAAAAATCAACGTTAATTCCTATCATTATTTTTTTCCATTTTCTAGATACTAACAATATTGATTGAAGTGTTTTCTCACCTGGAATTAAGAATTCATGAAATCTGGTTTTTGAAAATTCACGTCCTTCTATGTAGAACTCACGATTCAATAGTCTTTCTTTGTTTATATCCACATGAAATGGTGGCAAACAAACACTGCGAGAAAGAGTTTTCGTCTCAAATATCCCTTTCTCTTAAAACAAAAGCTGAAATATCCCCTTGCTTTTTCATTTTAATTTTGATTTATTTTGAGAGAAGAAAAAATAAGTTAAAGACTTGAAAGCCTAAAAGTTGTACATATTTACTTGTTGTGCCACCGCCCCATCCATTTGATCCAAAAAACTCGGATCCAACCCGAAAAATTATAAGAAAACTCGAGCCGTTTGAGCCGTTCAACGAGCCGTTCAACCATAACTTCTCTTTCATTTATCTTTTTTCGTAAAACTAGGGATAACTACGTAACAAATTATCATTAAAGCATATCATCGAATACTTGGTGAGATTTTTTATGAGATTCTCGCGCGCCTTCTTCCACTTTTCTTGTTCAAAAATCTCTCATCTTTCTCTCTGTTTGCAGAATTATCAATCTTTTATCTTAAATTATGCGATAGATATACTATAAAGTTTAAAGTGGAAACATGGTATGTTAAGCTCACAAAGTGTTTGATGATATGTCTCAATGAAATTTTTTCACCTTTAATACAAAAAAAAACTCAATTAGTAATACTAGTTATCCATAGTTATACATTTTCTGAAACTAAGTAATACCAATTGCACCAAGTTTTACTTAATATATCATGATTTTCAGTAATACCAGTTTTTCTAGTTATACAACATTTATCAGTAATACTAGTTTCACCCAGTTCTCCTATCGCAAGAACTCTAATTGGATCGATTCGGGACAATTCCATACGATTCAACTACTGTAATCCATTTGTTACTGAATTAAAGTCCTAATCGACCCAAAAACCACATATAGTTCCTCTTCTCGTCACTATAGAGCGGTCCATAATCAAGAGCTTGGGAGAAGAGAAAATAAATTGGGAATGAGAGAGAGGAGATGAGGAATGAAAGAGAGAGAGGAGAGAGAGAGGAAACTCGGTAATGAAATAAAGAGAGAAGAGAAGGAAGAAATTTGGGGATTTTTTAGTATTGGGCGCCAAAAATTGGGGATTTAGAGGATTGGGCGCCAAAAATTTGGGGATTTTGAGCATTGGGCGCCAAAATTTTAGTCACATGTGCGTGCCAATTTTACATATAGTTATACAGAATATAGTAGTTGTACGAAATTTTCAAATAGTTATACTTTGGGTGTTTTCTATTTTAATTAGTATTACCTATCCTTAAAATTTCTTTTTGTAGTTTTACACTTGATATAAGTCTATTAGCATATAAGTCTGATTGTTTTATGTATTGATATGTTTAAAATCAAGATTTCTGTAATTTTTTCATCATAAGTTGGTTATTATTTACAAAGTGATCTTAAAAGTACAAGGAGTATATTGTGTAAATTCTTTAATAACTCAATATGATATAATTTCATAATTTTCTACTTAATACACGTTATGAAATTTATTTGTGACGTCACAATGTCAATAAGTATGTTGAGTAATTTTGGTTTAGGTTTTGTAAAAATCAAAATTATTTTTTTCCATTATAACCTTTAATTAGTAATACCAGTTTTACCACATACATGTTTGCTTAGTTATATCAATATGGAAATGACCTTTAATGAGTTAGAGTAAACATTTCCTCACTTTTCACCAGCTGTGGAATATAACTCAATTGCAATTTAACCTTACTTTCATCTAACCTAAGCTTCATGTATATCTTAGCTTCTATCATCGATAAAGTTATGTTCTTCACTGATGTCTTCAACATTAATCTATACATGCGACATTGACATTTAAAATGTATGCAGACGTTATTGCTCATTGTATCATGGCAAAACAATACAAAAAACTCAATCACTAATATTAGTTATTCAGAGTTATACCTTTTCTTTACTCAGTAATACCAGTTGCACCAAGTTTTACTCAATAAATCATGATTTCCAGTAATATCAGTTTTACTAGTTATATTACATTTATCAGTAATACTAGTTTTACCCAGTTTTCCTATCGCAAGAACTCAAATTGG
>JAHZTW010000001.1:67386530-67445204 GCA_020283515.1 Alliaria petiolata
TCACTAGATGGCCTGATACGGATTAGTTCAGCAGCGTGTAAGACAGCATGTCCCCAAGCGGATACAGGGAGCTTTGACCTCATGAGTAATGGCCTAGCAATCAACTGTATGCGTTTTATAAATGACTCGGCCAAGCCGTTTTGTGTATGTACATGTGCCACGGAGTATTCAACACTTACCCCCATGGACATACAGTAGTCATTAAACGCTTGGGAAGTAAATTCACCAGCATTATCCATTCGTATGGTCTTTAAAGGAAAGTCTGGAAAGTGAGCCCTTAGGCGTATTATCTGAGCAAGGAGTCTTGCAAATGCCATATTCCGTGATGACAATAAGCATACATGTGACCATCTTGTAGATGCGTCAATGAGGACCATAAAATATCGGAATGTCCCACAAGGTGGGTGTATTGGTCCGCATATATCTCCTTTAATTCTTTCCAGAAAGTTTATTGTTTCCTTAGTCACTTTTACTGGTGATGGTCTTACAATCAATTTCCCTTGTGAACACGAGGTACACATAATATTCTTTGGGATTATTCTCCTTTCTTTCAAGGCGTGCCCATTAGTATTGGCAATCAATTTCCGCATCATACTTGACACGGGATGTCCCAGCCGGTCATGCCATAAAGTGTACATATCCGTAAAGGCTTTATTTACGGCGGCATTGGCTTCTATCATACTGACCTTAGTACAGTATATGCCAGTAGCTATAGCAGGTATAGTCTCTAGGACTTTCTTTTGGCCTTGGGCAATTTTAACTATCTGAAGAAATTCTCTATTTCCTTCACCCATTGTTTCCACATGAAGACCATTCATTCGAATGTCTTTAAAACTCAATAAGTTACGATTTGAGCTAGGTGAAAACAATGCATCTGAGATTTCTAGATGCGTGCCTTTAGGCATTAAAACATTGGCCTGGCCGTGGCCTTCTATTATGCCGTCCGGTCCTGCTATAGTACTTATGTTTGCCCTTTTAAGTATAAGATTTATGAAGTATCTTTTATCTTTTAAGATCGTGTGGCTTGACCCACTATCCATCACGAAATCTTCCATACTTCATAAAACAAGAATTATGTCTTAAAAAAAACTTAAATCATTCATTAAAATCAAAGAAAGAAATCCAAAGATATAAAGCCAAATCAAAGCAAACAATCAAGCAAAATAAATAGAACTTAAAGTCTAAAATCAATTTAAACAATCGGAAGTCTCATATTCCGTGAGATCATCGTTATCCATAAGATCATCCTTTTCATGATCAAAATCACCCTCATTGTCATGCTCATGCTGAGTCATGTTGACCTCGGGATTCTTCCCTTTAACACTCTCTTGATAAAGATCCACAAGGTGTCTGGGAGTTCTACATGTCTTGGCCCAATGATTTTCCATCCCACACCGATGGCAAACGGACATGGTCGGGCCGGACTTGTGTCCGGTTTGGTTTCCGTGGCCACGCCCTCGGCCACGTCCTGGACCGCGGTTAAAGTCGGATCCGCGTCCATTACCTCGACCATATGGGTGGTAGCGACCACGCCCATGTCTCGTTCCACGCCCACGTCCTGGTCCGCGGTTAAAGTCAGATCCGCGGCCATTATACTTTTGGTATCTCTGGACATGGTTTGCCTCGGTTTCTTTCTTTATTTCTGCGACCATATTGGCTTCAGGAAGTGGGGCTGATCCAGCTGGTATCATTTCGCTGTTGGCCAGAACAAGGCTATTGTTTTGTTCTGCAAGCAACAAACATGCGATCAGATCTGAGTAAGTCGCGAAGCCTCTCTCGCGATATTGTTGTTGTAGCAACACATTACTCGAATGGAAGGTAGAGAAGGTCTTTTCCAACATATCCTTCTCCGTGACAGACTCGCCACATAGCTTCAACTTTGAAACTATCTTGAACAAGGCCGAGTTGTACTCATCTACGGACTTAAAGTCCATGAACCTTAAGTTCAGCCAATCAAATTTGACCTTAGGCAATACGACCATTCTTTGATGGTCATATCTCTTTTTCAATTCCTTCCATAGATCCAACGGATCTTCAATTGTAAGATACTGATCCTTGAGACTCTCAGCAAGGTGATGGCGTATAATAAAGATCGCCATGTATCTATTTCTCACGGACTCATTATTTCCGTCGTTGATACATTCGCCAATGCCTTTTGAGTTGAGCATGATCTTTGTGTCAAGCGCCCATTTTAAATAGTTATCTCCAGAGAGATTGAGGGCCGCATAGTCTAAGTTTGAGACTTTAGACATCTGAAAATATGCATCAATTTTCTCTTAGGGCTTTTAATAAAATCAAGGCCTTAGAATGATGGCCGATTTATGGATCCGATTTTATGCAATTATAATGCAGACAAGTTTTCCAATTTTAATCCTAGTATGTAATTCTAGGTGATAAAAGAAACAAGAAAATCCAAATTCTAAATAAGGAAATCTTTTATCTGCGATTTCTATGTGATCAAACAAAAAGGAAATTTTCCAAATTCAATCCTAAAAAGGGAAACTATGGTTTTCGGTTTTAATAAAATTCTAATGGTCCGAAAATATATATATTTTTTTCTTTATGCAATTCCTAGTTCAATTAGGATTAGGCAATAGAACACGCAATACACAAAAACGTTTTAAGGGTTTCCTATTTGGAATAGGATTAGGGTTTATGCGATTTTTAACAAAGCAAACAATCAAACATGAATCGGTTCTAGGGTTTATGTATGTTTAATGATCTAATTCGATTCTAACAAATAATCTTATCATGCGGTTTTTAGAACATTAAACAAGCTAAGGGAAAACGGTTTTAAACATGCAAGCAAAATCAAGCAATCCGAGTTTTAGGGTTTTATCTTTTCTTAGATTCAATTCGGTTTTAGGTTTTAAGAAATCAAACAAGTTTAATCAATAAAACCGAATTTTAGGTCTTATCTTTATCTTAGATTCAATTCAATTCAAGTTCTCAAAAAGATCAAACAAGTTTAGATAAGAGAATCGGTTTTAGGGTTTTAGGTTCATTAAGATCCAATTCGATTATCTTTGTTCTTAGTTTAGGGTTTTACCTTGATCTTCTTTTGGGGTTGAACTGGTATGGACCGGGAGCTAAAAGACCTCGGTAAAAACTCACGCTTGGATTGCACAGCTACGGACGGATCGCGCGGCTAACAAACGGATGGCGGCGGCGCTTAGGGCTTAGGGTTTGAACGCGCGGCTGCGGACGGCGGCGCTAGAAGGTGGTTTTGAGCTCGGCGGCTATTAGGGTTTATCAGAGCAAGTTCGTGCTGATAACGTGTTGTAAAAGTATTGAATCTTCGTCTCTTATTATGATGGCTAAGCGCCTCTTTATATAGTAGTTACATAAGGATAGAAAATGAAATATCCTTTTCCTAAATGAATAAGGAAAACATCTAATGTGGCCGCCTATGTCCTAAACGTCTTGGGCCTTGTCTTCACGCCAATGTTACAATGGTCTGGGCCGGTTATGCAGATCGAACCTCAATGATTTATAACAATAGAACATATTAATGAAATTCGTTTCGAAATCGCAGAGAGATAAAACGTAAGAAAGAAGAATCATACGATTTAGTGGGAGAATTGAGGCTAAAAGTGTTCATATCAAATCTGAAATTGAAATTGGACAGACGATTCACACAAAAAAGAATGCTTTTAACTTCGTCATTGGTTAAACCATCGAACAAATCGACTATTTCTTAAAAATAAAACAAATTGAGAAATGGATTTAATCTTTACCATGTGAACCTCCAAGCTGCTGAAGGCGTACAGGAATCTCCGGTGTAACACCGGCGACCAGCAACGTCTGAGGTTCCTAAGTATTTGCGAGTGCTTATGCTGATCCGACTCTATTTTATTTCCGACGGTTTACGCCGTGGAACTCGACGTCGTCCGCGTCGGAGCGATTGCTTATAGCGGTTGAGAAAGAGCCTTAGTCGCTGCAACCACATGCTGCTTCTCCTTTTGAAACGGTTGAAACGCACCGCAGTTTCGTTTGACCTTCACCACCGCCATCTTCTCATCCTATTTATTCAAGCATAAACAAATCAGATTTAAAATGAGGGTTATTGAGAGAAGCCATTTTCCGATTCGAATTTTCTCGGCACCACCAAAACGGTTAATCCAAATTACCTTTTTGGGTTGTGGATCCTGCGACTGGATCCATAGCTGAACAGACATAAGCCAATCCGATTTCTTTTTATCGCCGACTGTGGCGAGAACACTCAAATCTTGATTGGGTTTTGATGACGGAGTGAGAGATATGCCTCGACGGTAAAATTGATGTGTATCATTAGTAGTGACATGTAAAATTGAAACACATTACAAAGGACTAATCTCAAATGTCCCTCCGTACGGGAGTTTAATCTCAAATGCCCTTGTTATAACATTGATTTTCTTTTTGATTTATATTTTAAACGGAAAAGCGTGAAAAGACGACGAAGGGTATCAATTTCCTCTAAATTACAAACCAACCTAATAATATCTATTGGGTTCTAAATTTAAATTCGGCCCACACCTAAATCTAAATCCGGCCCAAACCCAAACGAAAAATAACTTCTAAATCCCTGAAATTTCGATCAAACTGCTAACTTTTCATCTTCTCTACCACTTTTCATCTTCATCGGACTTTAATCGTTTTACCCCGAGAACCCAAACCACCGATCAAATCCGTAATTTATCGGTCTCATGGCACCGCGTAGGAAAAGAGGGGTTCGATTGAGAACGCCTTCGCCGGATCATACTTCATCGCCGCCGCCGTTGAGTTCAAATCCGTCGGCAAAGAAGAAAACAGAGGCGGAGAAGCGTCCTGCGGCACCGCAAGGAAAAGAGAAGAATCCGAGGAAGAAATCAAAATCAAAAGACGGAACTCCCAATGCTCCGCCTCCGCCTCAGCCTTCGTCTCCTCCGGGTCCGGTGACTGAAGGAGAAGAAGAAAATTCGCTGCCGTCGAGTTCAAATCCGCCGGCGACGAAGAAAAGAAAGGGTCCAGTGCGAGGAAAAGAGAAGAAGTCGCGGAAGAAATTAAAGTCCAGTGCTCCGCTTCCGGCGGATCCGGTGGCTCCGACGGTGCAACCGGCAACCGGTCCGCCTCCGATTCCAGAACCGGCAATCGGTTCGTCGTCGCAAACACCACCACTGGTAAATCCTAAATTTTGGTATAATTGGGTCCAACTAGTCCGACTAGTATGAGTAGTTCAACTAGAACGATTATTATAAGTAGTCTAATTAGTTCAACTAGCATAATTGGATTGCATGAAATGTCGAGTCTGAGTAGTATGAGTAGGTCAACTAGTCAATAGTAGGTAAACTTTAAGGAGACAGAGAGTAAACTTTGGGCTTTGTTGATTTACTGCGCGATGATTATGTTGAAAACCGCTTACAGAAGGATTTTAAGTCCTTCACTCTACCCCCCGGCACGGTGGAGGTTCCGTAGCGGGTCATGAGCACCGGGCGAATAGTATGACTAGATTGTAGTCATACTAATCGTACTAGTCGTACTAGTTTGACAGTAGTTGCTAGTAATCATAATAGTTGGCCTAGTAGTCGTGCTAGTCGTACTACTAAATCGGTTTCTTTATTTTTGCAGCATGATGATGATGATGTAGAAGAACCAATGCATCCTCTCGAATATTTCTTCAATCCCACTGAATATCGAAAGGGATGTAAGCTAAGTACCAAATGCTTGCAACACAAATTTAAGGAGGAAATATTTCCAACTTTGGAAGATGATGAGAATAGTTGGTTTCTGAACTACCCGCAGTTCAAGCACCTATTTCACATGAAGACTTATGCAACGAGAAAGGTGATGGGGCTGTGGTAAATGGAGTGCTTGTTAGATACTCCATCAGAGAGCATGCTCTCCTCTCGGGACTGTACTGCCACGAGTACCCAGCCAATTACCCGAAGTTAGGTGGCATGAGATTTTTTAATAACCATTTTAAAGACGAAAAAGTTACAGCTGAAGTTGTGCTAAAAGCACTTCAGGGGATGAGGTATAATGACACTAGGAATCGGCTAAAGATGGCTGTCATGTACTTCTTGGCGACAGTGATAAGAGGGAGATCGAAGCATGGAGTAGCCATAGAGCCTTTCATTCTGGGTTGATAGTCTCGAGCTTTGTGAGACATTCCCGTGGGGACGGTTTACTTTCGATGACAACATCAAAGAGATTGATCATATGGTGAAGCATTTCAAAGGATCGATCCCAGAGAAAGCGAGTTGGACGTTTCCTGGGTTCCTCAACCCTTTGGAAGTAAGTCGTATTTCCTTATGAGTAATAGTATTAATAGTATGACTAGGTCAACTAGTCCGAATAGTACAACTAGTCTGACTGTTGTAATTATATGTGCATATTTTCGTATTAATAGTATGGCTAGGTCAACTAGTCCGAATAGTACAACTATTCTAACTGGTCTAATTATATGTGCAGATTTTGGCGTTTGAATGTATTCCAACCCTAAAGACACAATTTCAGGTGAAAGTAAGAAATGCAGAGGATTATTGTCCAAGAATGTGTAAATGGGAGTTCAGGCAGACTGGCACAACTGGATATTCGTGGGTTCAATAAATGAGCATCTTGGAGATACAAA
Source organism: Alliaria petiolata (assembly GCA_020283515.1). Classification (NCBI taxonomy): domain Eukaryota; kingdom Viridiplantae; phylum Streptophyta; class Magnoliopsida; order Brassicales; family Brassicaceae; genus Alliaria; species Alliaria petiolata. The sequence continues at coordinate 67,393,120 of JAHZTW010000001.1, forward strand.
AGTATTTTACTTTTTGTTATACAAAGATATTCGTTGGGTTCAATTGTGGTTTAATTTTTTTTTCGTTATACTTTAGGAAATTACTAGTATTTTGACTGCTGAGGGTGAGGAAGTAGATCTCATAGAGAGGGTCATGGAAGAGACACAATGGCAGGACTCTGAACTGAAGGGTGATTCAGATGTAGCTGACCCTATTGTTGATGGGTGGAACAAATTTATAATCCACCAACAAGGGAAGATACTGTGGGAGGATGTCTTCATGGCCGATGTTCAATCCTGAGTTGTCGAAGAAGAAGATGTCCAAAACGAAGGTGTGGCAATAGGTGAGCCAGTTGAACAAGAACCTGCAGCTGTGATTGAGCCAATTGCCGAGCAAATGAAAAGGATGATGAACTTAATGGAAGAAGGGTTCAAGGAAATTAAAGACATGATTCAGGGTTTGGATACAAGATTGGTAGTTGTGGAGAGCTTCGTGGAAGAGCAAAGAAATCCTCCAAATTTTGAGTATGGTGTATACAATGATTTCAGTGAAGAGAGAGAGAGATGGCGATGGCTGTTGTGGCTGCTGTGGCTGCATAGAGGGGGATGGCGGAGAGAGCCACAGCTGAAGAGAAGGAGAAGGCGGAGAGAGCCATAGCTGAAAAGAAGGAGAAGGCGGAGAGAGCCGCGGCTGAAGAGAAGTAGAAGGCGGAGAAGGAGGAGAAGGAGAAGGCTGAGGCTGAGGCTGAGGCTGAGGCTGAGGCTGAGGCTGCGGAGAAGGCTGAGGCTGAGGCAGCTGCAGAGAAGGAGAAGGCTGAGGCTGCGGCTGAGGCTGAGGCTGAGGCTGCGGAGAAGGCTCAGGCTGAGGCAGCTGCAGAGAAGGAGAAGGCTGAGGCTGCGGCTGAGGCTGAGGCTGAGGCTGTGGAGAAGGCTGAGGCTGAGGCAGCTGCAGAGAAGGAGAAGGCTGAGGCTGCGGCTACGACAGCTGCGGAGAAGGAGAAGGCTGAAGCTGCGCCAGCTGCAGAGAAGGAGAAGGCCGAGGCTGCAGCAGCTGCAGAAAAGGAGAAGGCTGAGGCTGAGGCTGCAGAGATAATGGATGCTGCGGAGATGATGGAGGCTGCGGAGACCGTGAAGACTGTGGCGGCTGAGGTTAGGGCAGCTGCGGAGATAGTGTTAGCGGCTGTGGAGAAGGCTATGGAGAAGTCTCTAGTTGGTAAGTGGAGATTTATTTTCTTTAATGAGCCAAACCATTGGAGATTTCATGAGTTTCATCGATTTTTGTTTATTTTTGTTAGGTGGAGACGATGTCGATACAGTCCAAACTCCTACGAAGATGAAAATCAACAAACGACTTAGTCTTCAAGCCCAAACAGCAAAGAAACTAATTAAGAAGCTGAAGAGGAGTAAGACTCCCAAGCCAAAAATAAAAAGGAAGTTGACTCGTTCACGTTTGCTGAAGGATTGTTATTAAGTAACTTAGACCTTTGAACTTGTGTTATGTCTGCTATGTTAGAATTTGTCTTTGTGTTTTTCAGGATTTGGACATATATATTTAATGCATGTTTTTTTATGTGTTAAATTAAACGGTACAACTAGCAGAACTAGACCAACTAGAAGTGAATTTATAAAACTTGTGGCAAAAAAACGTGTGGCAGAGAGTTTAAAATGAAGTTAAAAAGGATAAAATATGAAGTCACGTGCGCCGTCAAAAGAGGAAATGAATATCTTTGCAAACTTGCGCCGTCAAAACAAAAATTGAATCAAGTTTTTTATAACATAGTTGTATCCAGTTTTTAGTTGTACCCAATTTCAAAAAAAAAAATTGAATCCAGGTAAAATTTTGTAATCAGTAGTACTATACTATAAATTAAACATTTTTAGTTGTACTTGTGAAATTTAGTAAACAAACTACATTTAACATATTTCTAATGCTATAACTTTATAAAAATACAAACTTTCATGGTTTTCATGTTTGTGTGGTTAAGATTTCCAAAGTAACCTTAAAAGTATAAGGTAGATCGTGTAGACATCACATTTTCATGGATCAAATTAATATAACTATGAAATGTTCAAATATGCTTGCACATGTTTTATGGCCTATTTTATGTGGAAACATGTTTACAAATACATTTAGAAATTGTGTTATTGACATTTTTGTAGAAAGCATAGTCGTACTGGTTTTCCTAGTTGGACTTTAGTACAACTAAAAAGTAGTTGCACTAGTTGTACCCAACATATTAGACGCGGAATATAGAGTTGTACTAGTGGTGCCTAGTCATACCTGATAGAAATAACATGCATACAAGTCTTAGTCATACAAAGTTGCACACATAGTTCACATAATTTAAAACAAAGACATAAATTACTCTTCACTACCATCAATCCCAAACCATTGAGCCCAGTGTCCACCTCTTCCTCTTCCTCTTCCACGATGTTCTCCAACTGATGGGTATATTTTATGTTGCGGTTTTTCTTTCTTTACTTCATATTCTGGAGGTAAGACTTTTCGTGCTTGTATCTCTTCAGGTACAACCCATTCAGACATATGAGGAACTGGATAGATTATCCTGGAGTATGCCAATGCCCATAGCTCTACCAAATAATATTTGGAGCAAAACTCTTGTAGATGAAGTTCCCTATCTCTGCTCATATGGATGGCAGCAGCAATTGCATGCACACATGGGTATCTGTCTATATCAAAATACTTGCAAGAACAAGTTTTCGTAGTCATATCAATCAAATAATTCTTTCCATCAAGCCCAATCACATTGTATTCATGGAGATAGCTGTTTAACTCTTGCACCGTGAGTTTCTTTGCATCCACACATCTTAGATCCATTTCGTCCTCCACAAAAGGCACAAGCTTCTGTGACAGTGGGACTTCAGCGGTAGTCTGCCTATGGGTGTTCCACCATTCAGCCAATTTGGCAACAATTACATCAATCATTGGCAACAGCGAGTACTTTCTTGCGTTTACAAAAACACCATTGATAGATTCTACAGTATTGGTGGTATCTATGTTGTACCTTTCTCCTGGAAAATAGCATCTTGCCCATTTTTTCTCATCAACACTTTTGTCTATATACTCGGCAGCAGATGGATATTTCATCCTAAAAGCACTATAGAGTTTTCCGAACTCAACCTCTGTAAAAGCTTTAGCGCACTCGATGAACTTCTTCGCACATGCATCTCTGTGGGTGGCAACATGTCCTTTCACATTCTGTGACAAATGCCTTACACAATACCCATGTTGAGACAAAGGGAACACTTCCCTTATTGACTTGATCAAGCTTGGATTCCTATCCGAAATAAACACCATTCTAGGGACATCTGGTGTTACCGACTTCAACTGATTCAGAAACCACGTCCAACTTGCATCTTTCTCACCATCAACTACACCAAAAGCAATGTGATAATGATGATGATCAGGATCCTTAAACCTTTTCTGCTCATCTAATTCCACACAAGTCCGTGTACCCGGATTCATTTTCTCCAGCATGTACAAATAAGAATATAGCCACCGATAACTCTCCTTAGAACATCCCCACACCTCATTAGCAGCTTTGTTTTTTCCTTTTTTTTTTCCTCTCAGCGCTGTCGAGTACGATAATTTCACGCCAAGCCTGCCTTGAACCATATTGATCAGCGTTTTCGGATATGGTGTGTCGAATCGACCTGGATAGTCTTCAGCCAAAACAGCTGCAACTAAGTGTGGTGTGCCTTTCCTTTTTTGTCTGATTGTACTTGTAGTAACCCGAGAGCATGTGTGCACATTGTTGTAAGTGGCAATAGTGAAACTATTTGAGTTCATACGCACATAAGCTCTTAAACCCCACTTGCATCCCTCTTTTGCTCCCCAACATTTTGCCACGAAACGTGTGGGTTCAGACTTCTTCGTTTCATACTCAAAACCATTCTCATGTGCACCTTTCTGCAGGAGAGCTTGCAGTCCCTGCCTAGTGTCAAATTCTTGACCTTTATATATATCTAAACCATCTTCCCATCCATGATTTACTTGCGAGTTTCCATCAGAATGTCTGACTTCTGTATCATCATCATACACGAGCTCATATCTTTGTAGAGGATCTGTATCATTTTCTTGCATCTCATTGTCTTGCATTTCGTTGTCTTGCATTTCACTGTCCGGTATTTCTAAACCATCTCTAGCGGTAGCAAAAAGCTCATCATTACTCGGACTTAGATCAACGTCAACTCCATGATCCTCTCTTGAAACATGCACGCTTCCATGACTTTGATCAACATCCTTGATGAACTCCACATGTAGAACACTTCTACATTGATCTTTACTCATTTGTAGTAGATAACCAAAAACATTTTAGTCATTCCAAATATATGATGGTTTCTTCGTGTTCAAGACCAATGGATGGTAACTAATTTTCAGCTGAGATGTAGATGCATCTATCAAAACCTTTCTGCAAATTCCCTCCACTAATCCAACATAAGTGACATCCTCCAAAGTTTTCCTCATCACTAAAGTGTGAATCTCATCTTCTACAGAATTTCATATAATTTTATCACCGTCTTTTAAATAGAATCCCCCATAATCAAAACATATGACTGTGCAACCACTGCTACTCATTTCCCCTGAAAAGAACATAAAAATCGTAAGGTAAGCTTATCATAGTTATACCAGTTTTACTAGTCGTACTAATTCACTTAAGATGTCCAGTTATGCTAGTAGTACCAGTAGTACCCAGAAAGTTTGGTTCATCCTAGTCGTACTAATTCACTTAATATGTTCAGTTATTCTAGTTGTATCCAGTAGTACCTAGAAAGTTTGGTTAATCCTAGTCGTGCTAAATTCACTTAATATGTCCAGTTATGCTAGTTGTACCCAGTAGTACCCAGAACGTTTGGTTCATCCTATTCGTACTAATTCACTTACTATGTCCAGTTATTCTAGTTGTACCAAGTAGTACCTAGAAAGTTTGGTTAATGCTAGTCGTGCTAAATTCACTTAATATGTCCAGTTATGCTAGTTGTACCCATTAGTACCCAGAAAGTTTGGTTCATCCTATTCGTACTAATTCACTTACTATGTCCAGTTATGCTAGTTGTACCCAGTAGTACCCAGAAAGTTTGGTTCATCATACAAATCATCACGATTTATTACGATGCATTGCTCATTTAACCAAGATATCCCATTTAATTAACAATATCAGTTTCTAATAGCCTTACCCAACTAGCTCAGTGACTCCAATGAGCAAAAAAAAAATCAAAAATTTCTTTACTATGAAATTCTCTAATTGAGAAGAAACTATCTATTAATTGCTTTGGGATTGCTTTGCCTATTATATAAACTTGATAATTCAATCATGAAATCGAAAATAGCATAAATAACAGCAACAACTAACCTTCAATTTTACGTCTCCAATTCATCAATGGTGGAAACGTGGGAGGAAGAAGAGGACGTCCGGAAGAAGACGACGAGAGGTGCAATTAAATTTTGGTGGTTGGTTTGGTTGGTTTAGAGAATTAATTCTAGGGATGGTTTGAATTAAATTTCTACCCGATTTCTTTTTCTTTTTCATTTTCAATTTTCTTTTTTTTATAAATGCAAGAGTAAACAGTCAATTCATGAATGGGAGGGGCATTCAGATTAGAGGGGGCAGTTAGATTTATTCTCCTGTACGGAGGGATATTTGAGATTAAAGTCCCATTACAAACCTTGCTATGGTTGCATAGATAAAAAAAAGCTTGGTTGTAGCGACCAACCGAGACCGTTGACCAAACTGGTGCCATATCGAATCTATGCATTCAAAACTATAATAAAATTCTAGACGACTAAGAAAAATCCACAAAAATTACTTTTGGTTACTAAAGGTGGATAACAGAAAAAACTAGAAGGATTGTATATTGAGTTGATGTGATTTGCCATGAAAATTAATTGAATTAAATAGAGATGAGAGGTGAAGTTGGAACGATATTTTAAATTAGGGTAAAGATGAATGAGGGGATGAATCGGAGTAAGCGAAGGAAGACAAAAGGGGTAAAATTATTAATTATTCTTCAGAACACGTGTCATGTTTTCGTAAGATTCAAATAATGATGTGTATTGATGTTTTGTTTTTATTGGTGTTTTAAGTTTTTTCATTTATTGACATGTCAACACCAGAACAACTTAAAAAGCTGATGTGTCAACTTGTGTGAGAGATATTCTAAAATTATAGTGTTGATTTTAGGCAATGGGACTTGCAAGGGCAAACTGTAATTAGGAAATTCGAAAAGGCCTAGACTCGGTTCGTATCCCTCCCTCCAAACTCCAACAAAGTAATCATTTTTTCTTTTGTTCTTTAAAAAAAAAAATGTCGTCAAATTGGGACGACGGCGAAGATTTCACAGAGGAAGAGCTTCTAGCTGTCTTAGCCGCCGAAGCTTCCTATATATCCCACTCTTCTTCTTCTTCTTCTTCCCGTACTCCGACCATACGGCCTGCGACCTCCAGGAATGGTCGCGAGAATCCAAATCAAAACCCTAAGATCCGTCGCCAATTGCCTCGTTCCATCACTTCTCCTACAACTTACAAGCGATTCCCACTCTCTCGTTGCAGAGGTAATAATCAAACACTCCTATCAAAAATCGAATTTCCCGGTCTTGTTGCGTAGAAATTCCTGTGATCTGTTGTTCCTGGTGATCTCAATTCTTTGATTCGATTTCTAAGTTCTTGTTTTCTCAACTCTCACCGTCCCAATTTAAAAATCCAGGTTTTTGCTCCCTACAGTGTTAATTCTGTAGCAAATTAACTTGTCCTTTGATTATTAATGTTTATAGCTAAGAATTTTCCGGCGATGAGGTTTGGTGGTAGGATTTTGTATAGTAAGACTGCTAGTGAGGTGGATAAGCGAGCAATGCAGCTTCTTAAGGTTCTTGATACCAAGAGAGATCATTCTGGTAGAGCTATTGTCGGATTTGATATTGAGTGGAGACCCAGTTTTAGGAAAGGTATCACATTTTCTTCTTGTCTCCATTGATTGATTTGTCTGTTTTCAAATTTTATCTCTTTCAATTGCAGTTTTCAAGTAGGGATTGTTCAATCAAATGGATGTGATAGTGCATTTTATCACTATGAATGCATATGTTTTATTGTCTATTTACTCTTTTGAAATCTTAATGAGATAATGATGACGATACATTCTCTCGTCTTTAGATCAGAAAGAACGTATGGTTGTTGTCTCCTTTCTAAAATGGTCGGAAGAACGTGTAGATTGCTCATTTGTTCTACGAATATCTCTCTGCTCATCTATGTTGTACTGATAGCTGCTTGATAATTTTTTGTGAAGTTGTAAACTTTTTATCTGTGGGTCTGCTCTTAAGTTAAAACTCCATCCCTATGCCGAGTTTCGTAGGTCTGGAGATTTTAACCTAACTCAAACCACACATGACATTTTGGTCGACAATACAATAGATTAGTTACTTTCACAACTCATGTCAATTCCTTAAAAACCTTATCTAGGTCACTATAACTACACAATGGGACATATTCATGAACTCTTTGATGTTTGGTAATATATGCATTATCCTGAGAGAAGTTCTAACTATTGACGATTCACGAAAATATGGATTGTTCAGGTGTTCTCCCGGGGAAGGTTGCAGTCGTCCAGATATGTGTTGATAATAATTATTGTGATGTAATGCAAATTATCCACTCTGGCATCCCACAGAGTCTCCAACATCTTATTGAGGATCCAACTCTTGTAAAGGTTTGTTTAATATATTGAAAGTGATCAGAGTTCTTGTTAGCTCAAGTTCTGATACATATATATAGGTAGGTATTGGAATTGACGGTGACTCTGTGAAGCTTTTCCATGACCATGGAGTGTCCATCAAAGATGTCGAGGATCTTTCTGATTTAGCCAACAAGAAAATTGGCGGAGATTCGAAGAAATGGGGTCTCGCGTCACTAACTGAGACACTTGTTTGCAAAGAGGTATCCGTTTATCCATCTTATTTGCTTGATTTCAGAAGCTTGATTTGAGTTTTGAGAAGAATAGTGAGAGAACAACACTTTGGGAATTACTTTGCAGCTCCTGAAGCCTAACAGAATCAGGCTCGGAAACTGGGAGGTTTGTCCACTGTCAAAGGAGCAGTTACAATACGCTGCGACCGATGCTTATGCCTCATGGCATCTTTACCAGGTAACCATCTTTTCATACTCAACAACCTCAAAGAAAAAGTCTCACATCATTTTCATTACAAGACTGCTACTTGTCGAAAACCTGGAGCTTGTCTTTGGTGAGTAGGAAGCTAATGAAGAGCATTGTTTCATCTGCGTAGGTTCTTAAGGACCTGCCTGATGCTGTCAATGGCTCATAACGTGAAGGATGAAGCTTAAAGGTTACCCTATAAAAGAGTTAGCATCAAATGATGATTTGCAAAGAATATTTGAACATTGTATCTAGTTGCAGTCCATTTAATCGGCACTGGTAGTATGGTAGGCTCTTTGATTTAAACTTTGATTTGAGAAACCTCTTCTCGGACTCTTTCTATTAATAAATTGAGGAAATACAAGATTTGATTTGAGTTGAATGTTTATGTTGTGGAAAAGAGTCATGAGAAACCTCTTCTCGGACTCTTTCACTACTCAAATGTTTTCAAGTTATGATCCACTTTGTGTTTATTCGCCACCACCTTTACCACAAGCAGAGGGATCTTGTCTTATATGACTCACTTTCAGTCTATGACCATTAAGATCCTGGAAACTCAAAACCAAAGCAATCATAAGTTTGACCACTTAAGACACATTACAGTTGCCATCTGAACCTGTTCAGTCATCCCTGACATGGCTGTCTCAGCTTCAGATTGATTGGCGAAGGTGACATATCCAAAACAAAACCCTTGGACCTTCCCATCTCTCTGTCTCTCATGATTGTTGCCGCACAAAAACAAATAAAACCTTTTGTTCATCTCCAATTAAAAAAACAGAACACTAAATACTCAAGCAGTATTAAGCCACCACAAGAATGCATTAGTTAGACACAGGACCATGGAAGTACTTGACCGTAGTAAAAGAAGCTTGACTTAAAAAAACAGAACACTCTGCTCAAGCAGTATTAAGTCACCACAACAATGAATTAATGAGAAACTTAAAACACACTCAACAACGTTAGCTAGGAAACAGTTTTCTTGAATGGTGGATGATCTATAAAGGCTTTACCATTTAGCACTTGACGGTAGTAAAAAAAAGCTTGCCTTAAGCTATTGTCCGAAGTGTTCAATGAGATATCTGAAACAATCAAGATACAGAAACAAAATGTTCAATTCACGGTACCGGGCTAAAAGAAATCTGAAAATGAAGATTTTATAGAAGAAATATATGATTACTTCGGACTTAAAGCTTGGTAACGCAAAATATTGAACAGAAACATGGAAGTAGACTCAATTATAAAATCGAAGCATCATAAAGCTAATAAGGAGAAAATGAAGTAGAAAGAAAGGTACCTCGTGAATAGATGAACTGAGGTATAGATGAACTAACGCAAATCTTGAACAAACAAATCTACTTAGACAAAGTAAACATGGAGTATAACTCAAACTATAAGAAAACAAACAGTTAGTGAAGAGAAAAATGGAACATCATAAAGCTAAGAAAGAGAAAACGAAGCCAAGGGAGGAGGGTTCATTAATACAATATATATAAAGGAAAATAGGAAATTAACACCAACAAAAAACACAGATTCTCACGTATTAATGAACCATCGGCCTCTTTCTCACTTCATAGGCTAAGAATTTTCTACAACTCTTCTTCTCTGTGATGCTGAAAAATTAAGCAATAAATTTCATATGTTTTGTTGTATTGTTTTATTGCTTAATTTTTCAGCATTACAGAGAAGAAGAGTTGTAGAAAATTCTTAGCCTATGAAGTGAGAAAGAGGCCGATGGTGATTCCACACACAACACCTGGTACATAGCCTATAGCAGCTGCAATCCAGCTAAATACTTGATCTCTTTCTTCCTTTTCCTCATCTTGCTCTTGCTTTGTTGCTTCTTCTTCTCCTCCACCGCAGGTTTCTTGGAGAGGAGCATCGCAAAGCCCACGATTCTTTGCAAAAGAAGAACTATTCTGGCTTTGAATCTGAGTGCCTTGTGGTATTGGACCTTCGAGCCTGTTGCAAGAGAAGTTCAACCGCGCTAGAAACGTGAGTTTCCCCAGCTCTGGTGGGATTTTTCCGGATAGCCCGTTTTGAGATAGATCCAGCGATTCGAGATTGGTCAAGTTCGCCAGAGATGGTGGAATGCAGCCTGTGAAAGCGTTGTTTGACATGTTGAGCACAATCAGTTCCTTGAGCAAACTGATGGATTTGGGAATATCTCCTTCAAATCTGTTTCCAGAAACGTCGATGGTTTTATAGATTCTGAAACTGCTTCCAACCAGCTCCATCTTCAATCCTTTGTTTGTCATAGCCACCAAGTCTATAACACCATACAACGTACTATATGCAATGTCTATGACCGATGACATTACACTCCAACCAGCAAAGTAATCAGGGGGCAAGACCCCAATGAAGTGATTTTCCGAAATGTCAAAGATTCGCAGCTTGTGAAAAATCAAAGAATCTTTAGAAGAAGATATTGGCCCATGGAACTCGTTGGAACGAAGGACAAGAATCTGAAGATTTGGCAAAAATCTCAACCAAAGTGGAAATGTGTCATTGATCATGTTGTTTTCCACGTTCAGAAATTCGAGTTGAGTGCAGTTTATCAGAGACTTGGGAAGTTCTCCCGATAACTGGTTGTGACCAACATCAAGTGATATCAGGTTATCACTGATAGATTCATCTAGAAAAATACCAGAGAAGCTGTTATTCCAAAGATTCAAGACCGAAAGAGTAGTACACTGAGGAATAGAACCGTTGAAGTTGTTATTGGATAAAACAAGTGTCTCTAGAGCAACCAATTCGCATATAGACCTAGGAATCTCCTGAAAACCGATTATCAGAGCTTAAAAAGTACCTCGTAGAGTTTGGTAACAAAGGAAATGGTTCCTGGAAAGTGTTTGAACTTATATCAAGCAGATATAGGTTTACACTTCTTTGAATAACATCTGCTGGTCCTTCAAATCCACTCAAGGAATTATGAGAAATGTTTACAGACCACAAGTTTGGCAGACTCCATAGCCACTTTGGTACTTGGCCTTCAATCTGATTGGCAGATATATCTAAATTTTCCAATCTGGTTTGGGCTTGTAAAAACTCGGGAAACTCAAGAGATATTGCAAGATGATAAAACCAAGGAAGATATGGGTGAAGGAAGATGGAGAGTTGAACTGAAATTCAACTTATTTCCTGAAAGATCCAGATCACTAAGTGACATGAAATGTGAGAAAAGACTCAACTCATCCATGCTTGTTGTATTCATATAAGAGAGGTAAAGTGACTCAAGTGACCTGAGATGTAAGAAGATGCTGAAATCGACTATGCCTCTCTCTTAGGGATCTAATGCCAACTAGTTTCGATATAGATTCCGGGATTGGACCATTGAAATTGTTTTCTCCAAGAAATAATCTTTCTAGTTTAGATGGTGAAGAGATATTACCAATATCAAGAGGACGGCTGAAATCATTTCTGCTCAGGTCAAGGCCGATCAACGAAGGGATCATGAAGAGAGACGGCATAATAGATCCATAAAACGAATTTCCAGTTATATCAAAACACTCCAGCTTGGACTCATTAGAACCAAGGCGAATATGGATGTGTTCTCTCAAATTGAGTAGCACATGAGGAAGGTTCCCACTGAGCTTGTTAGCGTAGAGTCTCAAATATGCTAGTTGGTTTAGGTTTCCCATCAAATCTGGTAGCTCACCAGTGAAATCATTAAGATTAAGATTAATATTGGTGAGAGAAGAAAGGTTTCCGAGTGAAGAAGGAATCTTTCCAAAAAGGTTGCAACCACCAAGAATCAAATCCTTCAAATATTTGAGGTCGCCGATGGAATCTGGCAGAATACCCGAAAGATTATTGTAGCCAAGGTCCAGACGCTGAAGATGTTGTAATCTGAACAGGCTACTATCAGATCTCAAAGGACCATTGAGAAAACTGTCCGCGAGGTCTAACTCATCAACTTTTCCCGTCTTAGGATCACAAGAGATACCATCCCAAGAACAACAATCAGTGTTGTTCTTCCACCTCTCAGTCTTCGTGTAAGGCTTCATCCAATCTGGCTTTTGGACATAGAACTCGTTCTTGAAATCCCAAAGAGCATCCCTCTGGTCTGGGCGACACAAATGTTTTGCAGGAGAAGCGAGAACAAGTATTGAGTTAGAAAGGGAGAAGATTAAACACAATCTCCATGTTATCATCATCTTCCTCTCACTACAAGAATGCATCATTTTTAATTTCTTTAGTTTTCTGTGAAACGATTGTTGTGACTCTTAGATCATTGGATTGTCTCTCATATTTGTGGAAAGACTTAAAGCTTGACTTAACAAGTCTCCTGTGAAAGACTAATTGATGAAAATTCATTAGTGATTTGATCTTACCGAATTATCAAAAGCCACAAAATGCAATTTTTTCCTCCTTTTTTCTCCTTCTTTTTTTAAAAGTTTGGTGGAAAAACATCATCATAGTGGGATTTTTTTCCTCCTTTTTCCCTCTTTTTTTTTAAAAAATCATTAAAAGTTTGGCGGAGAAGAGAAAAAATTCATCTTCCCTTTTTTTTTTTGAATGAATGTTAAATTATTCATAAAAACAGTTTTACAAATAAATGCCTCATAGTGGGTCGAGAGTTTTTTCCTTAAACTTCAAAAGAGTTGAAACTTAGTTGCCACGACAATGGAACCAGAAGCAGAGTCCCTCATCATAATCTTTCGAATTATAAGACAGTTTGTTGCTTTTGGTGAGTAAGAAGCTAATGGAGAGCTTACTGATGTTGTCAATAGCTCCAGAGTGAGTCTTTGTAATGGTATATGAAACGATATGATAGTCCACTAGATGCTATTCTTATGGGATATAAAAAAGAACATTGAATCTAGTTTCAGTCCTTTAATAGGAACTCATGGTCTCGGCTTTAAACGTCCCACTGCTATTTGGTTGATCTGATACAAGATATACGTTTAGTATGAGGTCTTCATGGGCTTTCATGCTCTTGATCACAAAACTATATCTTGGTTCTCTGATTCAAGATTTGAGAAAACTCTTCTAAGACTCTAACAATAAAATATCTGGAGCTAGAAGTAGCATTAGAATATTGGAATCGTATCAAACCTTTTTCATCTGTTTCATTTTCGTTCACCAAAAAAAAAAAAAAAAAATGTGGTAGAATATGAGAAGTAACTGAATCTGAAAAAAAAAAAAAAACTAAAGGAAGAGACAGAGAGGTGAGAGATAGTATGTAACGAAAATATGAGAAACTTAGTATATAAGCTACAAATTTGTTGAAGTCTTAAAAGAACATTGTTGGAGTCTTAAAAGAACATTGTTATGCTTTCAAACAAGTCTTATGAAATTGATACAAAACTTTATTGATTTATCATTGAAAGGAAACACCATTCTCCCGGGGAAGGTTGCAGTCGTCCAGATATGTGTAGATAATAATTATTGTGATGTAATGCAAATCATCCACTCTGGCATCCCACAGAGTCTCCAACATCTTATTGAGGATGCAACTCTTGTAAAGGTTTGTTTAATATTTTGAAAGTGATCAGAGTTCTTGTTGGTACGCCATGTTAGCTCAAGTTCTGATACATATATATATACACTACAAGAAAACATCACGTTTTCCTACCAAATTTCCTACAAAAAGGTTGGAATAAAATATTTATTACCAATTTTCTACAAAATTATGACGAAAAATATCATCGGTAAATATTTGGTAGGAAATTTCCAACGAATATAAGTCGTCAGATTAGGGTCAGATAGTTTTTACCTGTTTCCTACGAAACTAGTATTCGTAGGAAATCTGCTGGGAAAATGGTAGGAAAATGGTTGACAAGTTTTGATCGTAGCAGGGGTAGATAAATCGTCAGAAAAGCCCTTCCGATTTCCTACGAACATTTAGCTGTTGGTTAGTCCTAGGATTTTCGTAGGAAACTTAATGACCGTTACAAAATATTTCCGTTGTAAACTTTTGAAAGGTGACCGTTGTAAATTTTTGGACAGTGGTAGGAAAATGGTAGGAAATCGGTGGGACATGTTATGACCGTTGGTAACAACAAATTTGTCTATTTCTGCCTTGTTTGTTTGTACCGAATAGTTAAGAAGCTTGTTTGTTTGTAGATCCTTGTTTGTATGTCAATTAAACATGCATGTCCGAGTCTTAAATTATATCATAGTAAATAAGCAACTCCTAATGTCTTTTGATTTGCAGGACACTACTCGTGGAGAATTTGACCAGTTCATGTCTCAAGAAAGGAGGCAGTGTGATAGCAGTACACCGAACTTCTCCCTTGATGACTTAGCCCGGTGGTTATGTCAACCACCTCCTCAACACAACCATGACAATCGTGGTAGTAGGGATGCTCCATCATCCAATTCCGAAGTTCCTGATACTGAAGAATTTCCTGTTGAAACCTTATGTTCGGTGGATGATATTTTGCAAGCTTCTGGTCGGACTAATATGCAGAATCTACATCCTGATTGCATTGGAAAAGATGTTTGGTAATGTTGACAAACTTTCTTTACTGATTATAAATATTCTGATGCTTACAAAGAAGATTAAATTGCTTTCGAAACATACTATTTTGTAGGTTTAGGCGTGATCCAACTGGAAGGATTACAAAGCAATTGTTGAAGGTGCTTAACTCAGACCTTCCAAAACCGTGGCCTACGTATGATAGTCTGCCAATGGAGATCAAGAATTGTTGGTTTAGAGCATTCGCGGTAAATGTAGTTTATGTTTTAATATTGAATTAAGATCATGGTTCTTTTTACTAATTAGGTTTCTAATTCCAAATACTTTCATTTCCAGCAAGAGTTTAATTGGGACCCAAACATTACCAAAACCGTCCGAACTGCTTACCAAATTCAAGCCACTGCGTCTTTCGAATAAAACGTGTGAGTGGAAGAGAACATTGAAAAGGAAAGCACCAGATGACATACCAGAGTGGATGAAGGCCAAAAAAGCTCTCTTTAATGGTTATATCAAAATTTGGAGCGATGCTAAAGTGGCAAAGACCGCAGCAAAGAACTCGAGAAACCGCAAAAGTGAAAGAGGTCGGTTAGGCATTGCAATACACAACAACGGCGCGAAAACCATAGAAATGCAATGTGACGAAATGGTAAAACATCGATCACTTATATTTTTATTTTTTGCTTCAAATTGATATTTATTTAATTATGATTTTGTTTCAAATGCATAAAAGATAGCTGCAAGCGGCGGGGAGGAACCTGATATGGTGACATTTATTGACGTCATGCATACAAATATAAAGACAGGTGTTAAGGACAAGAAGGCGCAAGGGATTGCCGAGAAGGTTATGGCTAAGGTCGACGAGATTGGTTCTCAGCGGCAAACTCAAGGAGAGGATCCCATGACACAAGCGGAAATTAACGCTCTCGTAATAGAATTAAGTTAATTTTCATTAAGGTTGACACAAATTGTTAAGTATACAAATTGTTTTACAATTTCATTATATTCAAATTGTAAGTCTACGAATTATTTTGTTTTCAAATTGTTAGGAAGTCCCGAAGATTAAAGGACGTCGCTTTGGGTTTGGCACATTATTGGATAACAGATTCACGTTTTCTTCGTGTAAGTCTACGAATGCAGCACATGAAGATCAATTGCGAGAGGAGATTGAGACATTGAAGAAGAAAGAAATGGATAAAGATGCTCAAATAAAATCTCAGAACACCCAGATCTAATATCTGATGCAATGCAACAAGCTCTTTTTGGAGAAGTTTCCAGGTGTTTGTCCCCCTTATCCGACTTCGAGCGAAGACGATTCCGAGACTCAGCCTTAGGTTTTTTATAATTTTTTGCTTAGATTAAGATTAAGATTTCAGATTATAATTTTTTGGAATTGATGGAATATTCGGGTTTATATATATTTTTGGGTTTTTTGTTGTTAAAATATTTGGCTTATATATTAGTTTAAAATTTATAAATTAATTTAATTAATTAATACAAATTTTGATTTACAGAAAATAATTTTGTTTCAAAAATTTTGTAATTCAATTTTTATTAAAGCGTAGGAAAACGGAAGGGAAAAGTTCGAAGGAAATTGGTAGGAATATTTTTGTATGAAAACGGTAGAATAAGTTTTGTGGGGAAAATGGAAGGAAGAACATTGAATATTATTGGTAGGTAACTGGTAGGAAACAACTTTTCTACCGATTTTTTTGGTAAGAAATCGGTGAGTAAATTGCTTCCAATTTCCTACCAATATTTCTTACGATGTTTCCTACGGTACCCTTTTTGTAGGAAATGTCCTACGATTTTCCTACCACTGAAGATTTCCGACGAGAGATACCCTACCGCATAGTTTCGTAGGAAAATCTGTTTCCTACCAATTATCTACGATATCTTCTGTAGAAAAACGTGATGTTTTCTTGTAGTGATATATATATATATATATATATATATAGGTAGGTATTGGAATTGACCGCGACTCTGTAAAGCTTTTCCATGACCATGGAGTGTCCATCAAAGATGTCGAGGATCTTTCAGATTTAGCCAACAAAAAAAATTGGTGGAGATTGGAAGAAATGGGGCCTTGACTCGCTAACAGAGACACTTGTTTGCAAAGAGGTATCCGTTATCCATGTCATTTGGTTGATTTCAAAAGCTTTATTTGAATTTTGAGAAGAATAGTGAGAACAACAACACTTTGGGAGTTACTTTGCAGCTCTTGAAGCGGAACAGAATCAGGCTCGGAAATTGGGAGGTTCGTCCTCTGTCAAAGGAGCAGTTACAATACGCAGCAACCGATGCTTATGCTTCATGGCACCTTTACCAGGTAACAACAATGAAAAACCATCTTCTCATAGGGAACGACCTTAAAGCAAAAGTCACTACAAGACTGTTACTAGTCGAAAACCCGGAGCTAGTCTTTGGTGAGTAAGAAGCTAATGGAGAGGATTGTTTCATCTGCGTAGGTTCTAAAGGACTTGCCTGATGCTGTCAATGGTTCATAACGTGAAGGATGAAACTGAAGGGTTACCCTAAAACCCCAAAGAGTTTGAACAAACAGAGAATGATTGAGAAGATTTCTCATGATTATTCACAGACCAAAGGTCATCAATATATACAAAGCTATTCCTTGGAGAGGAAGTTCAATCTAATATCCTAAATCAAAGAAAGCGTGATACGCTATTCTAATTTACAATCAATGTAGATAAATGCGTATATACAGAAATAGGAAACCGAGATATGATCAATACCCTCCCTCAAGATGGAGCATGGGGATTGATAATGCCCATCTTGAAAACTATTGCCTCAAACTCACGTCGACCTAAGGCCTTGGTAAAGACATCTGCAAGCTGTTCAGAGGATGGAACAAAGCTCGTCTTAATCAGGTTGTCTTGGATGGCGTCACGTACAAAATGACAGTCTTTCTCGATGTGTTTTGTTCTTTCGTGAAAGACCAGATTCGCCGCAATGTGTAATGCTGATTGACTGTTACAATAAAGCTCCATTGGTTCGTTGTGTGGAATATCCAAGTCTTGTAGAAGCTGTTTCAACCATTTAAGTTCTTTCAAAGTGAAAGACATGTCTCTGTATTCTGCTTCAGCCGAGGATAGAGATACAACAGACTGTTTCTTTGCTTTCCAAGAGAGTGGTGAGGCGCCTAAAAGGACGAACCAACCACTAAGCGATTTCCTAGTCAAAGGGCAACCAGCCCAATCCGAATCACACCAAGCACGAATACGGAGATCACAGTCAGATCGAAGAAGAATACCTTTCCCGGAGTTCTCTTTAAATACTTAACTACTATGAGCGTAGATTCCCAATGTTCAGAACGCGGATTGTGCATGAACTGCGATAACATATGAACTGAGTAAGTGAGTTCTGGACGTGTAGCAAGAAGATAGATTAACCTTCCAACTAAGCGACGATATTTCTCCTGATCAGGAAGAAAATGACCCTTTGCAATCGGCAATGTATGTTGTTGCTCCATGGGAAATGCAACTGGTTTCACACCAAGAAGACCATCATCCTTAATAATGTCTAATGTATATTTTCTTTGACTGAGAAATATACCTTCCGAGTTCCTCGCTATTTCAATTCCCTATAAATACTTTAATTTACCAAGATCTTTCATATGAAAGCACTCGCTTAAGTACTTTTTGAAACGAGTAATCTCCACCATATCACTACCCGTGATCACTAAATCATCTACATAAACCAGAACATAAAGCGTCTTGCCATTGTTCCGCAAAGTAAAGAGTGAATAATCACTATAAGATTGAGTAAATCCATACCCAAGAAGCGATGTTTTCAGTTTGCCAAACCAACACCGCGGAGCTTGTCGAAGACCGTATAATGATTTCTTCAATTTGCAAACCAGATTGGGGTTGTCCGAACGAAAACCAGGAGGTGGTTTCATATACACTCCTCATCTAGATCGCCGTGTAAGAATGCGTTATGCACGTCCATTTGATGGACATCCCAATTACGAGCCGCAGCGACACTTAATGTAGCTCGGACTGTCGTCATCTTTACCACAGGTGCGAACGTTTCTGTAAAAACAGTCCCTTCAACATGCGTATTCCCAAGTGCTACTAACCAAGCCTTGTAGCGTTCGATTGATCCATCTGCATTGTATTTAATACGGAAAACTCATTTGCTTCCAATGAGCTTCTTCCCAGGCGGTAATTCTTCCATATCCCATGTATTGGTCTCCTCTAGTGAGCCAATCTCATTTCCCATTGCATCTCGCCATTTACCATCTAACATAGCTTCTTTGAAGGTTTTTGGTTAAGTAGCTTCTGTTATGGCGGCAAGAAATGCACGATGAGAGGCTGAGAATTTTTCACAATCAATATAATCTGAGATTGGGTATGTAGCCGTCTGCAGAAGTTGTTGAAAATCATCTCCAAGAGAGTCCAAGGAATCAACATGAACTGTCCGTGTGACATAATCATGTAACTTGACTGGAGGTTTACGATTTCGGTGTCCTCTACCCAATATTTCGGCGGTTTCGGCGGTGAGAAGGCTCGACTGCAGGTTGAGGATCACGAGGCTGAATCTCAGGATCTGGCACAGGTTCGCGATTCTCAATCTCAGGAGTGGATACAGATTCATGATTCTCAATCGGAGAATCAGAGACAAGCGGCTCTGCTGTAGTAGAAGATATAGTCGTATCTGTATGTGGCGGAGAAGACGGTGCATTTGGTGCATTCGGTGCATCTGAAATCTCAGACAGCCAATCGTTGTCAACAACTCTATGCTCTGTCGCTGTTGCATCAGGTAGAGAGGGAAATTCTGTTTCAACAAAAACAACATCGCGAGAAGCGAACACCTCGTCTTTCTCAATATCATATAAGTTCCACCCTTTTTTCCAAAAGGATACCCGACGAAGAGACATTTGCGGCTTCTAGGTGCAAATTTGTCTCCATTCCTCCTTTGATTATGTGCATAAGCAAGACATCAAAATACTTTAAGATTTCTGTAATCCGGAGCTGCTTCGTATAATAATTCGTAAGGCGTTTTGCCATTAAGGACTCCGGTGGGAGTACGGTTGATTAGATGTGCTGCCGTTAAGACGCTTTCACCCCAGAATTTTGTTGGAAGCTTTGACTGAAACAACAATGCTCTAGCGATGTTCAATAAATGACGGTGCTTCCGCTCGACCCGTCCGTTCTGTTGTGGAGTACCCACACAAGATGTTTGATGAATTATTCCTTGCTCTCTGAAGAATTCTCCCATACACACGAATTCCATCCCGTTATCACTTCGTAAAATCTTCACTGTTTTCACTGTTTTCAGAAAAAATTTCAGTGTCTTCTGTACTTGAGCTTTGTCGTGTAATAAGTATATCCAAGTTGCTCGAGAATAGTCGTCGACTATTGTAAGAAAGTAATAAGCATTGCAAAGACTTGAGATTTGATATGGTCCCCATATGTCACAATGCACCATTTCAAAAATTTCCGACGCTTTATTATTACTTGTAGAAAACGAATCACGACATTGTTTAGCTTGAAGGCAAACATCACAAGCTGAGAAATCTTGAATTCTCTTACTAACAACTGGAAACATCTCAAAAACTCTATTTGACGGATGCCCTATTCTTTGATTCCAGACATCTTCGGCGCCGTCTTTATTCATACTAAAAACTTGAAATCCTTTCAAACGCCGGAAGAAATAAAGTCCATCCTGCAGCTCACCCGCTCCAATCATGTTCCTCATTATACGGTCCTGAATAACACATCCAATGTTAGCGATCTGCATAACACAATCTGAATCCTCAATGAGCTGTGAGACTGATATCAAATTGCATCGAAGATCAGGCACCAACAACACGTTTTTCAACGAGAAATCAGCATCAAACATAACTGTTCCTTTCTGCGTAGCTACTGTATTTGTCCCATTCGGCAATCCCACATTGCAAGACAATATCGAGGTCAAATCAGTAAGAAAATTTGAGCTACCTGTCATATGATTAGAGGCCCCTGTATCAATGACCCATTCCAAATTTTCAGACTTACCATTCAAACGGCTTGTCGAAGCTCCTTTGCTTTGATTATCCAAAATTTGAATAAGCGCCTTCCACTGCTCATTATTCAAACCTGTGAACCCGTTTTTGACAGCATCTGCACTTTGTCCTTCGGAGCTCGTTACGTATGTGGCATTTGCTCGCACCATACCACCACGACCTCTGCCACGTTGATTCTTTCCTCCACGTTCTCCCCACCAAGTAGGATAACCAACAAGCTCAAAGCATGTATCTTTTGTGTGCCCCTTTCGCTTGCAGTTTGAACAAATCAATCTGGATTTGTCATCGCCAGCATCACCGTTTCGTGGAGCATACATCGCAAACGCAGCAGCTTGTGTTCCTTGTTCCTCTCGACCACGCATCACAGATTGCACACGCTCAACTGATTTGATTTTTGAGTAAGCCTGATTGAGATTAGGCAGTGGATCTGTGCTTATGATTGATGTTCGCACCCCTCCGTACACAGCATTATCGAGACCCAACAGGAACTGGTGGACTTTGTCATCTTCTCTTCTTTTCTCCAACTCAGCACGCAAATCACATGTGCAGTTTCCACACTTGCAGGTCGGCATCTGATCATAATTCAGAAGATTCTCCCACAGAACCTGCAATTTTCCAAAGTAGTCGATGATGCTTGTCCCTTCTTGACGACAGCTCGCAAGTTCCGCCTTAATCTCTTGAATTCTCGGACCGTTGCCTTCGGAGAAACGATCCTTGATTTCCTTCCACAACTCCTTTGGATCTTCTTTGTTGGCAAGAGTTCTTCGTACTTTGGGTTCAATGGTGTTGAGAATCCAAAGTGTCACCATCGAGTTCGCACAAACCCAATCTTCATACTCCGGTGCCGTTTCTTCTGGTTTCGTCACGGTTCCGTCAACGAACCCGAATTTCTTCTTCACCCGTAATGCCGATCTCATGGCTTGGGCCCATTCGTCAAAATTTTCACCTGTGAATTGCACCTGTGCAATAACACCACCAGGATTTTCATTTGCAGCAAGATGGTATGCCGAGTTCTTCGATGCATCACCACTCATCACCACGGTCTCAATTGTCTCGCTCATTTTTGTTTATTGCCTTGAAGGCTCTGATACCATGAACAAACAGATAATGATTGAGAAGATTTCTCATGATTATTCACAGACCAAAGGTCATCAATATATACAAAGCTATTCTTTGGAGAGGAAGTTCAATCTAAGATCCTAAATCAAAGAGAGCGTGATACGCTATTACAATCAATGTACATAAATGCGTATATACAAAAATAGGAAACAGAGATATGATCAATAGAGTTTGCATTAAATGATGATTTGCAAAGGATATTTGAACATTTTATCTAGTTGCAGTCCATTACCATTTGCAAAGGCTCTGTGATTCAAACTTTGAATAGCGATATAAAGCTTTGAGAAATATCTTCTCAGACTTTTTTCTATTAATAAATCTCAGAAACACAGAGCACAGGACCTTGAATGTTTTCAAGTTATGATCCACCTTGTGTTTATTCACCACCACCTTTACCACAAGCAGAGAGATCATGTCTTATATGACTTACTTCTTTCAGTCTATGACCATCAAGATCCTGAAAAATCAAAGCCTAAACAATCATAAGTTTGACCATATAGTACACATAACAGTTGCCATCTGAACCTGTTCATTTCATCCCTGACATGGCTGCCTCAGCTTCAGATTGTTGCTGCACAAGAACAAAGACCAGTTTTTGTTCATCTCCAATTAAAAAAAGACAGAACAGTCTTTGTTCTACTCAAGCTGTATTAGGCGAACAAAAAACATGACCAGTAAATGCAATTCTTATTGGATATGCAAAGGATATTTGAGCATTGTATTTAGTTGCAGTTCCTTTAACTGGCACCTCATGCTCGGCTTATAATATTTAGTTGTATTTATTTGAGCATTGCGTGCATATCTTAATGGATAGGATATTTGAACATTGTATTTAGTTGCAGTTCCTTTAACTGGCACAGTGGCACTCATGGTCTCGGCTATAAACGTTCCACTGCTATTTGGTCAATATAGTATCTTTAGTATTAAGGTCTTCATGGGCTTATATTCTACGCATATGCTCTTGAACACAAAACTGTAACTTTAAATATGGGCATAAAGATCTGAGAAAACTTTCCTCAAACTCTAAAATCTCAGAAACACAAAACACAAGACCTCATTACAGTATAAAGGTCAGGAAATTAAATCAAAGCAAATCAGGAACCGAGCAAACTGAACAGGAAACAAAAGCAGTCACAGCAAAGACATGAAAGAATTCTTCACAACAATTATATAATTTTGTTTCTCCATACAACTTACGACATTAAAATATTAATCTGAAAACGACATGGAGATGATTATTATGTAGATAGATAACATCAAGCAACGATGCTTTGATTGATTGATTAATAAGTAAAAAAGTGAAAGATCCTCATGAACCATTCATGTTTATATGAAATCAGAATATGGCCGATGGTGAGTCCACAGAATACACCAGGTACATAGCCTATTGCAACTGCAATCCAGCTGAATACTTGATCTTCTTCTTCCTTTTCTTCATCTTGCTCTTGCTTTGTTGCTTCTTCTTTTCTGCCGCACGTTTCATGGAGAGGAGCACCACAGAGTCTGAGATTCTCTGCGAATGAAGAACTATCCTGGCTTTGAAACTGAGTGGCTTGTGGTATTGGACCTTCGAGCTTGTTGTACGAGAAGTTCATCCGCGCTAGAAACGTGAGTTTCCCCAGCCCTGGTGGGATTTTGCAGGATAGCCCGTTTTGAGATAGATCCAGCGATTCAAGATTGGTCAAGTTAGTCAGAGATGGTGGAATACGGCCTGTGAAAGCGTTGTTTGACATGTTGAGCACAATCAGTTCCTTGAGAAAACTGATGGATTTAGGAATATCTCCTTCGAATCTGTTTCCAGAGACATCGATGGTTTTATAGATTCTGAAACTGCTTCCAACCAGCTCCATATTCAATCCTTTGTTTGTCATAGCCACCGAGTCTACAACACCATACAACGTACTATATGCAATGTCTACGACCGATGACATTACAGCCCAACCAGCAAAGTAATCAGATGGCAAGACCCCACTGAAGTGATTTTCCGAAATGTCAAAGATTCGCAGCTTGGGGAAACTCGAAGAATCTCTAGAAGAAGATATTGGGCCATGGAACTCGTTGGAACGAAGGACAATAATCTGAAGATTGGGCAAATATCTCAACCAAAGTGGAAATGTGTCATTGATGATGTTATTTTCCACGTTCAGAAATTCGAGTTTAGTACACTTAAGTAGAGACTTGGGAAGTTCTCCTGATAACCGGTTGTGACCAATGTCAAGTAATATCAAGCGATCACTGATAGATTGCTCAGGGAAAATGCCAGAGAGGCTGTTATTCCGAAGATTCAAAACCAAAAGAGTAGTAGTACACTGAGGAATAGAACCGCTGAAGTTGTTGTTAGATAAAACAAGTGTATGTAGACTAACCAATTCACATATTGTCCTAGGAACCTCTCCTGAAAACTGATTATTAGAGCCTGAAAAGAACCTCATAGAGTTTGGTAACAAAGGAAATGGATTCTGGAAGGTGTTTGAACTTATATCAAGCAGAAGTAGTCTTGGAAGTCTTTGAATAACATCTGTTGGTCCTTCAAAACCACTCAAGGAATTATGAGAAATATTTACATACTCCAACTGTGGCAAACTCCATAACCACTCTGGTACTTGGCCTTCAATTTGATTGGCAGATATATCTAAATAATCCAATCTGGTTTGGGCTTGTAAAAACTTGGGAAACTCAGAAATGTTGCAGGATGATAAATACAAGAGAGATATGGGTGAAGGAAGATAGGGAGTTGAACTGATATTTAACTTATTTCCTGAAAGATCCAGATCACTAAGTGACATGAGATTTGAGAAAAGACTCAAGTCAACCATGCTCTTTGTATTCAGATAGGAGATGTCAAGTGCCCAAAGTGACTTCAGATGTAAGAAGATGCTGAAATCGACTATGCCTCTCTCTGTGTTCCAGAAAGAGAGGTCAAGGTATCTAAGGCCAACTAGTTTCGATATATATATCTCGGGATTGGGCCATTGAAATTGTTGTCTCCAAGGTATAATTTTCCAAGTTTAGATGGTGAAGAAATATTTCCAATATCAAGAGGACAACTGAGGTCATTTCTGCTCAGATCAAGGTGGATCAACGAAGGAATCATGAAGAGAGAAGACGGGATAGATCCGGAAAATGAATTTCCATATAAATCAAAATACACCAGCTTGGAGAGGCTACTCATGTTAAAAGGGAGCATACCTTTGAACTCATTATCACATGAGGAAAGTTCCCACTGAGCTTGTTACCGTAGAGTTGCAAATAGGCTAGTTGGTTTAGGTTGCCCATCGAATCTGGTAGCTCACCAGTGAAATCATTAAAATTAAGATTAAGATTGGTGAGAGAAGAAAGGTTTCCAAGCGAAGAAGGAATCTTTCCAAAGACTCAGAAAAACTCAAATTCTTCAACAATTTGAGGTCGCCGATGGAATCTGGCAGAACACCCAAAAGTTTATTCATAGTAAGATCCAGCCTCTCAAGATGTTGTAGCCTGAACAGGCTACTATTAGATCTCAAAGGGCCATAGAGAGAACTGTCCGTGAGGTCTAACTCAACGACCTTACCCGTCTTAGGATCACAATCGATACCATCCCAAGAACAGCAATCAATGTTTTTTCTCCACCTTTTTGTTTTCTCATCACCAGTCATCCGACTATAAGGGGACTCTTGGACATAGAACTCGCTCTTGAAATCCCAGAGAGCATCCCTCTGGTCTGGACGACACAAGTGCTTAGGAGAAGACAAAACAAGGATTGAGTTAGAAAGAGAGAAGAATAAACACAAGCTCCATATTGTCATCATCTTTGTAGCCGATACTATCGCAACTCTCCGAAGCTCGATTCAGGTCAGACTCGCTTCTCTCTCTCTCTCTCTCTCTGTTTGTTTGCGGAATTAGAAAAGTAAGGAAGTAAATGACACAAGACGCTTATAGAGTTCCCCAAACCGGGTACATCTCTCTTCAGGATCTTATGCCTGAAATTCACTATATGAGCTTTCTTTTGTTTCAGAGTTACAGAGCTTAGAGAAGATTTACAATGGAGGTCGAAAGGGAATCGGAGAAGAAGAAGACTATATTTTATCTGCGTGGCTTCTCCTCACACCTTATCCGTTATAACGACTTCCGAGTTGGGCCAGAGACTAAACCAGACGAGGCCCAGCTGGATTAGATGTTCTTCTCTTTCCTCGACATGGGCCTAAGACGTTAAGCCCATTTGTCAGCTCACTCTTCAACGGTGTCGTCTCTTGCTCCCAAGACAACCCTAGCTCAATGAGTTAGAACCAAAACGACACTTCACAAATCTCCACCTTGGTTCTCACTCTCTCTCCTGCATGTCCGAACCGACAGCCTCCGTGAACTCCGATCCAGGTACTCGACGGTTCTCCTCACCGGAAAACTTCGTCCCCTTTCTTCTCTGCTCCTGAGAAGCAGCTGTTGAGCCTCAAACCTCCGTGAGGCTCCCTCTGTTGCCAATATCCCTGCAACAACAGATCTCAATCGTCACCTCTGCAGCCACCTGAGATGACGATGCCGACGATGCTTCAAGCTTCAATCACCTTCAGCGATCGCAAGCAACCACTGAATTTCTCTCCATGTAACACCTTCGTTAACATATCTGCAGGATTCACAGATGTGTGGATCTTCAAAACCTTTACGACTTTTGAATCCACCACTTCCCTTATGTAGTTATATTTCACTTGTATATGTTTCGTTCGTTCGTGAAACATGTGATTCTTGGCTAGATAGATCGCGCTCTGCGAGTTACAATATAACTCCACCGCTTCCTGCTTAAATCCCATTTCTTCACATATGCCTTTAAGCCAGATCGCTTCTCGGCTTGCCTCTGACATTGATATGTACTCTGCTTCTGTTGTAGATAAGGCCACCACTTTCTGAAGACACGATCTCCAGCTTACAGTGTTACCACCGACGGTGAACACAAAACCAGTGATGGATCTCCTCCTATCCAAATCTGATGCGAAGTCGGAGTCACAATAGCCTTTGATTTTGAAATCTGGCTCCTTCGTGAAAGTTAAGCACACTCCTGATGCCCTTTTCAGATACTTCATAATCCATTGAACTTCTAACCAGTGTTCTCTTGCAGGTTTTCCCATGTACCGGCTCACTAGTCCCACAGCGTATGCGAGGTCTGGCCTTGATCCAACCATGGCGTACATCAAGCTCCCAACAGCACTCGCATAAGGTATATTCTCCATTTCCCTTGCTTGTATTTCTTCTTGTTCTTCAGTCACTGCTTGTAGCTTGAACTGAGAACCCATATGAGTCTGAACCTCCCTGCAATCCCACATACCGAACGTCTTTAGGACTTGTTGTAGATACCCATCCTGTGATAGAACCAACGTGCCCTTTTCCCTGTTCCTGAAGATGTCCATACCCAAAATCCTCCTTGCTGGACCCAGATCTTTCATCTCAAACTCAGAATTCAACAGCTTCTTTAACACATTTACCTCTGCCTTACTCTTTGAAGCCACTAGCATGTCGTCAACATATAACAGTAGGTAGACCCTGTCTTCAATTGTAGACCCCTTTTGATACACACACTGGTCAAATTCACTTCGTTTGTACTTCTGTTGAATCATAAACTGATCGAACCTATGATTCCATTCCCTCGGTGACTGCTTTAGTCTGTAGAGAGACTTCTTTAGCAAACATACCTTCTGCTCCTGACCTTTCTGTACAAACCCTTCTGGTTGACTCATGTAGATCGTCTCATGTAGAACCCCGTGTAGGAAGGCTGTCTTGACATCTAGCTGTTCAAGTTCCATGTTATGATTCACCACTGCGGACAACAATAGCCTGATAGATACGTGCTTCACAACTGGAGCAAATACCTCATTGTAATCAATACCCTCTACCTGAGCAAAGCCCTTAGCAACCAGCCTAGCCTTATATCTTGGTTCCTCAACCCCTGGGATACCTGGCTTTAGTTTGAAGATCCACTTACAGCCAATGACTTTCTGATTCTTTGGTTTGTCTGCTAATACCCAAGTATGATTCTTATGTAGCGAATCCATTTCTTCATTTGCAGGTCCGTTCCATTTCTTCCAGTCTTTGCTGCGCTTGGCATCTTCGAAGGACTTCGGCTCATCAAGGTTGATCGCATCTGCACTGGTAAGTGCATATGCGACCAGATTACCTTCTCTGTACCTTGCTGGTTTCCTGATTTCTCTTCCTGCTCTGGTTATATATCCTTGAGATTCTTCTTGTGTTTCACCCTGAGTAGCCTGATTCTCTTGATCTTCAGGTAGAATCTTTCCTTCTGTTTCTTCGTCGGACGAATTCACACTGTCTTCTTGTTCTGGAGAAACTCCACCATGACTTGAAGTCCCTCCTGAAACTGCCTGCGAAGGCTCCACCTCTACCAAGTTCTCTTTGAAGGTAACCCTCTTCTTAGGTCTCCTTACTTCAACCTCACTAGTCTTTGTAGTCACTGCATCTCTGTCTTTGAATAGGAGGTTTTCATGAAACACAACATCTTTGTTGGTATTTAATTTCTTCTCTTCGAGTATCCATACCCTGAACCCTTTAGTACCTAGAGCGTAGCCCACAAACACACCTTTTGTAGCTCTAGGACTTATCTTGTCAGCTATAGTATGAACATAGGCCAAACACCCGAACCTTCTTAGATGTCCATTCTCTGTTTTGCCCCCTGTCCATAGTGCCTCTGGAACTTCAAAATCAATAGACGCTGATGGTGATCTATTGATTATGTATACTGCCGTTGATGCAGCCTCAGCCCAGAACTCTCCACTTAGACCAGTTTCATATAGCATACTTCGAACTTTGTCCATGATAGTTCTGTTCATCCTTTCAGATACACCATTTTGTTGAGGTGTATAAGGACAAGTCTTGTGCCTTTTGACTCCTGATTCTCTGCATAGTTTGTCAAACTGATTGTTGCAGAATTTTAACCCATTATCTGTTCTCAAATATTTCATCTTCTTACCCGTCTGATTTTCAACAAGCACCTTCCAATCCTCAAACTTCTGGTAAGCCTCATCCTTGGTCCTTAGAAAGTAGATCCATACTTTCTTAGAATAGTCATCGATGAATGTTAAGAAATATTTGCTTCCTGACAATCTTGGTGTTACATTCTGTGAACCCCACAAATCCGAATGTATATATTCTAGGATGCCTTTAGTAGTATGTTTTGCTTTTGGAAAGCTTTGCTTATGTGATTTTCCCATTGTGCAGGCTTCGCAGAACCCGAGTTGCCTGACATCATCACTCTTCAAGTATCCTTTCCTTACCAACGCATCCATGGACGACTAACTCATGTGAGCTAATCGTGAGTGCCACCTCTTTGTCATATCTACAGGTACTTTCGCAGCATTCACCTGTGGTTCCCGTACCTTGCCTTGTAGATAATACATACCCTGATCATATTTTCCTGACAGAACCTTTCTGTTACCTTTGTAGAATTCAACCATGAAGCCACTGCCTCTGTACGTGCATCTCAACTGTTCCAGCTGACCATATGAAATAAGTTTTCTTCCCATCTATGGCATATATCTCACATTACTTAGAGTAACTACAGAACCGTCTGGATTCTCTATGAGATGTTGCCACTGCCTTTTACGATACAGACGGTATTGTTCCCCATCAGTACTTTAGTTCCTTCATATTCTTCGAAGTCAGATAGAAGCTCTTTTCTCGGTGTTATGTGAAACGTACACCCTGAGTCTAGGACCCACTCATCTGTGGCCTGTAGACTAGCTGTTAGAGCTATCGCATCTGGAAGTCTGATAGCAACATTCGCTGAATCTGTTGATTTGTTCTGCTTCTCTTTCTTTTGTCTCTGTGGACAATCCTTCTTCCAGTGATTCTCATCACCACACGTCCAACAGGCTTTAGGTCCAAACTTGGATTTCGATTTAGACCTGTTCCTGTTGTCACCCTTTCCTTTGCCTTTGTTGCTTGACTTGTTGTCCGACCTCTTCTGAGATCTACCTCTTTCTTCCACGTACAGCCCTTCTGAAGATGCTCGTGGCTTGTTAAGCAACCCTTTCTGTCTCAGTTCTGCTTCTTTCGCATAGGCTGATAGTGTGACTTCTGCTACAGTCAAGGTCTCCTTCCCCGTGCCATACTTCAGGGTGTGAACCAGAGGTTCATATAACGGTGGAAGGCTGGTCAAGAGTTGAATCGCCTGATCCTCTTCACCAATGGTAATCTTCAGGCTGGCAAGATCTGCAATCAACTTCAGAAAACAATCCAGGTTCTCTTCTATCAACTTTCCCTCTTCCATCTTGAATCCAGCAAAACTTTGCTTTAGGTATATTCTGTTTGGTAGGGACTTAGTCTGATAGTCTCTTTCCCTTCCACATACCCATTGCAGTGGGTTCATGCATAATCTTTCTCAAGATTTTATCTGTCAAACATGTTACCAGCAGATTTCTGACCCTTACATCTTTGTCAGATTCTCTTGGATCCTTCCTTCAATCTTTCACACTCGACGCTAGTCCTGGCTTAGCATCACTTGGAGTTTCCCCCGCTGGTGTTACAGCTGCTGGCGTTTCATCCCCTGAGATCAACGTCTCTGTTGACGTACCCGCTGGCTCGCTCAAGACTGATCCCAGACCCTGTATCTCTAACTGGCCGAGAAACCTGTACTTCCACATCCCGAAATCTCCTTTTCCGTCGAATTTCTCCATCTTGAACTTTCCTTGTGTAGGTTCCATCTTTGACTAACGATCTCTTCCCTTTTATCTGCAGAATAGAAGGTAAAGACGATCACTAGCACTCAAACCTTCAACACAAACAGGAAATGATGCAAGATTCTTTAAAGAACGAGGCAAGTTTCTATGAAGTGTGAAGCAAGTTTCAATGAAAGAGGTACTCCCTGAGATTTGTAGATCTACGATTGTAGATCTTCCTATTGAGCTGACAAGATCCGCTTCACTAATGACGTGATGCTTCGCGATCACCTTTTGCTCAAATCCTGTAGGTCCCGAACTCTTCTTCTTTCTTCCCTCCAAGATCCACGAGTCGCCTTTGTATCTCTTGAACGTCAAACCTGACGCTCTGATACTACTTGTAGCCGATACTATCGCAACTCTCCGAAGCTCGATTCAGGTCAGAATCGCTTCTCTCTCTCTCTCTCTCTGTTTGTTTGCAGAATTAGAAAAGCAAGGAAGTAAATGACACAAGACGCTTATAGAGTTCCCCAAACCGGGTACATCTCTCTTCAGGATCTTATGCCTGGAATTCACTATATGAGCTTTCTTTTGTTTCAGAGTTACAGAGCTTAGAGAAGATTAACAATGGAGGTCGAAAGGGAATCGGAGAAGAAGAAGACTATATTTTATCTGCGTGGCTTCTCCTCACACCTTATCCGTTATAACGACTTCCGAGTTGGGCCAGAGACTAAACCAGACGAGGCCCAGCTGGATTAGATGTTCTTCTCTTTCCTCGACATGGGCCTAAGACGTTAAGCCCATTCGTCAGCTCACTCTTCAACGGTGTCGTGTCTTGCTCCCGAGACAACCCTAGCTCAATGAGTTAGAACCGAAACGACACTTCACAATCTTCCTCTCGCTACAAGAATGGATCATTTTTATTTTCTTTGGTTTTCTGTGAAACGAGTGGTGGTGACTCTTAGATCATTGGATTGTCTCTCACATTCACATTTGTGGAAAGACTTAACAAGTCTTCTGTGAAGACTAATTGATGGATGGTCCACAAAGCCTACGAAATTTGAAAATTTAAGAGTGATTTGATGTTACGAATTAGTCAAAGCCACAAACCGCAATTTTGTCCCAGCCGTGTGGTGTGGCTTTAATAGCTGAAACACTCTTCAGCCTAAAGATTCCTTTTGATTTTTCAAAACCGCAAACGCAATTTCTCAGCTGTGTGGTGTGGGTTAATAGCTGAAACGCTTCTCAGCCTGAAGATTCTTCTGATTTTTCAAAGCCGCAAACGCAATTCTCCAGCCTTGTTGTGTGGGTTAATAGCGGAAGCCCTCCGCACCCTGAAGATTCCTCTGATTTGTCAAAGCCGCAAACGCGTTTCTCCAGCCGTGTGGTGTTGCCTCGTTCAAAGCCGCAAACGCAATAATCGTTCAAACCCCTTTGCTCTTTAAGGCTTTTGTTGCTCGTGTTGCCTCGTTCTAGGCCGTCAGATAATCTACAATCTGAGCCGTGGGATAATAAATTTGAAAGGCAACTTATATTTATCCAGAACAAATATTTCACAGGTTGAAGCAAAATTTCGATTTTAGATGTCAAATTTTTTTTTGTTTTTTTTTTGTTTTATTAGGTTATATACTCTAACGCTTTCTTTATCGTTTGGGCTTTTTTATTAAGTTAAGATGTTATTTTATCTTGTTATATACTAGTTGGTGATCCTCGCAGTGTGCGGATGTGTCAATTATTTTTATCCATTTTTATGTA
This sequence comes from Alliaria petiolata, assembly GCA_020283515.1. NCBI lineage: Eukaryota > Viridiplantae > Streptophyta > Magnoliopsida > Brassicales > Brassicaceae > Alliaria > Alliaria petiolata. The sequence continues at coordinate 67,425,223 of JAHZTW010000001.1, forward strand.
TTGCATTTGTTATATTGTATAATTTTTTGAGATGGATCTCCCTTACTCATCCGTATCTGTTTCGAATTTCCTCTCCAATTTCCAATTCCATTAAAATATTATTCATTCGAAATTATTATTTTATTCAAACAGGTACATAAAAGGAAAGAATATGAAATAAGTTACTCGAATTACATGTTTAAAATTATATATTATTTTCTAAAATATCCCATACTTTCTAGATTTCTTACAAAATATATGTCTGAGGGTTGATCATTACCCAAATTATTGAGAGTTTGTGAAGAGATTTTAAATAAGAGCATTTTTCCAAACCCATGCCGTTATCTGAATTTCCCGTTCCGGTTTTTTATCGGATTCCCTTAAGGAAATTGTTTTTCCTCTCCCAAGATTACCCATTCGCGTCCCATATCCATATATTACCGTCATGTATCATGAAATGCCATGGCTAACATATATCTTTTTCCCATGTTTTTGTTGATTGTTTATTTTTTGATAGCGCTTTATAACTGTCTGTTAATGTTTGGTAATTTTTTTTCTGTTTTTATAATTATATTCAGTATATTTATTATTTTCTAAGATTATAGTTAAGTGGAAGTGTTAGTTATGTTTTAAAAGATTTAAATGAAAAATAATTGATGATGTGGATGCTTAGTAGGACGATGAGATGACGAAATCCGAATGACCTAAAAAAATATATATCATTTTCCAAAATTTCTCAAACTTTTCTGAATTTTCTCAAATTATATGTCCCAAAATTGACCTTTACCTAAATCATTGAGAGTTTGGAAATAGATTTTAGATCTAGTAGAATTTCTCGAACCCGCCTCATTGTTACGTTTTTATCGGATTCCCTTAGAAAATTGTTTTTTCCTCTTCAAAATTGATCTACTCCCGTCCCATATCCATAAATTACCGTCATGAATCCCGAAATATTTAAGACTAACATATATCCTTTTTTTAGTTTAACTATTTTCCCATGTTTTTGTTTATTGGATTCTTTTAAGGAGTTGTTTTTCCTCTACCAAATTATCCAGTTCCGTCTCATATCCATAAATTACCATCTTGAATTCTGAAATGTCCATGACTAATATATATACATGGTTTTAGTTTATTTAATTTCTCATATTTTTGTTGATTGTTTATTTTCGGATAACGCTCTATAACTATTTGTTAATGTTTGTTATTTTTCTTTTTCTAAAAGTATAATTCAGTTTATTTATTGTTTTCTAACATTATAATTGAGTCTAAATGTTAGGTTGTAAATTTTAAAAAAAAATGAAAAATAATTGATGATGTGGAAGGCTGAGTAAGATGATGAGGTGTCAGAAGGAGAAAAGAGAAAATGTTTCTTTTTATATATAGAAGCTATGGTTTCGTTTGTAGCTTCTAAATAAAGGCATTGAAAGTCTTTCAAAGACGATATATTATAATTGAATTGAATTCAGAGAACTTCTGTTCATCTCTTGCTTGCTTATCAGTTGATCATACGAATCAACGATATTCAAGAACCAAATCGCTGTTGGGTATTCTTTTGAATCAACGACCCTCCGATTTGTTATCTTCCGCTACGCCAATTTGGTATCAGAGACGTTAACGTTCCTGAAATTTGTTTTTTCTTTTTTTACTGAGACTTTGATTATGCCTCCAAGACGCATTCAGGAGCAGAACGAGTGAGCTGAGATTCGCCGGACCCTCCTCGCAATGCAAGAGAATATCCAAGATACTGTTCACGACTCAATCAAGACCTTGCAGAGACTGTAATTCAGAACCATGTCCCTTCTCATCACGATTCAGAGGAAGACGGAGATGACGAGCATGCTTACTCGTTCGTAAAGAACCGCAGACGTGCTCAACGATTGCGCTGTAACCAAGACGGTGGCCGTGAATTGTATGATCGACGTTGGGATTCGGAGTTTAAGATTGATATCCCTAATTCCATGGTACGTTGGAGGGAGAAGAGCTTCTCGATTGGTTGATTACCGTAGATGAATTGATGGATTTCAAACAAGTTCCGAACGAAAGGCAAATTCCTTTGGTGGCAACAAAGTTTAGGGGTCGTGTTGCAGTTTGGTGGATGCAACTTAAGACCACGCGAACTCGAAACGAAAAAGAGAAAATCAGTATGTGGGCCAAATTGCAAAATCAACTCAATAACACTTTTCTTCCGTTCAATGTTGATCGTACGATCTATACACATTTTGAAAAATTTACGGCAAGGAGGGCGTTCTGTTAATAAATATGCTGAAGAATGTTTCCTTCTTCTTACGCGTAATGAAGCACATGACAGTAAGGTTTAGTTGGTGTCTCGTTTTATTGGAGGACTGAAGCCGCAAATTCAGAATGTGATGTCCCAATTTGATCTCACATCCGTCGCGGAAGCACATTGACGTGCTGTAGCATTCGAACAACAATTCAAACTGGTCACTTGGGGTTGGAATTCAAATTCTCGCGTTAGCTTACCTCCGATTTCATGTGACTCTGGAAAGCTTGGAACTACAGCAAAAGAGTCAAGAGACTATCGGGTTGTGCCCCACGCTACCTTCCAAAGCACCCTTACTCGTGGATGATGTATGACGCTCTTCGCGAACCAATGCGTTAAGATGTTTCACATGTGGAGAGCTGGGGCATCGACAAATAGCTCCTAACACGTTGTGGTCTTCTTGTTGAGGATGTTAAATGGGACGACGAGGAGACATAATATCACGAGGAATTTGTCAATGAGCTACTAATTGATCGCAATGAGGGAGACACGTGATAGGTTTTGATGGTACGATGTATTTGCTTAGCACCGGCTTGACAAGAAGAACAACCATGGCTGTATACAAACATGTTTTCTTCTACTTGCACGATCAAAGAGAGGATTTGCCGCTTTGTAATTAACTCTGACAATTGTCGAAACGTCATCGCAGAGGAAGCCGTGAACAAACTTGGAGTACGACAATCAGATCATTCAGCGCCGTACAAGTTGGTGTGGTTAAATGAAGGTACATAAGTTCGAAATTTGCATCGCGTAGTCGTGTCTTTCTCGATTAGGGATCACTAAAAAAACAAAATTTATTATGATGTGGCACCGATGGACCTTTGCCATCTCCTTTTGGGACGTCCATGGTAGTACGATCGTGATGTCTCTCATAGCGGTCGAACAATGTATACAGTTTCGTCTTTGACAATCGCATAATCATGTTACTGCCGGGACCACAATCTCCACCACCACCACCAGTTCTCGCTGATCAATCGTATCAAATGCACATGCTTTAGTAATTCGGTGTTATTGTGCTGTCTCTTATACACATCTAGATGTGTATAAGAGACAGGTCCATGGTAGTACGATCGTGATGTCTCTCATAGCGGTCGAACAATGTATACAGTTTCGTCTTTGACAATCGCATAATCATGTTACTGCCGGGACCACAATCTCCACCACCACCACCAGTTCTCGCTGATCAATCGTATCAAATGCACATGCTTTAGTAATTCGGTGTTATTGTGTTCGCGTGCAGTTTTTGAAACATAGTTTCAAGAGGTGGGATTTGCATTAGCTCTTATTGTCGCGCCACCTTCTCGTCTACCCGATGCTTTCTTACAGCTTGAGTTCACAAATCTTTTGACGGAGTTTGAGAATATATTCCCTACTGAGTTGCTAAGAAATTTGCCGTCAATTCGAGATATTCAACACCACATTAATCTCGTACCTAGTGCTCTCTAACATAACCGTCGGCACTACCGTATGAGTCCTACAGAACATGAAGAGTTGCGTCGACAAATAGAGGATTTGCTTGCTAAAGGTCACATTCGAGAGAGTCTTAGCCCATGCGCAGTTCCGACTCTTCTCATTCCCAAGAAATATGGCTCCTGGCGAATGTGCATGGATAGTAGGCTTATTACAGTGCGTTATCACTTTATGATTACGCGTTTGGATGGCCGATTGGATCAGATTGGTTGAGCAATTATCTTTTCAAAAATTGATCTCAAGAGTGGCTATCATCATATTCGTATTCGTCCTGAAAATGAGTGAAAACGGCGTTTAAAACGCGAGAGGGATTGTTCGAATGGTTGGTCATGCCATTTGGCTTATCCAATGCCCCAAATACCTTTATGTGAATCATGAACCAATTCGTACGCCCTTACATTGGACACTTCGTTGTGGTTTACTTCGACGACATCCTCATTTTCAGCGCCTCGTTTCAAGAACATATTATTCATCTCCGCCAGGTGCTTCATATTTTGCCGTAGGTTAAACTTTTTGTAGCCAGACAAAAGTGCGAACTAGGCGTGGATATCGTCTTATTTTGGGGATATGTGGTTTCGCATGATGGATTAGCTATGGACAAGAGCAAGGTCGAGGTGGTTTGGTCATGGCCTGTTCTAAAAATAGTTTCTGAGGTACGAAGTTTTCATGGTTTGACTTCATTCTTCAGACGTTTTGTTGCCAACTACAACACAATCATGTCACCAATAACCGATTGTATGAAGGATGCCTAATTTGTGTGGTCGTGTGAAGCTGATCACGCATTTGCACTGATCAAACGCAAGCTCATAACTGCAGTTGTATTGGTTCTCCCAGATTTTACGGTGACATTTGAATTACATTCTGAAGCTTCCAAACTCAACATTGGGGCTGTGCTTAGTCAAAACAAATGACCTGTTGCGTTTTTAGCGATAAACTTTCGGGTGCAAGAGGACGATATAGTACGCATGATATTGAGTTCTATGTTGTGGTCCAAACCATCAAACATTGGCGTTATTATCTTGTGCATCATGATTTTATCCTCTTTGCAGATCATGACGCTTTGAAGCATCTTGGTAGCCAGGTCCAGGTCCAGGTCTCGTCCAGACATGCGATGTCGATTTTATTCCTCCAACAATTCACATTCACGATTTGTCAGAAGTCTGGTAAGCTAAATGGTGTGGTTGATGATTTGAGTAGGCGTCATTGTTTGTTGACCACAATGTACACTTCTGTTGAGGGATTCACGCCGTTTACAGATTTATACGACTCTGATCCTTTCTTTGCTAAAGTGTTGGTCGAAGTTCAAGCTCATCGACGAGGGGATTTTACTTTGGTGGATGGCTTTCCCTTTAAGGGCGTGCAAATTTGCGTGCCTAACTGTAGTATGCGCCTGCGTATCATTGAGAAATTTCATAAAGAGGGACATGTCAGCAGAGATCGTACGTTCCAGCTTGTTAATTACAGCTTCATACTAATGTCCTTCCCTCTGACGCGATGTGGAACGTTGTCGGGCATGTCAGCTGGTTAAAAGGCAAGCAATGAATGCAAGACTGTATCTACCATTCCCGACAACCCAAACATGGACCGTTTTGAGTATGGATTTCATTATGGGTTTACCGCGTACGCAAAGAGGTAAAGACTTAATCTTTGTGGTAGTTGATCGTTTCTCTAAGATGGCACACTTTGTTCCATGTAAGAAGACTACGGACGCTGTAAAGGTTGCTCAATTATTCTTTGCTTAAATTTATCGTCTTCATGGTCTTCCCACGTCGATTGTGTCTGATCGTGATACGCGTTTTTTGAGTCACTTTTGGCGTTCTTTGTGGAAGTTACTTCACACTAGTCTTGACATGAGTACAACATACCATTTACAGATGGATGTCAAACTGAAGTTACAAATCGATCCCTTGGTAACATGCTTCGTTGTCTTGTTGATTATAATCTTCGCACTTGGGAGACACAGTTGTGTCAAACAAAATTGGCCACAATCATGCGACAAACAAAAGGTCAGGGTTTAGTCCTTTTCAGGTGGTGTATAACATTGTTCTGTGTGGTCCACTCGACTTGACGCCATAGCCATATTTGACGCGTCTCCATGGTCAAGCGACTGAGTTCATTGACGCTTTGAAAACGACACATCAGATGGTGCATCAGAACTTGACACAAGCAGTAGTGAAGTATAAGGCCAAAGCTGATCTCCATCGACGTGAATTGGTTTTTGAACCTGGCGAGATGGTATGGGTAGTGGTGACGAAGGATATAATGCCGTTACATGAGTATAATAAGCTCTGTTCAAGGAAGATTGGTCCGGTGCAGGTGTTGGAACGTATTTACGATAATGCATACCGTCTTCAACTCCCACCGCACATCAAGATAGCTAAATGTGTTTAATGTTAAGTATATTTCCAAGTACCTTGGCAATAATGAGGTTCCATATTTAGAGCCGAATCTTCTTCTACTCGGAGAGATCTGATGCAACGCATCCTTACTTAGAAGACATCTCTGTTTTCTTTATATCGTATTATGACTTTATTAAGTTAATTTGGTTTTTTTATCATACTCTAAGGCTTTCTTTATCGTTTGGGGTTTTATTAAGTTAAGATGTTATTCATAAGCTAGGTTTTTTTTTGTTTGAAGCCTCTATATAAAGGCATTGAAAATCTCTCAAATACGATATATTATAATTGAGTTGAATTCAGAGAACTTTTGTTCATCTCTTGCTTGCTTATTGGTTATTCATACAAATCAATGATATCCAAGAACCAAATCATTGTCGGGTATTCTTTTGAATCAACGACCTTCTGATTTGTTATCCTCTGCTACGTCACTTACAAGTTATAAAATTTCACTTCAGAGCAAGTACGGCGGCCATCCAACAAAAAATCTCTTTTAGCCGCTGGTTTTGTCTATCTCTGTGGGATGTCTCTGGGTGGTTTGTGTTCAAGTCCTCTTCTCGAGATTTCTTTACTCTGAAGATAAATCAGAAATTTTTTTAGTGGACTTCCGTTTGGTTTATCGATAGCAGAGGTACATGCTGTCACAACCCGGTTCGAGCAAACCTATATTTTGTGCTCCAAGTAAAGTATTATACCGAATGTGATATTGGGTTTTAATTGGAAATTCATAAGGGCCAAAACCAAAGAAGAAGCTCAAAAGCAACCCTAACGTCTCCTGCCTCTCTATTTAAATGAAATGTCAGAAGGGAGAGAGCACATAAAAGTTTGACAGCGAAGCTCTGTCAATATTGCTTCAGACTTAGCCGCCAAGGACAGTTGCGACCAGCCAACTTGGGGACAGATTCCAGTCTCTTCCGATGGACGTAGATCGCGTTCATGCTGTCGTTGGAAAGCTTTTTCTGTTAGCTTTCTATATCATCCGAGATCGATCAGTTTAGATGAACTAGAGTGACTCAGATTGCGATCCATGGAAGTTTGCGGTTCGTCATTTGAAGGTAAACTCCGTCGCTATCTGTTCTGAAAGTGAAACCAAAATTATTGTTTTCCAGAAATGCAGAATTCTGTTTGAGTCTTGTTAATATCAGTTTGACAAAGGGGTTTTGTGAGACAGTTTCCAGTGAACTAGGAAGAGTTAGATTGATATCAGGATATCTCTAGAAAGATCTTGATGCGAGGAATCTATAGCAACTGACTTTGCTTTATTCAAAGTTAAACACCAGTAGATATTCACGTTTACTTTTGGTCATATATAATCATGTCCTGTCAGTTACAGATATAATCATGTCCTGTCAGTTAAGGAAACTCTGTTCTGACACAACAACTTTAGGGAGGGGGCGTATTGAAACTGAAATGTAGAAAAATTTGGAATGATTTGAGGGTTACTTAGATTTTAGAAGATTTTGGGTGAATTAGAAAATTTGCTATGGTTTGTTATTAAAGTTTGTGAGATTCCACCTAATATTATGTGATTTACTTTTTTATATTTTTTAACTAACAAACTCTACCAAAACCACTTAAAATTACTCAGAATCCTATAAAATCTACTACTTAAAATATTCCAATAACAGTGGATTTGAAGATACATTTTCAAATAAGTAGTTGAATAACATGAAATTTAAAAGATATTTTAAAAATCATGTTTAAATAACATAAGATTTGTCTTTTTTAATACAAATCACTTGAAATTTTAGTTTCAATACACCCCCCTAAGAGTTGGTGAAAGGCTTATGTGAGCTCTGATGAGAATGAAATTTGCAGACGATGCTTATGGCGTTGCAAGCTTAGAAATCAACGGTGAGATTGAATTTTCAACGGTTCATTTGCGAGTTATTGGCGTGTCTTAGAGGCAGCTCAGAAAGTGTTTTTTTTCATCAAAGTGGCTAAGGTGAGAATGTGATATGTAGATCCATATTATGCATTAGGTTCAATGGTGTGTGGTTATGCTAGGTGTAGATGTATTAGTGATGGATTGTGATGAGTGTTTGATATGTTGTAAGCTATGAATGATGTTTGGTTTGTGTCTGTTGAGTATTAGATGAAATTAAATGATGTTTGATGTACTGGAGAAGCTAGGTTGATATTGTGTGGGCCGTATCTAGATTGACGCCGGTAGCTCAGCTCGGGTAGTCTTATGCGGTGATGTTTGTCTAGATTGTGGTCGTAGCTCAGCCCGAACAGCTCAATAACCAGTTGATGGGCGAGTAATAAGCAGTTATTGTATTTGAGTTACAACTGGCTCGAGAGATGAAGTTTATGAAGTTAAAGGATGTGATTGTTATCATGAGTGTTAAGTGATGAGTTGATGTGTGCTTAGTGAAGTATATTAAGATGTTAGACTATATCTATCGTTTAGTATAATCATATACTTTGTGTTTGGTGTTTATTGTGGATCATGTGCACATATATGATCGTCTTCATTGAGTAATTCATTACTCATTCCTCTTTCCTTTTCCAGTGTGTTTCTTGTTGTGCAAGTTAGTGAGCAAGACCTAGAGAACAAAAGTGACAAGGCATTACACATACGTTGAAATTCGTCAAGTTTGGAAACTGGGAATAGCAATTGTGGAACGTTAAACACAAGAGAACAACCATATGAAGCCATCAAAGTCACAGTTTTATCGATTGACACTGATACGAAATGCTGTATTTGGAGACAGTAGTGCTCTTGCTCATAGAGGTGTAAGAATCGGTAAGAAAGTAGGAACTGATTGAATTGTTCTTGTCAATGACAAATGAATCTCACTTTTTTTCGGAAACTCAAAAATGAATTTGTGAATGTGTTGTTGTAGGTACACCTGCGATGACATCGAGAGGATTGGTGGAGAAGGACTTTGAGAAGATAGGAGAGTTCCTAAGCCGATCTGTGACACTGACATTGAAATCCAGAAAGATCATGAGAAGCTGTTGAAGGACTTTAACAAGGGTTTGGTGAACAACAAGGAGATCGAGGAGCTTAAGGCTGATGTTGAGAAGTTCTCTGCTTCTTATGAGATGCCTGGATTCCTCATGTCTAAGATGAAGTACCAGGATTAGAGATCTCGCTCTCTCTCGCTCTAATCCAAGAGTTAAATCTTCTATTATCTTTCTATATATATGCTTTTGTAGGGTTTCGCCTCATTGGAATTCACAAGGCGAAGATATGAAGAAACACAACAGTAAAAAGGGTTTTCTTGGGTTATTTCTTCTTCAATGTTTTTTATTTTTCTTTTCTTATTGGAATTGTTGTATTTTATTGGCTTTTTTTCTAATAATATCAGTGAGTTTTTCTTTCCTTTGGTTCAATTGAAAATAGTGTGTGTAGGGTTAACTGTTGCAAACTAAACAAAACCTTTTCAGATAAACCAATGAAAATGAAAATGTTTTTGCTTTACTCTCTCGCACCGTCAGAGAAACCTTTTATGGATATTATGTAAAATTTGGAAAACTCGAAACTTATTGGTTTACCAAAAATTAGAGAAGTATCAAGACCGGGACAAACAACACAGTTACTGGAAAAAAAACATAAATATATTGGAAAACCGTCTCAAATTTTATTTCTCTTTAACTCCGTCGATCTCTTCATCAAATATCGACCTCCTCTTTCTTTCACCACAAATAACTCGTCAAGAACACACCATGGAGCTTTAGCAAAAAAATAAAGAATACACCTAGCTCATTTTCTTTGTGTATTTTATGATGTTTTCGAAAAAAATTGAAGTCTCTTTTATTGATTTGGGCGTCAGATCATTCTCAGAAAAAGATTTGATATATTTTAAAAAATCTATGTGTTTCTTGAATTTTGAGGGAAATTTGCTCTTGATCCACACGACCGATTTTTCCTTAGCCATTATTCCTCATGTTTTTCTTTAATTACTATTTTATTTTGTAAATCATCGAACAAAATGCATATTTCCTTACATACGTATATTGAGTGTATGATGTATCAAAGAATATACTTGAGGCATCATTAATTAGAGTATGGTTTCGTGGACAAGGACCATGTATGAAAATATACAAATCTGAAACAACGGCATATTTTATGTTCGCCCCATAAGATGTGTCGGTTTATTGTTAAAAGTTTTGGCCAATAACAAAAAAAATTTAGATGAATTATTTGAAGTGATAAAAATTCATGAACCCATTTCTTTTTGTTTGCTAATTTAATTGAGAGAGTGGGCTTTTTTCCCGTGTACCCAGAGCCGGTCTTGGACCAAGCCCATTGAAATATTAGTTTAGAACATAAAAAATTTCAGATTTATTAGTATTAGAAAAAGAGTGATTTACATATTAAGTCACTTTAGAGAAACTATAACAGAATAAGTCACTTTCCGCTATTGAGGCACTTTAGCATTACTGTGTACATATGATTTGCCCTTTATATCCTTATTGAGAATTGTTTTTGTAGATCGTAAAACTAGTGAATTTTTATCGTCGGCGAGTTTAACGAACAGATGGCTGCGGTGGAGAACTAATATAACGCCGTGTGATTGGCCAAATCGAGCAACCTTTGTGATTCGATAGTCTCCTTCATCGAAGCTTAGAGGTAGTCTGTTGGCATCTTTTGGTGTCATCTGCATAATCTCAATAGATCTAAGAACATCAACTCGCTCTCTTGTTGGTGGGTTTGTCGATTGGCCTATGTATTGGAGAAACGTGATGTGGGAAACGATATGACGAAGAAGATGAACTAGTCGTAGTGGTTCATATGAGCGCTGAGATTAGTGTGGATGTATATCCATGGATAGAGATTGCTTGTCGCTATTCATCCATGAATGTTAATTTTGTGGATAATATAACGGTTGTGAGATGTAAGCGTTCTATTATATAGTTGTTGATGGTGTATGAACATATGAAGTAAGATAAAGGGAAAGTATTGGTTTGTACGATTATGAAACACTATGTACGAGTTGTGATGGACGTTAACTGATGGACGCGGACGCGATTAAAGGTGAATGTTATACACAGTAATTGGTATGGAACTCATGATATCTTTGCACTTGTGTTTCCCTTGCAATCATGCCGGAAACGAGATCTTTGTGTATGGATAACCATCATTCGCGTTTTGTGGATGATCACCATTTTCTCGAGTCTGCAGTAGCGGGGGACTGAGGAAATACAAAAGGCTGATCTGTTGTGGATGGGGTGATTCGTACGAATAGCTATGGATATACTACAAATGGTGGTTGTGTGCGCATAAACTAAATCTGTGTATGGAATTATATATATGGATGTATTCTAATGGATGGAAATGTCATGGATGAGCTATTTTGTATGGATGGTGGTGGATGTATTGGAGGAAAGGTTTAGGTGGATGAGATTGTATGGACGAATACACGTTTGATCTGAGAGATGGGTTTATTCTTGATCTCTCTCACTGATATGCTCTCAAATTTACCCTAGAGCTACTCTCTCAAATTAAGAGATCAGTTGTAGTACTTAGGGATCGAATCCACAGGGAAGGGATAATCACACAGCAAACTTCTAATTTTGAATTAAGCTAAGAATAAATAATTAAAAATAAAAGACAGAAAGCAATTAAGCGATATAAGTTTAGGAGACGAAACGCTAGGTTTAGGGAAATCCTCAGGTGATCTAAATTGCAGGTCTAGATAGAATGTTAGGAATTATTAAGCACTGTTCTTGAACTCGAAACGCTAATGTAAAATCAACCAACTCTCGCTGCGAAGATTATCTATGTCTAAACCCTAGAATTCCAAATCTCTTTGCAAATTCAAACAATTTAGGCAAGCATTAATATCAGGTTCGATTGTTCACAAAATCATAAAACAAATCTCTTTGCGAATAGGTATTTTGCTCATCTAACATTAGTTCAGGCAATCAATAACACTCTCGTGTCTACTAATTAACCTAAGATCAGATTCTAGGTCATGAAGCTCGAATAAGCATTAAACAAAAATCCAGATGAAGAACTCTAATGATTTTATCCTAACAATTTAATTTGACCTAACAATTCATCAATCACCTTTGAAAGACCCTAAACCTAACAAACAAACTACTCAGACATGATCAATGAAACAGAAATCATAATTTGAATAGAAGGCATAAAAGAAATCAATAGAAGAAAATAAAGGAGTTCCAAATCTGCTCTGAAGGAGTCTGATTTTTCTCTCTAAAAACCCTAAACTTCTATGATTCTTTAAGTATGAGATAATGCCTAAACAATGGCTTTGCCAACTATATTTATAGGCATAGGTTCGCATCTTCAATTCCTTGGAAGATTAGGAAAAGTCTTGGAGATTTCATTTTCTTCAAAAACTGGAAACTTCTCGCTTCTGGAAATTTGAAATCCTGGTGTTTCTTCAATCCGACTTCATTCCACTAAGCTCCAAAATGTATCCAAATTTCCAATTTATCTCTAATTGTACATGAACCTGTAAAGACTCTATATAGACTCGAAAATAGCCAAAAGACTGTATAAAAACACTTATATCATGGTCTAAAAATGGGTAAAAACCATGATATATCACTCCCTCGTATGCAAACGCCATGGAGGAGTTACTATTTCATGTGGATGAGGGCCATTGGACGAGTAAATATGGACGAAACAAAAAAAAGATAGGTGTAGTTGGTGGATGGACACATATCTTTGCGTTATAGATGTCTTCTCTGGGTTTTTGTTTCTTCTTAATGGTAGTGTTAAAAGGTAGCATTTGATCTCAGATTTTGAAAATTTGGAACATTAAAATGAAAATATTGTTATGAGGTACAAAGACAATCTAAATCAACACTCACATAAATCACTAAACCACAAATTACAAACTGAGCTTGAAGATATAAAACAGAGAGATATACAAAAGATTACGAGTAACAATTTAACGTGGACAAAAACTTTACAAAGGGCCATGGCATATTGTTCCCATGACCAGAGTTTAATCACAAAGACATACAAGAAGTTAATACAAGCTCATATCAAGCTACTCTAGAAGCCTAATCTCCCTGAATTTGCTAGTATTTTTGGCCCTTTAGGAGTATCATGTTCTAATGAGCATAAGAAGTGGGTCAATACGTTTGTGTAGTGGAGGAATTATAGTGTGTCTACTTTGGAGTATAAATTCTACCTTTCATGGCGGAATATGTAAGTGGCGAACAGCGTAGTTGGTAGGCGGTTGTCCTACTCTGGGTGGTGAGAGTTCCCTGCGAAAAAGAACAGTTAAATTCGAAAACATACTACAACAAAATTCAAGATTAGATAGACCATATGTACAAATCCCTGTGGACAGAGTTTCGTGGATACAATAGTACTATAAATATGCAACTTGGTTTGTCAAATCAATAATATACTACAACCAAAATTCAAATTCAATAATCAATATGTACCAAACCCTGTGGACACAGTTTGTGGATACCTTAGTCCTATAAATAGGCAACCTTGTTTGTAATATCCCCTATGGTCCTATGGACATAGGACGCATGGACGATAGACTACTGAAAAATTCTAAAAACCTGAATGGATGCAGCCTCATGAACTAAATGGGATGTACCTTTGATAGCGGAGTCGAAACTGTCCACGATAGACACAATACATGGACAGTGACACAAACGGAAAAAGACACACAACTCATGGACATAGAGCGTATGGACACAAAACTATAAGCCATGTATTGTGTCCATGGTGGATATGGCAATATGGACACAAAATTTCTAGAACCTACAAGTCATCATACCCAACATCACTTAGAAATAACTGAAGGTTTCCATAACCTTGACAACCGTTACCAACATAAGTCGCATCCACATTCGCATGCAAGATGGACGATTGTGTTACTAATCCAAAAACAGTGACTCCAACTAACTCGTATCCACAGTTCGGCTGCGTGTGGACAATCGTTTGGCCTCTGTAATCCAAGCACCTATGTATGGCTGTCCATGCATCTTCATTAAAAATCTGAATTGGATATGGCAATACATAAGTAGTTGAGTAAAAGCAAGGTACTTGCACAATGGTCTTTGCAATCCATGGAACCTTCCAACGAGTTACAATGGCTTTCAACACTGCATCTGCAGCCTGAAACATTATGAAACAAAATGCATGTTTTAATATATTTTGAACACAAAAGAAATTCTAAAATTCCTCATTATCATCGAAAGGAATATCAAATCATCACTCGCACACAACAAATTAAACATATCATATAACGCTTTCTCAAGGCAAACTCAAATTTAAAAATAGTTCATACCCAAGCAAATCAAAGAAATCAACGTATAGTGGACAAGTAAATATGGGCACAGTCGTATGAACTCCTAGATACCCAGTTTGGAAATATCTCAGCCAATATCTCCTCCTTGTTGTTCTACATCCTCAACCCTTCCTTGAAGCTGATTAAACCTAGTCAGATCCCACAAACTGGATCATAGGACTCTAATATCTCTTTACATGGACACATAACTATCCACCGTGGACACAATACATGGACATAAACGGAATGGACACACAACTCATGGACACAGAGCATATGAACACACAAAAGTTCTAAGCCATGTATTGTGTCCATGGTGAATAGAACTTACGAAATCATACCCAAACACAATCAGAAATAACTGATACTCGGTGCAATTATAATTTTCTAAGCCAATTTAGTTCCAATTTCAATTGAAAGCAAGACGGAAAATTGTTGACGAGCGATGTAATCGGCGGCGTCAGAGGTGTCAAAGATGGTCTCTGTATAGTAGATCTGGGTACGTCTCCGGCGGAAGTGATTCTCGGAAGCGTGATTCTTCCTCCTAGTGCCCGTCAGTCACCTTCTCTAATTCCCGTATGCAACAATCTTGTCCTTCTCCCATACGGCTTCAGATCAATCCTGCACCAAACCCGTTTCTCCTAGCCGATGCTTGTTCTCCATCTTTCGGATTCTCAAATTAATTATAACCTCTGTGAAGATTGAACTATCACACTCCTCTACGTCGCCGAGAAACAAAAGTTCTCGTCTTTTTACTGGATTCACCATCGCTCAATATTAAAGGTAGATCTGTCTTTTTAGGCAGTGAAAAGAATGGCAAAGTGACCCACTATCCGTAAGTGTGTTAATATGATATTAAACTTCTGGAAAGTGTGTTAATTTGTAATATTCACTTAAAAAAAATCTCCAATTTTATTTTATTAGTAACAAAAAATCCTCAAAACTTTTTAAAATTTCAAAACCCCTTAAAAATTATTTTTTGGACTTATGCCCCAACTTTTCAGGGCCGATCTGAGTGTACCTCACTACAACCATTCTTAGATGTACATATTCTTCATCTTATTTTTGTTATTGGCTTCTTTTCTTTCACTTTCTAAACTTTTGGTTATGTCATCTACAAGAATCAAGATATGTGAGGCTCATTGTTGCTTGTGTTTTTTTAATTTGTTTCGTTTCTTCCTCTTTTCTTAGCCTTTGGTTATACTTTGTAATCTACAATATGTATCTGTGAAGCTCTCAGATAATCGGACCATTACTGTGCCCTCTTTTTCTGAAAGCCTCGCATATCTTATAGATGCCAAATAAAGAATATTATTTGGCTGAACAATTAAGAGTCTATAAAAAAAATTGTATATCGATGCTCATGATTAGTTTATATTATCCATTGATGAGAATTTACATGAAAAATAGAAAATGTTATATATTTGTAAGTGAACACTAGATGTAGAATGGGTTGATACATTTTTGTGTGTTGGGAGTAAACTCATGGAGTGATTTCGTTAGCTCATCCAAACTGAATCGAAGATCAATCTCTGCAAAATAACTATTAGGAAGCTTGGGAGAATCTAATTACTTGTTCCATAAACCTGACGAATCCACTAGGACTTGGGTTATCCAAAGGGGATTGTGACATGTTGACGATTGTCTAATGTACTGCGATTGATCTTTGATTTAGATAATTTTGAAATATATAATAGCACTAATTCACACGCAGATATTTCGTATATTACGTATACTGATGTTTTTAACTAACTCTACCAAAACCACGAAAAGTGTTGTATCGTATAAATTCACGAGAATCTCAACTCTGGTGTTATTAATAAACAATAACACACACCATGACATTTGCATCAGTCACGAGGATCCAAATCTAAACCCTAAGATCCGTCGCCAATTGCCTCGTTCCATCACTTCTCCTACACCTTACAAGCGATTCCCACTCTCTCGCTGCAGAGGTAATAATCAAACACTCCTATCAAAAATTGAATTTCCCGGTCATGTTGCTTAGAAACTTCTGTGATCTGTTATCAATCTGTTGTTACTGATGATCTCAGTTCTCTGACTCGATTTCAAAGTTCTGGTTTTCTCAACTCTCACCGTCCCAATTTAAAAATCAAGGTTTTTGTTCCCTACAGTGTTAACTCTGTAGCAAAATAACTTGTCCTTCGATTGTTGCTGTTTGTGTTTTGAATTGCTTATTGTAGCTAAGAGTTTTCCAGCGATGAGGTTTGGTGGTAGGATTTTGTATAGTAAGACTGCTAGTGAGGTGGATAATCGAGCAATGCAGCTTCTTAAGGTTCTTGATACCAAGAGAGATCATTCTAGCCATTGTCGGATTTGATATTGAGTGGAGACCCAGTTTTAGAAAAGGTATATTTCATTTTCATTTGTCTCCATTGATTGATTTGTCTGTCTGCAAATTTTATCTCTTTCAAATGCAGTTTTCAAGTAGGGATTGTTCAATCAAATGGATTTGATAGTGCATTTTATCACTATGGATGCATATGTTTTATTGTCTATTTACTCTTTTGAAATCTTAATGAGATAATAATGACGATACATTCTCTCGTCTTTAGATCAGAAAGAACGTGTGGTTGTTGTCTCCTTTCTAAAATGGTCGGAAGAAAGTGTAGCTTGCTCATTTGTTCTACGAATATCTCTCTGCTCATCTATGTTGTACTGATAGCTGCTTGATAATTTTTTGTGAAGTTGTAAACTTTTTATCTGTGGGTCTGCTCTTAAGTTAAAACTCCATCCCTATGCCGAGTTTCGTAGGTCTGGAGATTTTAACCTAACTCAAACCACACATGACATTTTGGTCGACAATACAATAGATTAGTTACTTTCACAACTCATGTCAATTCCTTAAAAACCTTATCTAGGTCACTATAACTACACAATGGGACATATTCATTAACTCTTTGATGTTTGGTAATATATGCATTATCCTGAGAGAAGTTCTAACTATTGACGATTCACGAAAATATGGATTGTTTAGGTGTTCTCCCGGGGAAGGTTGCAGTCGTCCAGATATGTGTTGATAATAATTATTGTGATGTAATGCAAATTATCCACTCTGGCATCCCACAGAGTCTCCAACATCTTATTGAGGATCCAACTCTTGTAAAGGTTTGTTTAATATATTGAAAGTGATCAGAGTTCTTGTTGCAACGCCATGTATGCTCAAGTTCTGATACATATACATATATAATAGGTAGGTATTGGAATTGACGGTGACTCTGTGAAGCTTTTCCATGACCATGGAGTGTCCATCAAAGATGTCGAGGATCTTTCTGATTTAGCCAACAAGAAAATTGGCGGAGATTCGAAGAAATGGGGTCTCGCGTCACTAACTGAGACACTTGTTTGCAAAGAGGTATCCGTTTATCCATCTTATTTGCTTGATTTCAGAAGCTTGATTTGAGTTTTGAGAAGAATAGTGAGAGAACAACACTTTGGGAATTACTTTGCAGCTCCTGAAGCCTAACAGAATCAGGCTCGGAAACTGGGAGGTTCGTCCACTGTCAAAGGAGCAGTTACAATACGCTGCGACCGATGCTTATGCCTCATGGCATCTTTACCAGGTAACCATCTTTTCATACTCAACAACCTCAAAGAAAAAGTCTCACATCATTTTCATTACAAGACTGCTACTTGTCGAAAACCTGGAGCTTGTCTTTGGTGAGTAGGAAGCTAATGAAGAGAATTGTTTCATCTGCGTAGGTTCTTAAGGACCTGCCTGATGCTGTCAATGGCTCATAACGTGAAGGATGAAGCTTAAAGGTTACCCTATAAAAGAGTTAGCATCAAATGATGATTTGCAAAGAATATTTGAACATTGTATCTAGTTGCAGTCCATTTAATCGGCACTGGTAGTATGGTAGGCTCTTTGATTTGAGAAACCTCTTCTCGGACTCTTCTTCTTGTCTCCATTGATGAATTTACAAAAGGTATCACATATTCTTCTTGTCTCCATTGATGAATTTTTCTGTTTGCAAGTTTTATGACACGATCCTCCCAAGAATCGCCACTTTAGAGTTGGATTTGAATAGATGGATAGGACTTAGAACTTATGAAGAAACAAATCCTCAAAGAACAAGGTAAGATGGATCGAAAGGTCGCACAGAAGTTGCGGAGTGACTTCTAATTTACCCCAACTTGAATCCCTTAGATATGACACACTAAGACGAATTCAAGGTCGATTGAATGGATATGACGCACCAGACAATCTCTTAAACCCTCAGATATGACGCACCAAGACGGATTAAGGTTTGATCAATGGATATTACACACCAAGGATCGGAAATGTTCACGAAGAACAAAAGAAAATCACTCTCAAAGATAGAAAAATAAAAAGATGGTTATTTTTTTAGAATGATCTTACAAGTGTTTAAGTAGAAAAGAAATGAGTAGACAAAAGGTCTAACTCGAAATTAAGACAAAGACCAGAATTAACTAAGTTTGAATAACCCTTGATCTCCTAAATGACTCTTAAACTTTTATTTTCGTCACTTTTCTTAGGCCACAAAATAAAGTAATTATTTTGGGCTTTCTTGGACCTGAATTAGATTCAAAAGAGGCTGGACTTGATAGCTATCATTGCCACACGAACTGGGCTTATTACTCTCTTTGTCTAGAACTTCAGAAACAAGTCCATTAAGTGCATCCTTAAACTTCTTAGCTTTGCTTCTCGTCATGGGTCCAACTGGTACAAGCAATACGTCCTCAGGTTCAAGCTCTTCCTCTTTGCTGCCATCCATGATAACATCATCCCCTCCCTCTTGAAAAAGATTTGTCCTCAAATCGGGATCATCTGCAATGAATAGAACTAAGTCAGAAACGTTAAAACTTGAACAAACATTATACTTACCTTGAAGATCAAGTTGGTAAGAATTGTCACTGATACGCTTGACAATCTTGAATGGACCATCGACTCTTGGCAAGAGTTTTGATTTTCAGCAGGAAATCGTTCCTTTCTCAAGTGAACCCACACTTGATCTCCAACTTCAAAGATCATCTTGCGCCTTCCTTTGTTGGCTTGTTTTTCATACTGCTTCGTCCTTGCTTCAATATTGAGTCGTGCCTTCTCATGAATCTGCTTAACAAGCTCAGATTTCTTTTTCCCATCCATACTAACTCTTTCACTCAAAGGTAAAGGTGTTAGATCAAAAGGGGTTAGAGGATTGAAACCATAAACAATCTGGAATAGTGAATACTTGGTAGCAGAATAAACTGAATGATTATATGCAAACTCACTACAAGAAAACTGAGGATTTGCGACGGTAAAAATAGTCGCATTTCCGTCGCAATTCGGGTTTTGCGACGGATTTGCGACGGCGACCAAAATGTCGCTAATCGTTAGCCGCAAATTAAATTCCGTCGCAAATCCGACGCAAAATTTGCGACGGAGAATATTAATCGCAAATCCGTCGCAAATTTGCGACGGCAATACTGCCGTCGCAAATCAGGCGCGTCGCAATGTCGTCGCAAATTTGACGTCGCAACGCCGTCGCAAATTTGACGTCGCAACGCCGTCGCAAATTTGACGTCGCAACGCCGTCGCAAATTTGACGTCGCAACGCCGTCGCAAATTTGACGTCGCAACGCCGTCGCAAATTT
>JAHZTW010000001.1:67451242-67463715 GCA_020283515.1 Alliaria petiolata
AGATTATCTGCTGGCAAATACTCTTTAAAAAGTTCAGCCCATGAATCCATGCAACTCTCAGTCATATTATTATCACTCTTAATTGTCATCATCCTAGATGCCAATGATAATTTAGACTGCCCTTTTCTACATCCATCATAGATGGGCTGGTTTGCAGCGTCTAACATATCATAAAATCGTCTAGCATCTGCATTGGGTTCTTCCCGACTATTATCAACAAATGAGGTTGGTGGAGCTTCATGCATAGCATCTACAACCATATCATGATATCTATTCCCTTGTTGATACCCTTGATCAATATTTCCAAATATATTAGACCCAGCATCATAATGATCATTACTAGGCTGCTCAAAACCCTGACCCGCGGTACTACTACTTCCTGCACCACTACCTTCCCCATGCGAAAACCACACATAGTAATTTGGCATAAACCCTCTATTATATAGATGCCTCTTCACAGTATCAATTTCTATATATGGTATATTCTTGCATTTTCTACATGGACAGAATATTTTACCATGTTCTATCGCAAATGGTTGGTTTGTTGCCTGATACAAGAATCCTCGCAACCCGTCCCGATACTCTTTCGTCACTTCACCACTCTCCAGATCTCGTTGATTGTACATCCACGATCGTAATGCATATATGTCATTATATTTCGAAGACATTTTTCACTCTTACTTTTTTTTTTATGTTTTCACTCTTACTTTTTTTTTCAATGTTTTCACTTTTATTTTTTTTTCTTCTCTTTTTTTTTTTTTCTTCTCTCTTCTTTGTTTTATTTTTAGATGTGTGAAACAACAATCAGAAGTGAGCTATTTATAGATTTTTATATTTATTTGCAACGTATTTGCGACGGATTTGCGACGGCATCCGATATAATTGCGACGGATTTGCGATAGTAGCCGACAATTTTGCGACGATTTACTCGAGGTTAGGTGTGACTTATGGAAAACGTGGTTTACCTACTTTGTTTTCATCGCAGTTCTGTCGCAAATCCGTCGCAAATTTGCTACGGAACTTTTCCGTCGCAAAATCCTCGCAATTTGCGACGGATTTGCGGCTGTTTCTTCTACCGTCGCAATTCTGTCGCAAATTTGTCGCAAATTGCGACGTTTTTGCGACGATTCTTGTCGTCGCAAATTTGCGACGTAATTGCGACATCTTTTTTGTACTGTCGCAATATACATGCAATTCCGTCGCAAATTTGCGACGGAAAATTGCCGTCGCAAATTTCCGTCGCAAATTGACTGTTTTCTTGTAGTGACTCAACATGAGGCAAACGATCTTCCCAAGTTCTGATGTTCTTTTTAATGATTGCACGCAAGTGTGTAGACAAAGTTCTATTCACTACTTCAGTTTGTCCAATGGTTTGAGGATGACAAGTAGTTGAAAACAACAAATTAGTCCCTAACTTAGACCACACAGTTTTCCAGAAATAGCTCAAGAACTTAGTGTCCCTATCAGATACAATGGTTTTAGGCATACCATGCAATCGAACAACCTCTCTAAAGAACAACTCAGCAACAAGTGATGCATCATCAGTTTTATGACATGGGCTATAATGCGCAATTCTACAACAACAAAGTCAGAATCTCTCCCTTTTCTAGTTCTAGGCAATCCCAACACAAAATTCATAGAAACATCAATCCAAGGCTCAGTAGGAATGGGTAAAGGAGTATACAAACCGTGGGGTTGCATTTTAGACTTTGATTGCTTGCAAGTGACACATCTGCCATAGATCCTTTCCACGTCTCTCTTCATATGTGGCCAGTAGAAATGATCCTGCATAACACTAAGTGATTTGGCAACTCCAAAATGTCCCATTAAATCTCCTCCATGAGCTTCTCTGACAAGCAAATCTCTCAAAGAACAGTTAGGCACACACAAACGATTTTCATAAAACAACAACATTCTCTTTACCTTGTTTGTACTTGATGACATATGTAAATGTCTCAATGAACTCTACCCATCGAGCATGACGTTTGTTCAGCTTTTGTTGGCCTTTCAAGTGCTTCGAAGACTCATGATCAGTGTGAATGATAGTCAGAGTTTTAACCCTAAAATAACTACTGCAAATGCACAGCAATGTCGTAGTATTTAGGAATCGAATCCACAAGTTCCAAAAGCTACACTACGATTCTTTAGATCAAAATTAAGCTAAGACGAAGATATTGTTTGTTGTTTGTAAGGTAAAACGAAAATAGCAATAAAAGCGATGTAAAATTCAATTAAACGAGCGCTAGGTCAAGAGAAATTCGCAGGAATTCAGAGATCATGAATTAAACAATTATTCAGGGAACAAATATGCTCAGTCTAGAACTCAAACATGAATGTTTAACTAATCCACTGTCGTGGTATTAATCACTTTATCTAGCAACCTAAGTATAAACTGTTGTTTGAACTTAGAATCCTAAACAAGCATTAACGAGCATGTTCAATTTGTTCACGGATTGCCTTAGCATCAGCTTTCGTTGGCTAAGGACAATCCGCTCACCTATGTTCTTTCAAGCAATCTATAACACTTTTGATGAATAGATTAAACCCTAAATCATAGACTAAGTGATTAATTCATTCTAAGCAATGAACACAACGATAGGTGAAGACAAAAATTGATAAATCCCTATCTATGTCTAATTCAATGATTCCTAAATTCCTTTGAAACCCTAAACCTAACTAAGAAACTACTCAGCTATGGAAACAGAGAAACAACAAGGAGATGAAGAGAAACTCATAATCAAATAAATAGAAATCCAAAGGGGTTCAGAAATCTTCTCAAAGATGTAGAGTCAGAGATTCGTCTCCCCGAAGCTTACAAGTTGCCAAAAGCTAAAAAGATGAATGTAAAAAGAAGCGTGGCCTAAACAATGGCCAAAATAGGTATATATAGGTCTAATCACGTTCTGGGTCGAAATCCATTCTAAAACCAATCGAAAATAGGAAAAACCGAAATTTCCTTTTCTTCAACGCAAGTGAACCGGTCGGATTGGAGTCGGATTGATCGGTCCGAAAGTGGATCGTTCGATCTAAAAAGCTCCTGGAAATCTTTGGCAAGCGGATCGATCGATCCAATAATGGAACGATCGATTGGTCGGCTCGTTAATTTTAGATCGATCGATCCTGAGTTTGAATGATAGATCTAAATCCTATCGATCGGGTGGTCATCTTCGGATC
This sequence comes from Alliaria petiolata, assembly GCA_020283515.1. Taxonomy (NCBI): domain Eukaryota; kingdom Viridiplantae; phylum Streptophyta; class Magnoliopsida; order Brassicales; family Brassicaceae; genus Alliaria; species Alliaria petiolata. The sequence goes on from JAHZTW010000001.1 coordinate 67,454,417, forward strand.
GATCGATCCGATTTCGGAATGATCGATCTAATATCCTTCTGTCTGGGCGACGACTTTGGATCGGTCGATCCTATGAAGGAACGATCGATCCAACCTCCGGAAATGCCAACTTCTTGTTCTTTTGGTTCCGATTAGGGGTGGGCGTTCGGATTACCGGATCGGATCAGGTCGGGTATTTCGGGAGTCTAACTTTTGGTACCGATCGAATATTCTTAGATTTCAGATCGGATTTGGTTCGGTACCCTTCAGGTTCGGATCGGTTCGGATATCATATTTCGGATCCGGGTTTTTTCGGGTTCGGTTGGGGTTCAAGTATTTTTATTCAAAAAGTAACCAAAAGTAACCAAATATAACTAAAAATACTCGAAAATAACCGAAAATCTAAACATGAGAATTCAAAAGTAAGTAAAGTAATATAGATTATAAATCCAACTAAAAATTCAAAATTCAAAACCAAAATAAACATTCAAGTTCCAACTTCAAATTGTCACAAAATAAAAGAAATACAAAGAACATAAAACCAAAAAAATAATCTATTACATAAAAAAAAAAAAAATAAGTTCAAAGATAATTATGTATTTACATAAAACCAAACTTGAAATATATATGTGTTTTTGGTTATATTTTATTTATATAAAACATAACCAAACTAGAAATATATAAGTTCAAAGACAATTCAGATACTTTTTCGGATATTTTTCGGATATCGGATCGGATCGGATATTACCGGGTACCCAAACTAAGTGACGATTACTCCCGTTCGGATATTTTGATGAATCCGGATCGGTTCGGATCGGATATTTTTGGATCGGATATTTTCGGATCGGTACCGGATCGGATTTTCGGATCCGGATAAAATGCCCACCCATAGTTCCGATCCCTCCTTTTATGCCTTAGTCTCGGTCCAAACGTGTTTCAACCTGAAATGACTCTCACAATATAGAAAAGACTCGAAAAACCTTCAAAAACAATTGTTAGAATTAGTTAAAAACGCAATACATCAACTCCCCCATACTTAGTCTTTTGCTTTTCCTCAAGCAAACTACTAAGAATAGAGTCGAGGTTTGAAAACAGAAACTCACCATATCTCTAGAACACCATCTTGACCAACACTCTTGAATCCACATACCACAAAGCCAACATAAGATAGTATTTCAGCATACTTACTACTATCTTAGCAATCTCCCAAATACAGTTCAAACCCCTTAGAGAAATCTCCATTGTTGACCCCTTTAATCAATTAAGTGTGCAGTCACATCGAGGGAGTATCAATCAAAGAACTTATATGTTCTTTCCCCTCCAAGCTCCTGAACACACAGTAAGTATTTTCACAATCTCTCTTATTTTCTCTTCCCTTAGTCGATTTCTCCCTACTTTTCTAGGGGTATCATTTTATTTTTTTTATCGACTAGTTTTCCTTCTTTTGTTTTTTATAGATCAAGAACGGTGCAACTCGCTTGCGAGGAGACGCTTTTATGAGTGTAAGCTCGCCTTCATAGTCCTTTTTATGGAACTCAGACTGCCGTTCTTAACCTTAGACTTCTTTATTTTTTTTTTTAGGGAAGATCAAAGAGAAATTGTGACAAAATTTATCTTTAAAGTGCTGGAAGAGGAATCAGGTTCGATGTATTCTAAGCCCCAAGATGAGAAAATTAAGGTTCATTTGGGCGGAGCTAACAATGAATCTTTCGAGCGCTCCAGAAATCTGAACTTTCTCTGTTAGATTGATCCACTCACAGTGTTCGACCTAGTAAAATCTGCAATCAACTAAAGTGGCAATGGTCTTTCAAGTGTTAATGCAAAATAGTTAGTTCCAAGAAAAGCTCATAGTTTCAACATAGTTTTGACTCAATAAAACAACTTGGACTGACTCAAGAAAAAAATCAAAATGACTCAAGAGAAAAAAACAAAGAAAAACTGCGTTAGTCCCAGCAAATACCCTCCCCCAGACTTACTTCACTCCGACTCGGTGGGAAAATAAATCAGAAGAAGGATATCACAAACGCAAAGAAAAATGCAAGAATAAAAAGAAAAAGCAAACTGATATAATACAATGGGAAAAGAGATGATACTGCGCTGCGGTCAATGGTCACTCTCAGAAGTGGCGCTGTGGCTCGCGTCTGGCTCCTTCATGCGCTTGCGCCTAGGTAGGTGTGCCTCTGGGTCGAATCCACAAGTTCCAAAGGGTACACTACGATTCTTTAGACCAAAATTAAGCTAAGACAAAGATATTGTTTGTTGTTTGTAAGGTAAAACGAAAATAGCAATAAAAGCGATGTAAAATTCAATTAAACGAGCGTTAGGTCAAGGGCAATTCGCAGGAATTCGGAGATCATGAATCAGACAATTATTCAAGGAACAAATAAGCTCAGTCTAGAACTCAAACATGAATGTTTAACCAATCCACTGTCGTGGTATTAATCACTTTATCTAGCAACCTAAGTGTCTAAACTGTCGTTTGAACTTAGAATTCTAAACAAGCATTAACGAGCAGGTTCAATTTGTTCACGGATTGCCTTAGCATCAACTTTCGTTGGCTAAGGCCAATCTGCTCACCTCTGTTCTTTCAAGCAATCTATAACACTTTTGATGAATAGATTAAACCCTAAATCATAGACTTAGTGATCAATTCAGTCTAAGCAATGAACTCAACAATAGGTAAAGACAACGGATGATAAATCCCTATTTATGTCTAATTCAATGATTCCTAAATTCCTTTGAAACCCTAAACCTAACTATGAGATTAATCAGACATGGATCCAAAGAACAAGCAAGGAGATGAAGAGAAATTCATAATCAATAAATAAGAAATCCAAAGGGGTTCAGAAATCTTCTCCCAAGATGCAGAAACTCGTCTCCCCAAGCTTACAAAGCACAAAACCAAAAAGTATGAATAGAATAGAAACCGTTGCCTAAAAAATGGCAAAAATAAGTATATATAGGTCTGGGGTCGAAATATGTTGAGTTAGGACAATTCCAGGACAAAACATGAAGTTTCAGATTGTCTTTTTTCGTCTGAGGAGTGGACGGATCAATCTGATATTGGAGTGGTCGATCTAATCTGGAATGGTCGATCTAAAAAGTCTCGGGAAACCTTCAAAATACTGGATCGATCGATCTAAATTTGGATCGATCGTTCTGATATCTCTCTGGACTTTTTCTGCACATGCTTCATCTTCTCGTCAGGCTAGACAGTCTTCACGAAAACATGCATAACTTTTGATCGCACCGTTGGATCGACTTCAAATCACTTTCATATGAAAGCTAACTCTAAGTTATATTTTACATCAAAAACTCAGCTCTATCCATCGGTGGAAAGTGCTTCAACGAAGGCCAAACTTCAGACATCTCTGTATGGTTCTGCATCTCCATATGCTCATTTGCACCCAAAATGACTCATTTTCTTCCAAAGTGACCTAAAACCTGAAAAGACTCGATAAAGGACTAAAAGACTCTAAAAAACACATGTTGACTCGAAAAACCATTGAAAACATTAGGTTAGAAATCCTCAAAAACGCAACATATCACTCCTTCATACGCCTGCGCCTAGGTAGGCGTGCCTCTAGGTCGGATGCATCACCTGTATCATCATCCTTTGTCGTACCACGTTCAGCAATGTCGGTAACTGCCGCAGTTCGCGTCCTCTGAGTATCCGCAGGTCGAAAACAAGAAGGAGGTCTTGGACAGTGGATCTTTTGAAACGAATCCACTAACCACCGTAGCAACGTGTTATTCTTTTCGTGTGTGTCAAACACTCAATTCCTGAAGTCGCTGTCTGGAGCATTGGCAGGAACACGAGAAGGGATGAAATCATCAGTGGTTATAGGAAGAAACTGCTCCATCGACTGACGTGGTGGTACTCTATCATCCACAAGATGAGGCCGTGAAGCACTCTTGGAAGAGCTGCCTCGTCGCGGTGCAATAGCGGCAGAAGGGTTTGGGCAGAGATAATCAGCATATGGTAAGAACTCGAGGTTCGCGCGGGAGGTGAGAGTAGTGATGTCATGTTGTGGATGCTGGCAATACCTATAGATGCATTCGCGATCCTGGAATTGATACTTGTAACCGGGCTTCAGGATCCCATTCTTCTTGAATTGTTTCTCAACAAGATGCTCAATCGTGTCAATACACTCCGTGGAAGACAAGTTGATCTAGTGGAATCGGAAAATGGGAGTAAAAAGACTCCCAATAGCCTCTTTCTTTGTCGTGCTTGTCGTAAGACCTTTGAACTTCTTCCTCACAAGAACCTGAGCAAACTTAACTCCAAGGTTGGTGTGAAAATCGTCTGGTGGAGCGATGCTATATAGGTCTTTGGCAAAAGGAAGAAGCCCAAAATGTAGCATCATCAACTCATATTTCCCCAAAATCTTAGCAACCACTCGAACCACCGGGTTCCTAATCATTGTGAGCTTGGCATCACGCGACTCAAAAGGTCCGGTACCAATCACAGGCCAAAGCTCAAAAACCTGTGGGAAGTGATATATCATGGTTTTTACCCATTTTTAGACCATGATATAAGTGTTTTTATAGAGTCTTTTGGCTATTTTCGAGTCTATATAGAGTCTTTACAGGTTCAGGTACAATTGGAGATAAATTGGAGATTTGGATACATTTTGGAGCTTAATGGAATGAAGTCACGAATTGCAACACGATGAGTGTCGATCGACACCAGGTTTTCCAATTTTCAGAATCGAGAAGTTTCCATATTTTGAAGAAAAGGAAATCTCCAAGACTTTTCCTAATCCTCCAAGGAATTGAAGATGCGAACCTAGGCCTATAAATATAGTTGTCAAAGCCATTGTTTAGGCAATATCTCATACTTTAAGAATCATAGAAGTTTAGGGTTTTTGGAGAGAAAAATCAGACTCCTTTAGAGCTGATTTGGAACTCCTTTATTTGATTCTATTGATTTCTTTTATGCTTTCTATTCAAATAATGATTTGGAACTCCTTTATTTGATTCTATTGATTTTTTTTATGCTTTCTATTCAAATAATGATTTCTGTTTCATTGATCATGTCTGAGTAGTTTGCTTGTTAGGTTTAGGGTTTTTCAAAGGTGATTAATGAATTGTTAGGTCAAATTAAATTGTTAGGATAAAATCATTAGAGTTCTTCATCTGGATTTGTGTTTAATGCTTATTCTAGCTTCGCGACCTAGAATCTGATCTTAGGTTGATTAATAGATGCGGGAGTATTATTAATTGCCTGAACTAATGTTAGATGAGCAAAATACATATCCGCAAAGAGATTTGGTTTTGGATTTTGTGAACAATCGAACCTGATATTAATGCTTGTCTGAATTGTTTGAATTTGCAAAGAGATTTGGAATTCTAGGGTAATCTTCGCAGCGAGAGTTGGTTGATTTTACATTAGTGTTTCGAGTTCAAGAACAATGCTTAATAATTCCTAACATTCTGTCTAGACCTGCAATTTGGATCACCTGAGAATTTCCCTGAACCTAGCGTTTCGTCTCCTGAACTTACATCGTTTTTAATTGCTTTCTGCTTTTACTTTTAATTCTATCTTCTTAGCTTAATTCGAAATTAGAAATCTGCTAAGTCATTATCCCTTCCCTGTGGATTCGATCCCTAAATACTACAACTGATCTCTTAATTTGAGAGAGTAACTCTAGGGTAAATTTGACCCATATCAAATTTTGGCGCCGTTGCCGGGGAAGGAGATTAGTTGCCTACAGAGTTCTAATATTAGAATTTTGTCTAGGTTTTGTTTTTAATTTTTAATTTTGGTTACTAATTCAGTTTCTTAACTTTGTGTTTCAGGTGCATGCACAATCGCAGTACCAGGAGCAACAAGGAAAAGGAATTGATCGCACTCAACCAGGAACTCACTCGTCTTGAACGTACGAACCGTCGATCTGCCCGAGCATCGATCGACACAAAGAGCATCGATCGACACCTGACTAGAGCATCGATCGACACACTTAGTATCGATCGACACTCTTCGCGACCAGAGATGGCTGGACTGATGGTTTTGATCCGCGACGAGAATGGTGACTTGGTTGATGGCGAGGGGCATAGGAGGAATGCCCAAGGACAGAGACTTGATGAGGCTGGCGCCGTCATCGTCGAACAAGAGGTGCTCGATGGTGTCGATCGACACAACATTGGTGTCGATCGACACCGAGCACATGCAGAGGTTGGACGTGAAAGAACACTTGGCGAATACAACCGCCCATACCAGTTCTATGCTAATAGAACTGCGATCCGTCCTCCTGCATTCCAAAGGAATGACTTTGAGTTGAAGCCTTCCTACTTCACATTGGTGGCTCAACATCCTTTCCATGGTCTTCCCAATGAGCACCCTATGGACCACGTAGAGAGATTCGAAGACTTAGCTTCAAGCATCAAGGGTAATGGAGTGACCTATGATTATCTTTTCTGCAAGCTTTTCCCCTATTCGCTTGCTGGAGATGCATCATACTGGCTGAAGCAGTTGCCACCAGGATCCTTGACCACATGGGAAGATACAAAGAATGCATTCTTATGCAATTTCTTTGATGACGCGAGATCTGAAGAGCTGAGAATGAAGATCACTACATTCTCTCAAGGACCTAATGAAGCATTCAAAGCTTCTTGGGTGAGGTTCAGATCTTACCAAAGGGACTGCCCACATCATGGATTCAGCGAGCCGCAGCTTATCGGAATATTCTACCGCGGGATCGACTGGAGATACCAGATGGCCTTAGACGCTGCAAGCAATGGGAACTTCAACACCAGATTTCCAGATGACGCAATGGAGCTTATAGATAACTTGGCCTCTAGCAACAGCACCACAAATGCTGATTTTGAGAGGAGACAAAACGCAGGAGTAGCTGGAGGTAACCAAATTGCTGAAGTCAACAGGAAGCTGGACAACGTACACAATCTCTTGGTTGGAAAGAAGCAAATCCGTTTTGCTAATGAAGTGGAGACTTTTGAGCCTGAGGAAGAAGAGGTTAATTTCATCAATGGTGCTGATTTCAAGGTCAAATATTCAATAATCAGCAAAGCTATAGTTCCTCCTACCATAAGCCTTTCCAGAGCCACAACAACTACACAAGGAACTATGGTTCATCTTCCTACCAGAAGCCCCCTGCACAAGACAATAAAGTGGAGTTTATGCTGGAGCAACTTCTGGAAGGACAGCAGAAGATAACAGTAGATTTCAATGGCAAGATTGATTCACTGTACAACGACTTGAATGGGAAGATAGAGAGCTTGGCCTCTCATGTGAAGAAGCTAGATGTTCAAGTTGCCCAAACTGCAGGATCTGTAAACAGGCAAGAAGGATTTCTTCCAGGGAAGACTGATACAAATCCGAGACACCATGTGAATGCCATCACGATTCAGGGTGAAAGAAGCTTTCCACTAGTGCAGAATATGGGTCTTAGCACTGAAGAATTAGAGGAGCCTGAGGATGTAGAAGATGCTGCGGAGCCAGTGTCGATCGACACTAACCTGTGTCGATCGATACCCGAGGAGATCCACGACAAATCGAGCAAACTCGACGCGACGAGCTCGACACCAAAGTCGAGTGTCGATCGACACCAATGGTGTAAGTCCTGAGGAAGACGCATTGCTTACCAGAGACATGAATGCAATTCTCTTGAACATAGTTCCAAGGAAGAAGAAGAAGGTGAGGGTTTCTGAACAAGTCAGCGCTGTGATTCAGAGAAGGATTCCAAAGAAGCTACCTGATCCAGGAAACTTTGTGCTAGATTGCTCAATCTCAACAGGAAGGTTTCCTCGTTCTCTCTGCGATTTAGGTTCAAGTATCAACTTGATACCATACCAGAATCTCCCTTGTCCTAGCTGATCGATCAAAGAGAATCCCTGAAGGTGTCTTAGAAGATGTTCCCCTGAAGATTGAAGGCTGCATTATTCCCACAGACTTTATGGTTTTGAAGTATGATGAAGAACCTGCAAATCCTCTTATTCTGGGAAGATCATTCTTGGCTTCAGCTGGTGCCATCATCGATGTGAGAAGAGGGAAAATGGAGCTTGATTTGGGTGACGTTATCATGAACTTCGACATGGACAAGTTAAGAGGACCATCCACCATCGATAGTCAAGCTTTTTCAGTAGAGATGTCCATGGATGAAGGTCCAATCCTGGAAGATGCGGATGATATTACTACTGAGTATGTCAAGGAGCTTGATACTAAAGAGCAAGAGGACAAGCTGGTTATTCAAGAAGCATTAGCTGAGAATTCTAAGAAGGTTGTGGTGCTTGAATACTGGGGTGGAAATAATCATCTCTTCCAAACTATGAGCAAAAACGATGTTCTAATCAGTGACAAGCCAATGGAGGACGACGCTTTCATCATAGAAGCAAGGATTGCAGAGATGAACTGCAGCAAAAGTGCAAAGATTCGAGCTACTAACTTGGTGTCGATCGACACCAATGGTATCGATCGACACCAATGGTATCGATCGACACCAATGGTATCGATCGACATCCTCTGGAGATCGCGACACAAGCCATGTCCAATGATGCAAATCCATCAGGTGCTGTCAAACAGATGCTTCCATATCCTTCTGCCCAGAAACCTCGAAGTAAGCAAAGGTACGCACACCCTGGACTCAATTCCAAACCTCCTGATCATCTCAATAAGAATTTAAAAAGTTCAAAAGCTGTTGCACACTTATGCAAGCCACGAGATTCTCGTAGAAGGCTTGGTGTTTCTTTTGATGATGCTGCAGGAAAAAGAAGTATCCCACCCGAACTCAAGTCCCTCCCTACTGTTGTTCCTCATTTCCTTGGTCGCTCTCATGCACCTAATGCTTATACACCACCTTGGATGAGAAGACATTCGTCTGGGAAACACTCGATGCCACCATCTGATTCACCAGACGTCTGAACCCCGACACAATCAAGCTAATGACTGAAAACGAGCGCTGAGTGGGAGGCAACCCACTGTTAGGTACGTTTTTATTTTTATTTTGTTTTGGTTTTATTAAGTCCTAGTTTCAGTCAGTTGAAAAAGGCGACATTAGACTCGACATTGATCAGTGTCGATCGACACCACTATAGTGTCGATCGACACCACGCACAGACGAAGGTAAGTCTTCTATCTGGTCTTTTATGTTGTTTCTAATCTTTCTTTTAGCCAACTTCGGGCTTGATAACACTGGAGACAGTGTTGTTTAAGTCTGGGGGAGGTGATTACTGACTTTGTGCTTTGTTTTGAGAGTCAAAAACTTTTGTTTTATTGAGTCAAAATCAGTTGGAACTTTCAGTTTTTCTAGGAACTAACCACAGGAAGTTGACACTTGAAAGAACCATTGCTATAGTAGTTG
>JAHZTW010000001.1:67465240-67478469 GCA_020283515.1 Alliaria petiolata
GGTAATCTTCGCAGCGAGAGTTGGTTGATTTTACATTAGTGTTTTGAGTTCAAGAACAGTGCTTAATAATTCCTAAGATTCTGTCTAGACCTGCAATTTGGATCACCTGAGAATTTCCCTGAACCTAGCGTTTCGTCTCCTGAACTTACATCGTTTTTAATTGCTTTCTGCTTTTACTTTTAATTCTATCTTCTTAGCTTAATTCGAAATTAGAAATCTGCTGAGTCACTATCCCTTCCCTGTGGATTCGATCCCTAAATACTACAACTGATCTCTTAATTTGAGAGAGTAGCTCTAGGGTAAATTTGAGAGCATATCATGAAGTCATCAGGAAATTTGCAGCTTTCCTTGTACATATCAAACCCATAAAGCTGACACAATTCTGGACTAGAGATCTCATAGAGAACACCACTAGAGAAGTAGGGGAGAGTCCCTTCACTGCATTAGGATGTGCAGAATTCTTGAAATAGAGCTCGACATAAGCAAGGAACTAGCAAACTAACCCCGGATAAAGAGGATATGGCGTGTATGCAATGTGCCCAAACCCCATACTGTCCAACATGTACTGCACATCCTCCTTTATCCCCATTCTGCACAGAGTTCTTGAGCAAACAAACCGAGTAAGCACCATCTCGACATTCAAAATCCCGTTGTAGAACGCATTATGGAAGTTTGACCAAGGTGTTCCACGCTTCTGAAGCTTGTATCTGCTCTCTTATTGCATCTCCGAAACAATGATATTTGCGAAGCGGAGGCAAGAGATTGGTGTGTTGTCAGGACGTGGCCAAGGTGCAGTGGTTCGTTCTCCGTCTTCGTTGTCTTCTTCCTCATCTTCTTCTTGAATATAGGAGTCTGTTGGTGCGGGCTTGCCTTTCGTGAATATAGGATCAACTAGTCACGATCAGAAGAAGAAAACAAGAGCTACCGGTTGAAACTTGGTCTGAAATAAAAAGTATAATGAGGAAGAGGTTTATACCTAACCATTATCACAGGGAGTTACATCATAAGCTGTGAAAACACACTCAAGGATCTCGGACTGTAGAAGAATACTTTCAAGAGATGGAATTGTTGATGCTGCGAGCTGATATAGTAGAAGATCAAGAAGCTACAATGTCACGGTTTCTAGGAGGATTAAATCAAGAAATTCAAGACAAATTAGAGACAGAGCATTACATGAAGCTTGAGGATATGCTACACAAGGCTATTCTGTTTGAGCAACAGATTAAAAGAAAGAGATCCTCACGTACTAGCTATGGCCAGAATTCATCCTACACACGTCCCCAAGTTACTCTCAGGAGGACATGAGCTTTTCTGCTAAAAAATTCAAGCCTACAGCATATTCAAAGCCTTCTGATACATCTAAAGCTGTTACTCCAGAACCTGTAGACTACAAAGGAAAGGCAAAAGAAGGTGTTATGCGTTCCAGAGATGTCAGATGTTTCAAATGTCATGGAAAAGGACATTATGCAAGTGAATGTTCTAACAAGCGAGTGATGATTCTGTTGGAAAGTGGTGAAGTAGAATCCGCTGATGAGTATCCAGAGACTTCTAGGGATGATGAGAAAGAGCTTGTGCATATGAAAGGGGACTTGTTAGTAGCCAGAAGAACTCTAAGTATGCAAAACAAGACACAAGAACAAGAACAAAGGGAAAATCTGTTTCATACAAGATGCCATGTCCAAGGAAAAAATTGTAGTTTAATCATTGATGGTGGTAGCTGTACAAACGTGGCTAGTGATACAATGGTTAAGAAGCTTGACCTGAAGACTACAAAGCATCCAACACCTTTTAAGCTTCTGCGGCTTAATGATAGTGGCGAGATGAGTGTAAGCAAGAAGGTTTTGATATCTATGTCCATTGGCAAGTATGATGATGAGATTCTTTGTGATGTTCTGCCTATGGAGGCAAGTCATATACTGCTAGGACATCCTTGGTAATCAAATAGAAAGGTTCTACATGATGGTTTCACAAATCGCCATACTTTTGAGTATAAAGGAAAGAAGACTACACTGGTTCATATGACTCCACATGAAGTTTATCTTGATCAGAAGAAGGACTCTTCTCAGCCTAAGCGTCCAAACTTCTTTTCTAAGTCCAGTGAAGTTAAGAAAGCTCTCTACTCTAATCAATATATGCTTATGTTTATTTACAAAGAGTCATTGCTTAATTTGTCTAACCTTACACCGGTGCTACCGAATGAAATGACTAATCTCTTGCATGAATACAATGATGTTTCCCCTGAAGAAACTCCACAAGGCTTGCCACCGATCAGAGGGATTGAGCATCAGATTGATTTTGTACCAGGATCTTCAGTTCCAAATATACCAGCTTATAGAACTAATCTCGTGGAAACAAAAGAACTACAAGAACAGATTAGTGAGCTGATGAAGAAGGGTCATATTCGTGAGAGTATGAGTCCATGTGCTTGCCAGTCTTACTTGTGCCAAAGAAAGATGGAAGCTGGCGAATGTGAGTTGATTGTAGAGCAATCAACAATATTACAGTGAAGTATCGCCACCCTATTCCTAGATTAGATGATATGCTTGATGAATTGCATGGTTCTTTCATATTTTCTAAGATTGATCTTAAGAGTGGTTATCACCAGATTAGGATGAAGGAGGGTGATGAGTGGAAAACTGCATTTAAGACTAAGCATGGTTTATATGTCATGCCTTTCGGATTGCATAATGCTCCTAGTACCTTTATGCATTTAATGAATCATGTGCTTAGAGCTTATATAGGCATGTTTGTTATTGTTTATTTCGATGACATTCTCATATACAGTAAGAGTCTAGGCGAGCATACTGAGCATGTTAAAATGGTGCTAGAAACGCTTAGGAAAGAAGCTTTGTTTGCAAATTTTAAGAAATGCACCTGATAGGGCTCAGGTTTTACCCTAATAAAACTACTGCAAGTGCACAGCAAATGCAATCGTAGTATAAGGGGTATCGAAATCCCAAGGGAAGTAGATGCTACGCTAAGGTTTCTAAATTCAGATTATGCTAAGTCAAATAGATATTAAAGTAAACTAAGCTAGGCGAAATAGGTAAATGAGATTAATTCGGATTAAAGTTCAGGAGATGAAGGCGCTAGGCAAGGATGATTATCATGATGAATCAGAGAATGCAGATATTATTTAGTCAGGAAATAATTAAGAACCGTCTAGAACTCGAAATGCTAATTTAAAACTAATCAACTCTCGTTGCAGAAGTTATCTATGCCTAAATTCCAGAAAACCAAATCTCTTTGCGAGTTCAAACAATTTAGACAAGCATTAATGTTCAGGTTCGATTTTGTTCACAAAATACCTAAACCAAATCTCTTTGCGAATAGATATTTTGCTCATCTATGATTAGGTCAGATTATCAATAATGCTCTCGCATCTATTAAACAACCTAGGGTTTGATTTCTAAGTGATCAGTTTCAGAAATCAAATTAAGCACAAATCAAGATGAAGATCCAAGTGATTTTCCTAACAAGATAATAATTCTACAAACTCATCATCAACCCTAGTTCACCCTAACCTAACTAGCAAACTACTCAGACATAATTATGAAAACACAAATCATGGCTGAAATAAATTGCATTAAAGAAAAGAGAATGATACTGGGGTTCAAAAACTTCTCGGAAGAGTACAGAATTATCTCCCCAAAAGCTCTGGATCTCTCTCTCTCTAAGTCTCAAAAACAATAAATTATGAAAAGGTATTCAAAGGTGAGGTGGCTAAACAATGCCTGAAAACTATTTATAAAAGAGGATTTTTCGTCCAGGGGCAGACTTGTAATTTCTTCAAACTTGCTCTCTTTCCTTTTTCTGATAGAAGTCGTGAATACTTGGCCGACCTTGATTGGTGTCGATCGACACAAGTGGTGTCGATCGACACCTTGTGCGTAAATATACTCTTTCGACTTCATCACTTCGGCTGCTTCTCCAAAATGCTCCAAAAAGTTCCAGATTCTCCCATTTACCTCCAAGTGCTCTCCATCCTGTAAAGACTCAAATAGGACTCGAAAACTAACAAAAGACTCTATAAAAACACTTATATCATGGTCCAAAAATGGGTAAAAACCATGATATATCAACTCCCCCAGACTTAGCTTTTGCTTGTCCTCAAGCAAAACAGAAACTTAGACTGAAGTAGAAGTTTGAAAACAGAAACTTTCGAGTACTTTTTCAGAACGCCACAAATTGTTAACACTCTTGAATCCACATGCAATAGAGCCAACCTTAGGAAAGTTCAGTGTACTTACCACTAGCTTTGCAATCTCCCAGTTCGAATCCAGATCCTTTCCTTGGTAAAATTTCGAACTCTAACAGTGGTATTGCTACAAAATTTTTCTGATTCTTTCCCTTCCTTAGTGCCCGAACAAGATTCTCTTTTGTACAGCTCTCCTATTTTCTCTTCCCTTAGTCAACTGCTGCCCATTTTCAGGGTGTTCTAATATCTTTTCATTGACTCTTCTTATTCTTTTGAAGTCTTGGAAAATAGTGCTACTCTCTACTTGTGTTCCTTGTGAGGAGACAGGTTCAAGAGCACTCACTAATATTGTTCCTTGTGAGGAGACAGGTTCAAGAGCACTCACTAATATTGTTCCTTGTGAGGAGACAGGCTCATGAGGTTCATTGCACTATTCCCAGACTTAGACTCTTTTTCTTTCTTTTCTTTTCTCAAGGGAAGATCAAGAAGAGACTACAATTTTTCTATTTGTTCAGACTGAAAGAGGAATCAAGTTCTGCGCATACCTAGTTCTCATAAGGGGACCTGAACTCTCTCTGTTAGATTGATCCACTTGCAGCTTTCTACTTAGGAAGACCTGTAATCAACTACTAAAGCAATGGTCCCTCAAGTGTCAACATTCTGCAGTTAGTTCCTAGAAAAACTAAAAGTTCCAACTGGTTTTGACTCAATAAAACAAATTTTTGACTCAAAGAAAAACTCTCAAAACAAAACACAATGTTAGCAACTACCTCCCCCAGACTTGAACAACACTGTCCCCAGTGTTATTAAGAATGAGTTTGGATAAAAAAAAATTAGTGCTAAACTGTTATAAAACAAAGAGAAAAATCGGATTACCTGACTCTGCGTGTAGCGTCGATCGACACAGATGGTGTCGATCGTTGTTGTGTATGATGTAGGTGTCGATCGACACTCTGTCCGAAGTCAGAGTTCAGCCACTCGAACATGAATGGTGCTAAGTCAGATTGTTGTTAGAGTCATCCTTTCTGTTAGAAAAACTCAAACAAACCGTTAAAAGCAAAAAATAATCCAATAAACTCAATGAGTTTAACAAGTTAGAAACAAAGTACTGAAGCAAATGGAAGCAAAATGCAGACTCAAGAGAAAAAGAAAAACTGACTCAAAATACTAAAAGGAATGGAAGAAATCACTCGTCATCATCAGAACGTGGTGGAGAAGAGCGTGGTGGTGTGGGAGGGCGAACGCAGCTGCAGCTGGAAACAGTAGCAATGGCGTTCCAAATGGCCTGGAAGCTCTGCACCACATATCTCTGGAAAACATCTGGCTCCATAGGAATCTCGGGAGAATCTGGAAGGTGGTGAGGACCAATAGGCAACGGAGCCCTGCTGCGCCTCGAACAAGAAGGGTGTGTGGGATCCTCAGCTGGTCGGGAGGATGCACCTCTGCGTCTGGGAATGGGAGCAGTCCTCAGCCTGTTCGGACTAGGCTTAAATGCGAGGCGGCCTGGATCGCCAGTGATGTGAGTAAGGTCCATGTCAGGTAATTGGACCATGCGCTACACTCTCTGCTCGTCGCTGAAGACCCATAACCTCTCTGGCTTCACCCAGTGAGCCCTCCGCAAGTAATCCAAATCAATCTAACCACGCGATGTATCAATGGTGCAGCTAGAAGTGTCAATCCCGCAGTGCTGGAAGATAGGAGTCAGAAGACTGCCTACAGTCTCAGGCTTGGTCTTCGTACCACTGAAAGACTTCGTCTTCAAGGAAGCCAAATGATGAGCAAATACCGCGCCAAGGTTCGCGCTCTCTGGCGCGTCAGACGCCTCATAAATCTCAGACCAAAGGGCGCGATACAGCAATACCAACTCAGACACTCGCATCTTCCCTGGCTCATGCTTACACAGAAGTGTAGTGGCGAATATGCGGACCAAGTAGCGAAGGGTAGGATGGCGAATGTCAGTCTGTGTGGAAATCTTAGAGTCATACCTCCCATTTACGAAGTGTGACCAGAAATCCTGGTTGTCCGGAAGCTGCGTCTGAAGAGAGACTCCTGTAGCATGCTCATCTGCGAACCCATAGATTCCGCAAAGCTTTGGAAGTAAAATCCTGTAGCGAATCCCGCAGATAAGGAAGGTCAATGTGCCTTCCAAAGCATTGCGGATAACCTCATTCATGTAGTAGACCCGCGCTGTAGCAATGAACTGGCAGATAAGGTCTGAATAAAGGTCATACGGCCGCGTCGCTATAGTTCCCATCCCAATTCTGCTCATCAGGTGCAGGATGTCGTCTTTGATGCCCAACTCTCGCATCGTCTTCTCACATGTAAACCGAGTCGGTGAGATCTCGACCTTCAGCCACACATTGTAGAATAGCGTGTCATAGTCGTCCCAAGCTTCGTCGATGCCTCGAAGAGTGCATAGGTCCTTTGCGACCTCTTTAGCCGGTGAGTCCTCCCAATTTCGCTCAATGCGAATCCTTGCACCTTCACGTTTTGGCCAAGGAGGAAGAGAGGGGATTGCTGCATCATTAGCAGTTCCTGAGGCGGATGCTTCAGCTTCCCTTGGTCTCTTGGTTCGTGGTGGCATCTGCAAGTAAAAAGAAAACCCAAAATCAAACCAAATTCTGTCAAATGAAAATTATAGTGTCGCTGGTGGTCGGGTGTCGATCGACACCACGCGTGAAATTCGAACACGAACCAGAAATCATGATTTCAACCTCAATTCAACATCAATTAGCAATCCTAACAATCCCAATATAGTGAATCGACCAAGTTCTAACCATAAAACCCAAGAAAACTCCTAAATTTGCAACATGCATCATTAATCCCAAAAATTTCGAAAATTTCAATTTTTGCAAATTAAAGGATGAAAATCAGTTGGGTAATACTCTAAATCAGGATAAACAACCTAAATAAGCATCAATCCATCAAGAAATCAAGCTAAATAGGTCGAAATCAAAATTCTTCACCTTAGGGTCGAAAATAAAATTGGGAGTTTTGAAGAACATACCTTGTAGATCGAACGAAGGGGCAATGGATTATGAAAGAGGGTAAAAATCCACACGGATTAGAGCAAAGAATCACTCAATTTGGTGAAGAATTGAGAAAGTTGGGATTTGGGAGAAAAACTCTCAAAGTCTCGGGTGTTTGGAATTATGAGGAAGAAAAGAAAAAGTTGGGTTTTGAAGAACTTACCTGCGTCCCGTGGTGGTGTCAATCGACATAATTAGTAAGTACCTATTTGTGGGTTGCCTCCCACTCAGCGCTCTTTTAACGTCAATAGCTTGACTGTTCACGCGTTTAGGCGGTGGGTGCATCATCCATAGACAGAATGTGTCTGTCTGGAATCTCGGCTTGAGCCCAATAGTGTTTCACCCTCTGTCCATTCACAATGAACTCTTCTCCCTTGGAGTTTGTCAGGACAATTGCTCCATATGGTCTGACCTCTTTGATGGTGAAAGGACCTGACCAACGTGAACGCAATTTACCAGGAAACAATTGTAAACGCGAGTTATATAGAAGTACATGGTCGTTTGGTTCGAAATGTCTGGAGACAATCTTTTTGTCATGATATGCTTTTGTCCTCTCCTTGTAGAGTTTCGAGTTCTCATAAGCGTGATAGCGTAGTTCGTCGAGCTCATTGAGTTGCACTATGCGCCTTTCTGCAGCTGGCTTCAAGTCAAAGTTCATCTTCTTGATAGCCCAATGCGCCTTGTATTCTAATTCCACTGGAAGATGGCAAGCTTTGCCATAGAGCAGCTTGAAAGGTGTAGTCCCAAGTGGCATCTTGTATGCAGTCCTGTAGGCCCAATCATTCCTCGTCTTGCCCAATGTCTTCTTCAAAATTTGCTTGATCTGTCTATTGGAGACTTCGACTTGTCCACTCGTTTGGGGGTGATACGGAGTAGCCACACGATGTTGAACACCATGCTTCTTTAGTATCTTGTTGAATACCTTGTTGACGAAGTGAGAACCACCATCACTTATAACAATCCGAGGCACTCCGAATCTAGGGAAAATGATGGTATGGAACAGCTTAAGAACCACAGCAGCATCATTTGTCTTAGAAGCAACTGCTTCCACCCACTTAGATACATAGTCCACAGCCACCAAGATGTATTGCATTCCAAAGGATGGAGGAAAAGGGCCCATGAAGTCAATACCCCAACAATCAAAGACTTCAACTTCAAGGATGAAGTTCTGTGGCATCTCGTGTCGCTTGCTGATCTTTCCTCTCCTTTGACAAATATCACATTGCGTGATGAACAGCTGCGCATCCTTGAACATAGTAGGCCACCAAAAGCCTGCTTGAAGAACCTTGGATACTGTCTTGAAGGTTGCAAAGTGTCCAGCATACTCAGAACCATGACAATGGAATAGGATATCACGGACTTCACTCTCTGCAATGCATCTTTTTTAAACATTTTCTGAACAATGCTTGTATAAGTGAGGTTCATCCCAATAGTATCTTCTGAGTTCCCTTGTGAACTTTTTCTTCTCATAGTCCTTGAGATGTTTAGGCTCAATGTCAGCAGCAAGGGAGTTCACTATGTCAGCATACCATGGTCGATTCGCAGCATTAATGGCAAAGATTGGTTGTCGAAACACGTCATCTAAGATCATGCGAAGTGAAGCTCGCGTCGGGTGTCGATCGACACAGATGGTGTCGATCGACACTGGTAGTTGCCAATCTTAAAAATTTCGGACACGGTGTCGATCGACACTAGGCTTGTCTGCTCCGAACACACAGCTTGGAAACGGCTCTCAACAAGATAAACATTCTCCTCAGGCAGAAAATCATCAATTGGTACGTCATCTTCTATCCTGATCCTTGAGAGATGATCAGCTACTCCATTCTCAACTCCTTTCTTGTCATTGACTTCTATGTCAAACTCTTGAAGAAGTAGAATCCACCTTAACAATCTTGGTTTGGCATCCTTCTTCTGCATCAAGTACTTTAATGCAGAATGATCAGTGTGAACTATCACCTTTGAGCTAACAAGATACTGGCGAAATTTCTCAAAGGCAAAGACCACATCTAGCAATTCCTTCTCCGTAGTTGCATAGTTCTTCTGGGCATCATCCAATGTTCTGCTGGCATATTAAATTGCATGGAGCTTCTTGTCCTTCTTCTGTCCTAGAACCGCGCCCACTGCGAAGTCGCTGGAATCACACATCACCTCGAAAGGTAAATCCCAGTCTGGAGGTTGAACAATTGGAGCACTCACCAAAGCTTGTTTGATCTGTTCAAAGGCTGAAAGGCATTCTGCAGTGAACTCGAACTTCATGTCTTTGCAGAGAAGAGCAGTGAGTGGTCTCGCGATCTTGCTGAAATCCTTGATGAATCTTCTATAAAACCCAGCATGACCTAGAAAACTCCTCACTGATTTCACAGAATCAGGTGCTTGCAAAGTCGTCATTACTTCAATCTTGGCGCGATCCACTGCGATTCCTTCAGCTGAAACCTTGTGTCCAAGTACAATCCCATCTGTGACCATGAAATGACACTTTTCCCAGTTCGGGACTAAGTGCTTCTCTTCACATCTCCTCAGTACAACACATAATTTCTTCAAACAGTCTTTAAAAGATGACCCATAAACAGAAAAGTCATCCATAAAGACTTCCATGAACTTCTCTATCATATCCGTGTAGATGGACATCATGCATCTCTGGAAGGTTGCAGGAGCATTACAAAGTCCAAATGGCATTCTGCGATATGCAAATGTGCCATAGGGACATGTAAAAGTGGTATTCTCCTGATCATCCAGATGGATGGGAATCTGGAAGAACCCCGAATAGCCATCAAGGAAGCAGTAGTAAGGATGATTCGCCAATCTCTCCAGCATCTGATCAATGACAGGCAAAGGAAAGTGATCCTTTCTGGTCGCGGCATTCAGCTTCCTGTAGTCAATGCACATCCTGTGTCCAGTCACAGTCCGGATCAGCTCGTTGTTCTCATTCTTCACCATTGTGACTCCCCCTTTCTTAGGAACCACGTGAACTGTGCTGACCCAAGCACTGTCCGAAATAGGATAGATGATCCCAGCTTCCAATAGCTTCATGATCTCCTTCTTGACAACTTCCTTCAGGTTCGGATTCAGCCTCCTTTGATGTTCAATCGATGACTTAGTCTCATCTTCAAGGTGAATCCTATACATGCACAAGTCTGGTGAGATACCTGAAATGTCATCAAGAGAATAGCCAAGAGCTTTGCGATACTTGCGCAGCTTGCTTAGCAATAAAGTGAGCTCTACGTTGTTTAAGGAAGCATTTACAATGATAGGATAAGTTGAATTAGGACCAAGAAATGCGTACCTTAGCCCGGCAGGGAGCTGTTTAAGCTCAACTTTAGGTGTTTTGTCCTCACTCCAGTCGCCTAACGTTGCGTCTTTGGCTGATTTCATAGGGTGTCGATCGACACTAGCAGGTGTCGATCGACACAGGTCCTCTTGGGCGACTAGCTGCAGCACTTGCTCACTAGCATCCAGCATTTTTGTGTAACCTGCAGCTGCTTCGTCCATGTACTCAATGTCCTTTGCAGAAGTAGTCAATGCTCGCTCCAAAGGGTCTGTAGGATGGTCCTCTTGGAAAATCTCTTCAGCAAGGTTGGTGAGGGAATCGACATAGAAGGTCTGTCCATCAATCGTGGGTCTCTTCATCAGCTTCTCCATGTCGAAATTCATCACCAAATCACCAATGTTCAGCGCAATCCTCCCCTTCCTCACGTCGATGATGGCTCCAGCTGTAGCCAAGAATGGTCTACCAAGTATGAGAGGGTCTTTGGGTTCCTCATCATAAGCTAATACCACAAAGTCTGTGGGAATCAAACAATCTCCCACTTTGATAGGAACATCTTCCAAGACACCTTCAGGGATCCTGACAGAACGATCAGCAAGGACTAAGGAGATTATGGTGGCCTTGAAGTCTGTCATATCCAGCCTAAGAGCAACTGAAAGAGGCATCAAGTTTACACTTGAACCCAAGTCGCATAGAGATCTCCCAAACTTGTCTGAAAAGATGGAGCAATCAAGAACAAAGCTTCCTGGATCGGAGAGTTTCTCTGGTAGCCTGTTCTGAATGACAGCACTAACTTGCTCTGATATCATCATTACTCCTTCCTCCATATCCATGTTCTTGGTCATCATCCACTTCAGGTATCTCTTTATCACTGGAGTAGTTCTAATGGCATCCATCAAAGGAATTTCAACCACTAGTCTATCCATGATAGCCTTGCATCTAGCGTCCAGTAGCTCCTTCTTAGACTTCTTCGGTATCAAGGGGAAAGGGATCTTTGGTTTGTAAACCCTTTCTGCTACAACCTTCGTTGTTGTGAGCTGATCTGGTGTAGTCCGCGTTGGGTGTCGATCGACACAATCCTGGTGTCGATCGACACTTACCTCTGAAGTTGAATCTTTTGCGTCGAGCTCGTCTGATATGTCGTGGATCTCCTTGGGTGTCGATCGACACACAGTGGTGTCGATCGACACTGGCTCCACAGCGTCTTCTATATCTTCGAGCTCCTCGAATTCTTCAGTGTTTAGCCTCCTGTTCTGCATAGGTTGAAGGTTCTTCCCACTCCTCAATGTGACAGCATTCACATGGCGTTTGGGATTGGTATCTGTCTTCCCTGAAAGGAATCCTTCTTGCCTGTTAACAGTTTCTGCGGTTTGAGCAACTTGAACATCCAGCTTCTTCATGTGAGAGTGTATGCTCTCAATCTTTCCATTCAGGTCTTGATACAGTGAATCAATCTTTCCATTGAAGCCCACTGTCATTTTCTGCTGTCCTTGCAAGATTTGCTCAAACATAGCTTCCATTTTGTTGTCTTGCGCAGGTGGTTTCTGGTAAGAAGAACTTCCATAGCTTCTTGTGTAATTGATGTTGCTGTTCTGGAATGGGAGCTTTTGAGTATAACCAGAAGAGTTCTGATTTCCTGTGAAGGAGCTCTTCTGATAATTTCCATTGAAACTTCTGTTCCCTTGCTGATTCCCAAACCTTTGGCCTTGAAAACCACCTCCATTGATGTAGTTGACATCCTCTTCTTCGCATCCTTCATCTGGTTTGAATGTCTCCACTTCATTAGCAAAGTGGACTTACTTCTTTCCCACCAAGAGATTGTGTACGTTGTCCAGCTTCCTGTTCACCTCAGCAATTTGGCTTCCTCCAGTTACTCCAGCGTGTTGTCTTCTTTCGAAGTCTGCGTTCTTGGTGCTGTTGCAAGATGCCATATTCTCTATAACCACCATTGCGTCTCCTGGGTATCTGGTGTTGAAGTTGCCATTGCTCACTGCGTCTAAGGCCATCTGATACCTCCAATCAATCCCGCGGTAGAAGATACCAAGGAACTGCGGTTCGCTGAAACCGTGGTGTGGGCAGTCCCTCTGGTATGCCTTGAATCTTACCCAAGAAGCTTTGAATGCTTCAGTGAGTCCTTGGGAGAATGTAGTGATCTTCATCCTCAGCTCCTCAGATCTTGCATCATCAAAGAAATTGCATAAGAATGCATTCTTTGTGTCCTCCCAAGTGGTCAAGGATCCTGGATCCAACTGCTTCAGCCAGTATGTTGCATCTCCAGCAAGCGAGTAAGGGAAGAGCTTGCAGAAAAGATAGTCGTAGGTCACTCCATTGGCCTTGATACTTGAAGCTAAATCTTCGAATCTCTCAATATGGTCCATAGGGTGTTCGTTAGGAAGACCATGGAATGGATGCTGAGCCACCAATGTGAAGTAAGCAGGCTTTAGCTCAAAGTCATTCCTTTGGAATGCAGGAGGACGGATCGCAGCTCTATTAGCATAGAACTGGTTTGGGCGGTTGTACTTGCCTAATGTTCTTCCACGTCCAGCTTCTGCAGGGGCGATTTGTATTGCTGGTTCAATGATGGCGGCGCCAGCCTCATCAAGTCTCTGTCCTAGGGCATTCCTTCTATTGCCTTCTAGGTCGAATAGGTTGCCTTCTGCGTCGCGTACCACAACCATAGCCTCTGCCATTGTAGTCTGCGCACGGTGTCGATCGATGCTTGTAGTGTCGATCGATG